>CM027123.1:41054715-41289221 GCA_015476505.1 Urochloa ruziziensis
GGCTCCCGCTGCGACTCTGGTAGCGGACCCACAGGCTGATCGCTGAGAAGATCAGCCGAGTGGATCGGCACCTCTGGAGTTTGGATTGATGGGTCTTCGGTCTCAACCGCCGACTGAGGCGGAGGACCCGAGAAGGGGACCTCAGACGGCGTGCTACAGGATAAAGCATATATGGATCACTAATAGAAGAACATAAAGGAAATCAAGAGATGATAAGGATACTTACAGAGTAGAAATGCGCATTCTCAGGCGCTTTCCTTTCCGAGTAGGGGAAGGGAGGTCCCTCAGACTGCAGCACTCAGAGGCATTACTGCAAGGGGAGACTGCTCCGAGCTTGTGATTGGCGGTTGGAGTGACGACTCGGCGACGCCAGCTTCATCTTTTTCCGAGTCAGACGACTCAGAGATAAGGAGTTGGCGGCGGCTTGGCGCATCCCTAAACACGATCCCAGTGGAGATCTTCCGCTTCTTCAGAGCAGGAGCAGCCTTCCCACCACTCGGAGATAGCACATCGGGAGAAGGAGAGGACGACAGAGTGATATCTGAGTCGCGCAGATCACTCTCACTTCCCCCGACTGCTTCTTCAGATCCAACGGCCCTACGCCGAGCCGGTTGATCCACTCCCTTTGGCATCTCAGGCAAAGGAGGGAGGGATACAAAGGCAGCTCGACCCTGCAAATATTGGGTTCAGTTCTGAGATTACACCGAATGGGTGGAATTGAAATAAAATCAACAACAGATTGACTAAATACCTCAGGGCGTGGATTTCCCAAGTTGAACGCCAGAGGACAGTCAGTGGTCCTCAGGGAGGTTCCAGTCGCGAAGAATTTGCCAAGCCAAGCGGCGGCTTGGACTTTGTCGACGCGCTCGGGGGCTTCGCGCGTGTTGTCCCCCTCGGCGTAATACTCATACGCCGGGTGAGCCCGCTGCTTGAGGGGCTGGACCCGGCGCAGAACGAAGTTGGCTGCCACTCCGACGGCAGACAACCCATTGTCCTTCAACTGGGAAATAAGACCCAGGAGTTCTCGAACCTGATCCATTTCACTCTCCTTGGGAAGAGCGGTCCAGGATTGGGAAGGAACAGGACGAGAATCAATTTCTGGAGAGATGGCAGGCGAGTGGTTTCCTACGTAAAACCACTCGGACTGCCACCCTTTATTGGAGGTAAGGAAAGGGATGTCAAAATACTCCCGAGTTCGACCCTCGCGGAGTTGGAGTCCGGCGCCCCGACTACTTGTGGGCAGTCGGTTCGGGGATAAGGTTTAAGAAGAAAAAGATGAAGAAAAAGATTGAAGTGAGGCTCTATCCCAAGATAGGCCTCACAGAGATTGATGAAAATGGCGATATGAAGGATGGAGTTGGGATTCAGTGCGCAGAGACTGATCCCATAGTAATGCAGCAGCCCGCGGAGGAAAGAATGCGCGGGCACGCCAAAGCCACGGAGAAAGAAAGATTCGAACACCACCAAATCAGAAGAGTTTGGGGTGGGGAAAGACTCACCGGCGGCGGCGCGCCACTCGGCGGTTTGCTGGTCAGGGAGGATGCCGTCGATGACGTGTTGCTCGAGGCGCCTGGTGGTGGTGATGGACTCCCTCCACTCGGCGGCGCGATCCACGGCGACCTCGGCGGTGGCCTTGGCCTTGGACGACCGGGCTCTTGCAGGCGACCTCTCCTTCCGCTTCGGGCCTTCCTTCCTCTTGGGCGCCATGGCGACGAGCGGGGCTGAAGAGCGAGGAAGAAAGCTGCGGGAGCGGATCTAGGGTTTGCTCTTGCGCGAGGAGAAGAACTGGAGCGTCGGGGAAGGCAAATGGCAAGTAAAGGAAGAAGAATGCGACGGGGATGGCTTATAAAGGAATGAACCGTTCCTCCCACACGCGGCGCGGCGCGTGTCTCGGGAACTCAACCGACGCAGGCACGTCCCGTCGCTTTGAATTCAAAGATGCGGTAAGGAGTCGCGATATTTCGCCTTCCGTAAAGCAACCGTTAGGGACGCAACGGACTTTGCGGAGTAGTGGACCTAAATGGGCTGAAATATAGCACGACCTTTCGGTTTTGTTACGATAATAAATTTGTGGGTTCCTGAGCTAGGGTTCAGGGGCAGAAACCACTCGGTCGTGAGGCTAAAATTAGTCGACGACCAGACTTGATTTTGCAATTAATTTTGCATCCTTGCAATTGATTTTTTACGTAAGGCATGCGATACTATCGCTAAAATTGACTCAGAAATCTGGGTCAAATGCTGACAAGTATAAATCTTGTGAGAAGATGGCTTACCATATGGTCAAGCTGAGTCGTGGGATACGACTCGGAAGTCACGCCGAGTTCAAAGAACTTGAGGACAAAATCCTTATAAAGGGGAAATAAAAAAGCCTCTGAAGGAAAAGATTAGTCTAAAATCCATGTCCAGAGGCATGGGGGCTGAAAAAATCAGTCGGAATTCATGGCTTTCAGAGTCTTGACACGATCATGCTGAGTCGTAACAAGACTCGGGGGCTACACCCAATGGGTGCACCTGGAGGTGCACACCATTGATGGATTAAGTTTAAAAAGAGATTCATAATATTTTGCTTTTTGACCCTCGACCAGAATATTCTATTCTGCTCAAGGCTCGGGGGCTACACCCAATGGGTGCACCTGGAGGTGCACACCATTGAAGATCAAGATACAGATGGGTAAAAATTGAAGACCTTTGGCCAATTTCATACTAAAATTGCCCAAAGCCCGGGGGCTAAGTGTATTCACTTCGCTGTCGCGTCGTGAAAAAGAGCACTCCTTCCCCTCACTATGACTATAATTGAAGAATTGTTTTCAGGAACGTCTGAGCATGCACTCGGATCTTCCTCGAAACCACTCGGATCTTCTTCGAAACCACTCGGATGAGATCTTAGACAACTTGGAGCACACGAATCATGCAAGAAAAGACGGAACAATTACAGCCAACGATCGGTCAAGAAGTGCTCGGGGGCTACTGTGGGGGATATAGTACCCGGGTGCCTCACGAGCAAGCTTGGCAGCCCACCAAAAGGGGGCGGCTCACCTCATCGTTCTGGACCTGAAGACGTGCGGGACAAGTCGGCGCACGGAGGAAGGATCTGGAAGGAGAAGTCCTAGTTGGAATAGGAATTATTGTAAAGAAGGAAAGGATTCTTAGAGATAGGATCGGATACAAACCGACTTGTAACCCTGCCCCCCGATATATAAGGCGGGCAGGGACCCCCTCCAAAACAACTAGACAGCAACCAACCACAACTCGAGCCAACTCGAATCACCAAAACACGCAATACAACACCCCAAAACAGGACGTAGGGTATTACGTCGAGTCGACGGCCCGAACCTGTATAAACCCTTGTGTCTGTCCATCCTAACCATCCTGCTTCCGATCTTTGCGATCTTCCCTGCATTACAAATCACTTCCGTGGGCTACCCCGTGGAAGACTGCCGGAGATAATATCACCGACACCGATCTTCCGTCAGGGAAAGGATAACTCGTTTTGGGCGGAGCCCGACACACCGATCCGGCTTCAAGTCAGCAAACTCGAACCCTGCAATCTTAGCACCATGACTCCTCTGGTTATCAACCGTAGTCACAATCCGGTTGACCTCGCCAAGAAGGCTAATCCCTACCTGCGAAACAAAGAACACAAGCAAGAACTCAAAAGAACGCAGCACTCAATAATGGTGACAACAGCAGATGAATGATTAAGCACACGAGTTGGGGTTTCACAAACCGATGAACGGCGACACTGTCTTCAACAGAATAATCTAAGCAAAACCCGAGTCTAAGCGGCAGCGGCTGCTGAGTTTATTAGCCTAGGGTTGGGGGCGCACCAGGTGGGGCGTCCTCAACTTGAGCCAAAGGCCCGACACGATACAACGCCTGAAAAGGCCCAAAACAGGTGACGCAGCACCTTGTCATGGACACAGCGTGATCCACGATCCTTCTAGTGCTAGGACCAGAACCAAAACGACGGCGTCGTCGTCCCCTTTCCAACGCATGCTTATATGCCTTGTTTCGATGTCGTATGAAGGAGATATCGCCGAAACCGTGCAGGGGTATCGGCTGAATCCAAACTCCACGTGGCGGCTGATTTGGAGACGAGTTGTAACTTGGGGAACACTATAGCATGTACTTGTTCAGCGTGGCGATGTCCTCATCAGATTGCCTTACGCTTCTCCTCGTCGAAGCGGCGCAAGCGTTGCTTCACCGGCTTGGACCCAGGCCTGATCCTCAAGGAGTGCTCGACGACCTCCCTTGGGATGCCAGCTATGTCCGAGGGCTTCCATGCGAATACATCGATGTTCATGCAGGAGAAAGTCGACAAGCGCGCCTTCCTATTTAGGAGTCAGGCTGGCACCGATGCGCGCCGTCTTTTCTGGCGTGCCGTTTGGGTCAAGCGAGACGACCTTGACGCTTTTGTCCTCCTCTACAGGCTCGAATGAGCCAGGCCTGCGATTGGACTCGGGCTGCTCCTCGACGACGTTGGCCCTCATCTTCACGAATTCTTCGGCAGATAGCAGTCACGGTGGCGAATTCGGCAAACTCCGTATCACAAGCGTAGGCCCGCTGGAAGGAGGTGCCCACCGTGATGACGCCTTTGGGCCCCGGCATCTTCAGCTTGAGGTACGTGTAGTTAGGGATGGCCATGAACTTGGCGAAGCAGGGCCTTCCCAGGACGGCATGGTAAGCGCCGTGGAAATCGACCACCTCAAGCATCAAGGTTTCCGTCTGAAAATTGGTCGGGGAGCCGAAGGTGACTGGCAGGTCGATCTGCCCGATGGGCATGGCTTGTTTCCCTGGCACGATGCCATGGAATGGTGTCGCGGTCGGGCGAACACGTGACCGGTCGAGGCCCATGTCCCGCAGCGTGTCGGCATAGATGATGTTGAGGCCGTTGCCTCCGTCCATCAACACCTTGGTTAGACGCTTCTTGTCGACAATACGGTCAACCACGAGCGGGTACCAACCCGGCTGCGGTACGTAGTTGGGATGGTCGGCCCTGGTCGAAGGTGATGGCGGCCTCCGACCACTTGAGGAAGGCGGGTGTGGCCGGCTCGGCTGCGTAGACCTCCCGTCAGGCGAGCTTGGTGCGACGCTTATTGCCAAAGGTTGCTGGTGTAGGGACGATCATCAGGACCCCGTTCGGCTCGGGGTAAGGGTCGGCATTATCGTCGTCTTCCTGACCCGCAGGGGGGTCGACCTTCTTCTTCTTCTCGGGCTCCATGCTCTGGAACTTCCTCAGGGTGGCACAATCTTTGAGGAGGTGCTGGACCGGTCCTTCGTGGTTGGGGCATGGTGCGTTACAAGCCTTCTTAAAGGCATTGGACGACTCTTTCACCGGAGCCTTGCCGCCTTTTTGCTCGGCAGTTGTGACGAGTTCGTCGCTGGCCTCTCGACGCCGGCGACCATTCTTCTTCTTTCTTTTGGCTGGGCGGGGTGAGGTTCCTGGCTCGATCTCTTCGCCAGGAGCGTCCTCCCCTGCCGTCAACCTTTTGTTGAAACAGCGTCGACCGCGTCCTCGCCCGAGGCATAGTCGGTCGCGATTTCCATGAGGGCGGCGGTGGTGCGAGGCTTGGCACGGCCCAGCTCCCGGACCAGCCCTTTGCAGTTGGTGCCAACTATGAAAGCAGTGCAGACCTCGGCGTCGGAGATGTCCGGTACCGTCGTGCATAGGCGCGAGAACCTCCGGATGTATTCGCGGAGGGATTCCTTGGGCTTCTGCTTTCACGTCTTGAGGTTCCAGGAGTTGCTCGGCCGCGAGTAGGTTGCCTGGAAGTTGCTGGTGAAGACCTTCTCTAGGTCCGACCAGTCCTGGATCTGGTTGGGAGGGAGATGGTCGAGCCATGCTCGGGTTGAGTCGGTGAGGTACAGGGGAAGCTATCGAATGATGTAGTAGTCATCCTATGCTCCGCTGGCCATGCAAGCCAAACAGAAATCCTCCAGCCATGGAACAGGATTGGTCTCTCCTGAATACTTCACGATGCTGGTAGGCGCGTGGAACCGTGGTGGTGGTTTCGCTCTACGGATGCATATGCTGAACGCCCGTGGTCCAGGCGCGTTGTCCGGGCTCGGGCTCCAGTCTTCAGCATCATCGTATCGGCCCCCTCAGTCGCGGATGCTGGGGTCGGTCTGAGTTCAGTCATTGCAGGTTCTCCGCCCTGACGTCTTGCGTCTAGAGTATGGCGGATATCGTGCTTCGAGCCCAGCCACTCGCGAAAGGGCGGCCGCCTGTCCCTTCCGACGTCAGGGTCGGCCTGGTGGACCGAGATTTCGTGGACAGTTGGTATGTGATCCCCTCCAGGGACGGTGCAGCGCCTGAGGGCGGCGCTGCGACTGAGACTGTTCCGTGTGTTGTTCTGCGGCACGCGCCAGTAGTGCGGCAGCGTCACGTTGCACGCGGCGAGCCTCTGGCGTCGGCTGTACTGGGACAGCCTGTAGCAGGGCGGATGCGGCGGCGATGTTCTGGCTTGGCCGCGCGAAGACAGACGGCTCCCTGCCGCCATCGACGATCTGCTGCTGGACGTCTCGAGCGTGGGCTCGCGCTCCTGGCGGGGCGCGCTATCCTGCCCTTGTTCACGGCGCAGTTGGGCCTGTTGCAGGTCGAGCTGGACCCTCTCGTGATCAAGCTCTACTTGCATGGCGAGGAGCTCCTGGCGTCATGCTTGGACTCTTTCCTTCGGGGTCAAAACCCGGCCCTGCTGGTCCCTGGGCAAGCGGGATGCCTCCGACGGGCAGTGGCGTGACCAGCGCTGGCTGTCCTAGGGGTGGCCTTCCGACCGACGATTGGCGCTGCGGCGGCTCGTCGCTGGCGTCCCGACACGTGTCCAGTCGACGTCTCCTGCCATGAAACACTCCCTCGATGGATGGTGAGAGGCGACGTTATTGGATTTCCGGGAAGAGCGTGCGTCTTCCTCATCGAGGAGATCGTCTTCATCAAGATCGAAGTCCTCTTCCGTGAGGAGGTCTTGGATCAATTGAGGAGTGTAGTCCGCCATCCCTACGAGCTCGCTGTCGGGGAAGCTAGCGAAGATTCGCTTCCCAATCAGATCCTGCACGACTCGAGATGCGTTGATGAGCCCAAAGGGTAAGGCCGCTTTCGTGGCGGCGTGGTTCGGAGGGGGGATTGGTGGTCCCCCGACCAGTTGCTGCGTAACGTTAGAAAAGGAGTAGAGTACCATATGGACGTCCTCCATAGTGGGCGTCGGGCCCATGAAGTCGACCAGCTGGCGCCAGAGCACGCCGTTGTCGATGTCCAGCAGGCGCGAGCTTCCAGGAGAAAATGACTCCGGAGGGCAAAGCTTGAGCTCCAGAAGTGCGCGCGTTGTGGTGTCGACGATGTCGTGGTCGTCTGCGGCACGCAATGCCGGCTCCTTCTGAGGCCCCGTCGCCTCGATGGCGACCTGGACGCTCTGTCGAGGCTCCGAGCTTGCCTCCGCTCCCGCACGGGCGGAGTCATGGATGATTTTGGCGGGAGGGAGGAGGGCCGCCCTCTCCCCTCTGTCGGGATCTTGGAGATGACTCTGCCGGTGGTTGGCGAGGCGGGTGGAGATATCGTCGTCTCCACCCGCTCTGCGGTCCCGCCGGTGGTGGTGATGAAATCCATGCTTCCGAAACGCAAGAGCGTCCTAGGCGCGTGGACGTCGGGGTCAGCGGCGGCATGGATGTCAGCCGGAAGAGCGGGTCGACCGGCCACTGGCGCTACCATGAGCACCAACTGGCCGTCCGCCGCGGCGACGTAGCTAAAACCTCCCAGGCGCACGATCGCACCCGGGGGCCAGCTCGAGGGGATGAAGGCCATCAAGAGCCCGCTTGAGGTGACGAAAACGCGCAAAGGCCTCTACCTGGCGCGCCAACTGTCGGTGTTTCGTACCACCGGCTAGTAAATTTATCTGTTTGCGCGTGAGGATCCTGATGGTTAGCGAGTCAAGCACAAGGATGTACACTGGTTCAGGCAATTTGCCCTACATCCCGTGGGGTGGTCTGCTCGCGTTGCTCGCTCTTCTGTTCGTAGTAGGGGTTACAAACGGGTGAGGGAGAGAAGAGTTCTCAGGCCTCAAGGGAGTACGTGAGTGTGTGTCGGAAGTGATTCGAGAGAGAGAAGAAGCTCTGGCCTCCCCCTTTATACTCAAGTGGAGGCCGCTTTATAGGGGTTTAATGAAAAGTGGACCTAAACCTGGCCTAGTGCCTAATCCCGGAGGTTACGCATGCCCCTGTCCGCCATCAGAGGGACGGCTGTCCCTCTGTCATTTCTGTCCGTCAGTCCGCCGTCCGCCCATGCTGCGTGAGATGGCGACGGTGGGTAGGGTACAGGCAGCCTCCTGGTTAAAGATAGGGCTTACCTTGCGTTGCCTTCTTTTATTCGCCGGTCTTTCGTATGCCCCCGACGGTCTCCCGGCCGTTGGTCCCTCGGTCAAGCGTCGTATATTTACGGGCGGTGCCCTCGTCTCACTGCCATGCGTACAGGATGATAGACCTATCCGTTACGCGCCCCTGCCTCTGTAATGGCAGGCTTACCGTGGTGGCCAAGTTGACCCATTTTCTTTAGCCTCATGATGGATTTCTGAAAAGTGCGTCAGTCCTTAAGCACACTGTTGGCTCAAAAGCGAGCTCAGTAGCCAACACGAAAATGAGAGACGAGACCAGGAAACAAGAGCCGGAAGGAGCGATGTCTCAATAATGATCAATGAATAATCCGAACCGTTACAAAGTGGTACGCCCTCTCCTTTTATAGGGAGGCGGAGGGTCGCTTCCTCAGTCACATGTTCCCTTTCTACCCCTACCTGCTACAATTGTGCTGGGAATATTCTACTTTAACGGATACAAGGGGAATTTTACATGAGGAAGCCAATTGCGACTTGCTTTCGTCTTCGTATGTGCTGAGACGCTCGATGTGTTCAGGCTCGACTTTGCGCTCCGGGCCTCCTCCATCCTTCCTCGTTGACCTGTTCACAAATGGCTGCACACCACGTTAGGCCGTTAGAGTTGCGAGGAGGATAGGGTGCTCCTCCACTGAAGGTTCCGAACCAATTCCTAGGTCGATTCGGTTCGCTGCATGTGGAGCGCGGGGGACCGAATCACAGGCCGTTTCGGTCCGCCGCGCGCGGGACGCGAGGGGCCGAATCACAGGCCGATTCGGTTCGCCGCGTGCAGGGCGCGAGGGGCCGAATCGCAGGCCGATTCGGTTCGCCGCGTGCGGGGCGCGAGGGGCCGAATCACAGGCCGATTTGGTTCGCCGCTGTGCGGGGCGCGAGGGGCCGAATCACAGCCGATTCGGTTCACGCATCTACTCGCGCGATGCGAGCCGAATCACTGGAATCGACTCGGCTTGCCGGGGTGAGCTGATGACGGGCCGAATCACTGATGGATTCGATCCGCGAGGTCCGCGTCCGGAGAAAACGAATCGCAGATCGACTCGGTTCTGTTGAGTCATGGGCTAATGCGAAACAGGCCGCAGCGCAACAAGCAGGTGGCGGAGTTTGCCTGATCCACGTCCCAACAGTCAGCCCCTCGTGGGTGATGGTCGACTCCAACGAGCTGAACCCTCGATACTCGAAGTGGATTCGCAACCAGGAGAAAACGACACCCTCTGCTTGTTGGAGTCGAGGGTGATTCGGTTTTTACGGCGTGGTTAACGAGGGGTTTTTACCGCGCCTATAAATAGGGGGGGGGTGATGGCTGAAAGCGACGTCTGCCGTCTGCTGAGAGGGTTCGCGCTTGCCTTTATTTTTGCTTTAAGATTCGTGCGAGCGCTCGTGGTTGTCTGTTGGATTCGTGCTCTTCTTCGTGCTTTGCTAGTTGTAAGTTTCTTGCATTTGTTGTGTTTTTGTATGTGTTGTTGTTGGTGTGCACGGATGTTTATTCCCTGGGTTTTGCAGGTTCAATGGCTCGTACGATTCAGACTGCTCGGCTTATTGACGAGGAGGATCGCCCTGTCGGTCCGGTTGCTGAAGATGAAGTCAATGTCGCAGCGGAAGTAGTTGGTGCTGCTGATTCCGAATCGGCTGCCGGATCCGCTTCGAACCGTTCCGTTCGCAGCGGGAGCGTTGGGGTGGGGGCGGAGGATGAGGAGGAGGGCGTTGATGAGACTACTGGCAGTGTTGACGCGAATCCCGAGGATTTGGTCAGTGATTCGATGCCTTTTACCCGTAGATTCGGGCGGTCGCTTATCAGGGAGGAGGACATGAGGGAGATGATTGAGAAGGGTTATTTCGAATCTGGCGAATGCCGCGTTCCTGGCGAGGAGGAGGTTCCGGAGCCCTTGGATGACGAGTGCGTCGTGTTTCGCGAGTTCTTTGTCGCCGGTCTTCGGTTTCCTGTTGACCCGCTGATTCCTCATATTTTTCGGGCTTTTAAGGTTTCGATGCACCAGTTGGCTCCTAACAGTTTCTGTTATCTGGCCAAGTTCCTCTGGGCGTGCCGTACATTCAACAGTGAGTTGGATTTAGATTGCTTTGTGCGTCACACAGAGCTTCATTTTTCCAAGAGGAAGGTTCTCTTTGCTGATGATGATGAGACGTACCAGGCTGAGTACGGGTGCTACACATTTTGCCCCCGCCGGGCCGCTAAGGGGATGGAGACGCCGCAGCTGGCGTACAGCCAGAAGAACAAGTGGTCGAAGAACTGGGACAAGTACTGGATGTATGCCAAGGTTCGCGTCCCGACTGGGGGTTACGAATCTGGCTGTGCGGTCTATGGGTATCCTCTTGCTTCGAAGGTTTCTGGTCTGGAGGCCTGTCTGCTGCCGATCTATTCGGATTCGAAGAAGGCGAGAAACTCGCTGTGCAATAGCGCTTTTTACTGCGCTACCCAGGTCATTTCTGGGCGGGATGCTATTTGCGAGAGCATCGCGGCTGGTATTTTTCCTATTAAAGCTGGTTGGAGCCCTCGCAGTTTCGGGGAGTTTAAGCTTGCGGATTTTGAGAATCGGATTTTCCCTTGCCCCAAATTCGGGTTGAAGAAACCGGATGGAATTAGCGATGAGGCCATTGTCGACGAAGTGGAGCGTCGTGCGGCGGTTATGCTGGGGCAGTATACTGCTAAGGAGTATGGCTCCTGCCGCAAGATTCTCCGTCATAAGGGTCGAGTGAACCGTGTTTTTGATGAGATGGGTGTGAAGTATGGACCGAGGCCCGCACCCGCGACTGTTATTTCGAGGATGAGGCCTCCCGGCAACGTTGGGTCTGAGCCGGCCGGTGGGAAGGGTAGAGCTGCCAGGTCGAAGACATTAGTGAAGCGATCGGCTGATGCGACTGGCGTGGCTGCTCCTGCGTCGAAGAGGGGCAAGGCGGCACCGAAAGTTGGGCTTCAGAACTTCGCTTTCGGTCAGGTTGAAAGCGTTGTGACGGAGAGGGTTGGGGATGTGCTCGGCTCCGTTGGTGGGAAGACTGGGGATTTGATTGCTGCTGGAGGCCTTGGTGGTGGAGCTTTGTTATCCGCGAAGGATTTGCGCAATATTGCTGCTGCGTCAAGTATTTTGCTTGGCGAATGCGATGATGCGGTCGTTGCCCCGACGCTTGGGATGGCGCCCGCCTTCGATTTTGAAGATGGACAGGAGCTTACGTTCTTGTCGGGGGGAACTTGTTACCCTTCTCCTGCTAGAGATTCTGGTGCTGCCTCGGTTGCCCCCGTGTTGCCGAGTGAGATGGCTAAGACTGCCGGCGGTAGCGGCCTTTCTGCCGCCGAGAAAGCGCGGGATGTTCTTTGTGCTGCGGCTGTCGAGGCTGGTGACGTTGGAGGCGGGGGAGATCGCCCGCAAATTTCTGTCCATGATGTTGATGAAGAGTCTTTGAGCGGTGAGCCCCTGGTGCCCTCCACCCCCCTTTTTTTTTATTGGATTCGAACTTTCGTTCGTTCTCTTGTTATGTTGTATGTGTATTTTATTTATTTTTTGGTTTGGCAGGCGGCAGTCCCCCGGCGAGCCATGAGGATCGCGGGGAATTTATTTTTGACCCTGAAGGTTAGTTCTCTTTCCTTTAGGGATCATTTCCTAGTATTTCTTTGTTTTTCTCATTTGATGTTATTTCCTGGTTTGGTGTTGCGTATCGGCTGATGGGGTGTTTAGTTTATGCAGCTTTTGTTCGTGATTGTGAGGAGAATAGCCCTATCGACCTCGCAAAGCTTGTTGGTGGCGTAGCCGTCAAGCTTGTGATGGGGATGAAGGTTTTACATAAGAAGTTGGTCGATGGGGAGGATGTTGAGGAGCTAGAGCTTTTGCGCAAGCAATGCTCTAAACTTTCTGAGGAGAAGGCTGGCTTGGAAGAGTGCAATAAAGAGTTAAGTTTAACTTTGAAGAACTTGCAGGCTAGCGTTGATCAGCAGGAGGTTGCTCTCAACGGGCTTCGGGAGCAGGTTGCAGCCGATTCGGAAGTCGTCCTCGACTTGCGAAACAAATTGGGCAGTGCGGATCTTGCACTGCAGTCAAAGGAGAAGGAAATTTGCGAGCGGGATGCCACTATCGCTGATTTGCGGAGGCGGCTTGCCATTAAGGACAAGCAGGTTGAAGAGCACGAGAGTCAAATCTGGCAGGACGGACTTCATGCTTACAGTAGCTGTCGCGCTGCGCTTCAACGCTTTGGCGCCGAACCCCAAGAAATGCCCCGTGAGATGACAAGGGAGAGATTTTTTCACTGGCTTGACACAGAGTTCAAGATGCTCCCTGGGATTATGGATCGGGTTGGCGACTATGCTGCTTCGGTTTGCACTGATGCCCTGTTGCGACTGCTTTCGGATCATGGCTGCGAGCATCTGAAAAAACTTGGGAGCAGGGGGTTCGTATTTCCCAGCGCTGAAGGACTGCCGGCTGCGACTAATGTCTGCGAGGCCGTTAAGAAGATATTCTTAAGCCGTTTCTGGGTGGCGCACGGTAGAGAGGCCGCTCGAAAAACCGCGCATGATCGACTGACTCGGGTATAGAAATCGCCTTTGGTTTTTATTTTGGTGCTTGCTGACCGTTTTATTGCTTTTTCGCGTTTTTGTGACTTGGTACTCCTGGTCTTACAGTTCTACCTATCGCAGAGTAAGCAGTCCCTTGCGGCCGCAGGTGAGGCAGAGGTTGGGGCTGGGTCTCGTTCGAAGTTGCCTCCCCGACCTGAACCATCTAGGCGCTCCGAGGCTGGGAGGGATATTGCGGCTGGAGGTTCTGAGGCAGGCGCGCGCAGGGGCGATGTGAGGAGCGGATCCGGTTCTCGCGCTAGGGAAGAGGAAGCTGCTGGTGATGCTCGTGGAAAAAAGGTGTAATTGTAGGGACATGTGTTGTTTTGGTCCTTTTGACTGGTGGTGTTTGTAAACTAAACGTGTTATTGTAATCCTCCCTGCGCAGGCTTCCGGTGATGGAGCTGCGCAGGGAGTAACTCCGAGAACTTTGTATCGTGATGGTTTGTTCGTGACTGGAGCTGCCTGGGACAGATTTCAAATTATTTATCCGGGCCAGAGTTTCGACGATTTCTGGAGCTACTGTTGTCGCTTGTTTTCTCGTCGTGGTTATTTGCTTCGCTTATCTTTGGATCGCTCTGGCGGGAAGAGGCTGAGTCGGTCCCGGAGGTGGGATTCTGAGCATATTTCCCTTGGGGTGAAGGAGGAATGCTCGAGCGAGAAGACTCTGGATGAAGATGCATTCTTCGTGTATGATGCGCCCAAGTCCGGGAGGCCTGGGTTGGTAGTAGAATTGTTCGAGTAGCGGGGGTTTGCTCGCTTTCGGCTGTGTACATATATATATATTTTTTTTTGGCGACTCGGTGGCGGTGCGCTAAGGAATTGCTGTAAGAGAAAACGACACCCTCCCCCCTTAGCGCATCGCCGCACCGAGTCGGTTTGGTTGGCAATAAAATGGTGCCGGAGTTGATGCTCGGCGGTTTGCGTGCTGCTTGGTGGAAAAGAAAACGACACCCTCCCCCCTCAGCACGGATGCCGCCCGAGCCATACCTCCCCTGATTCGAATGGTTGTTGATTTTTTCGCGCACTTATGCTATGTGAAAACTTGTCGTGTTGTGTCACGGGAGTCTGTCGTGCTGTGTCACGGGGGGCTTGTCGTGCTGTGTCACGGGGGGATTGTCCTGATGTGTCACGGGGGCTTGTCGCTCTGCGGAGCTGGTGGCCTATATAAGCGGTTGAGTGGTCTGTGGTTTTCGCATTGCACCTCTTCCTTTGTTTGTTTCGCCGTAGCCATGATTTTACTCTTGCTTGAAGTGTTGGAGAGTTGGCCGCCCGATCTCAGCGCTGCTCGTTGATTCGTTGTGGTGCTAGAAGAATGCTTGCGAGTTGCGGCGGAGGGGAAGAAGGCGTGGGCGCGGTTATGCATGGCTTGCTTGCTGAAGCCATGTATCAAGGCGTGCGCGCTCATTGGGCTAATGGTGTGTTAGCCTACTAAAGCCTCGCCGTGTTCCGGCACTTCTTTGTGTCGGTGAGTGCCTTGTGTGTGGTGCTACAAGAACGCTTGCGACGTAGCTAGGTCGCTTGGTTCTTGGAGCTCACCACTCCGGGGTCAGTTTGTATCTCTGGGTGGCAACGTTGTTGCGCCCAGCTGCGTTTGTATTTGTCTATAGTGCAGCGAGTGGCTGCTATTTGAGCTGTATTTAGGCTGTTGTACTCCTATTTTTTTCTAATAAAGATGAGGTTTTTTGGTGCTCGTGTCTTATCTGTAATGATCCTCAGTTTTGTAACCGCGGCTTGTGCAATGCTCCTTGGTTTCATCAGTCCGCATTTGGTTTTGGTTGATTGGAATTGTGGCCTCTTGCCCTTGATCCGCAACGATGTTTGGCTTATTCGAATCGCTGCCCCTTGCCCTTGGGTTTTGGGGTTTTCGATTCCTGCGATTCGCAGCCTTGCTTGTTTGATTCGAATCGCAGCCCCTTGCCCTTAGGCTTTGGGGTTTTAGGTTTCTGCGATTCGCAGCCTTGCTTGGCTGATTCGAATCGCAGCCCCTTGCCCTTAGGCTTTGGGGTTTTAGGTTTCTGCGATTCGCAGCCTTGCTTGGCTGATTCGAATCGCAGCCCCTTGCCCTTAGGCTTTGGGGTTTTAGGTTTCTGCGATTCGCAGCCTTGCTTGGCTGATTCGAATCGCAGCCCCTTGCCCTTAGGCTTTGGGGTTTTAGGTTTCTGCGATTCGCAGCCTTGCTTGGCTGATTCGAATCGCAGCCCCTTGCCCTTAGGCTTTGGGGTTTTAGGTTTTGATTTGTTGTGAAGCCTGCGAATACGAGTTGGGCGTCCCCTTCGTATTCGCAGGTCTTCCAGGTTTGCCTTGTGGCTTGGTCGAATTGAACAGCCTCTGTTCGGCTGTTTTTCGACGATTTGTTCAAAATGTAGAGGGGTAAGGCTCTTTCTTTGATAATGACGAAATGATTACATGAGATACGGTCTCGTTAAAAACCTCGCCTCCGCTTGGAGCCCCCCTTTGCGAGGAAAAGAGTACCGTTCACAGGAAGAGGAAAAGTTGAAATTACAATTCTGAAGATAACTACGCTTAAGGTATACTAGGCTTGAGCTGTGTTGCTGATGCTTCTGCTATCATGGGTAGTATTTCTTGAGGTTGTCTATGTTCCAGGGGTGTGGGAGTTCGAATCCTTCCTGGTCCATTAGCCGGAACGATCCAGGTCTGCCGCTTCTGACGGCTATGTATGGTCCTTCCCATGGGAACTGTAGTTTGCCCACTGAGTCTGCGTTTTTCTTTCTCTTCAGGACTAGGTCTCCCAGCTGGATGTCCTTGTGGAGGACTTTCTTGTTCCTCCACTTTCTTGTTTCATCTTGATAGTTTAGAATGTTTTGGATTGCGTCAAGTCTGTCAATTTCGACCATGTCCTTGTCAGCGGCCTCGGATTCGTTGCTTGAGTCCGGCGCAATGGCTCTTGGGCTTTTGTATTTGATCTCCTCTGGTAGCATTGCCTCTGCTCCGTACAGCAGCTTGAATGGTGTGTAGCCTGTTGTTCTGCTTACTGCTGTGTTGTGGGACCATACGACTCTCATCAGCTCTTCTGCCCATTTGCCTTTGCTTTCTTCAAACAAGCATTTTTTCACCCCTGCCAGTATTTCCCTGTTTGCTCGCTCAACCGCTCCATTTGACTCTGGGTGGTAAACTGATGAGAATATTGGGTTTGTTCCTATTGTTTGGCAAAACTCTTTGAACTCGTAGCAATCGAATTGCCTCCCGTTGTCGACTGTGAGTTCTCGCGGCACCCCGAATCTGCAAACGATTTGCTGCCAGAAGAATTTCTGAACTGTTGCTGACGTTATGTTTGCTAATGCCCTAGCCTCTATCCACTTGGAGAAGTACTCAATGGCTACAACGGCGTAGGCTAGGTTTCCTTTTGCTCTTGGCAGTGGTCCTATTATGTCCATTCCCCATCTTTGGAATGGCCAAGTTGGTGGGATTAGTTGTGTTTCCGCGCCTGGGCGCCTTTGATGCGGCGCTGACATTTGGCATGCTGGGCATGCTTTTACTACCTGTTCCGCATCTCTCAGTGCGGTTGGCCAGTAGAAGCCTTGTATGAATGCTTTCCTCGTGAGGGTCCTTGCCGCGAGATGCGATCCGCACATTCCACTGTGTATGTCCTGGAGGATGGCCTTGCCTTCTTGCTGGGTGATGCACTTCAGTAGTGGGGCACAGACACCTTTCTTGTATAGCTGATTGTCGATGACTGTGTACCCTGCTGCTCTCTGCTTCATGCGCTTGAGGTCTGATTCGTCATTTGGCTCGACGTGATTCCGCAGATACGCCATGATCGGTGCTCTCCAGTCCTCACTGCTGATTGCGCTGACTAGGCTCATTGGTTGCAATTCTGGCTTGATGGATGGGTGGTGCAATGTTTCGAAGAATACTTCAGGTGGCAATGTGTCATTGTTCGCCGCGGCTTTTGCGAGCTTGTCTGCTTCTGAATTTTCTTTTCTTGGTATGTGCTGAATTGTGAAGCCTTTGAAGTTTCTTTCCATTCGTCTGACTTCGGCCAGGTATTTTATCAGTTCTGGTTCTCTTGCACTGTATTCTTTTTCCACCTGTCCGGTGATGACTTTCGAATCGGATCGTACTAGGAAGTTTTGTGTGCCCAGTGCTTTTACTTTCCGCAGCCCCAGCAGTAGTGCTTCGTATTCTGCTATGTTGTTTGAACATTTCTCGTCGTCACCGCTGAATTCCAGTCTTGCTGCGTACTTGACTTGCAGGCCAGATGGGGTTGTAACGACGGCCGCGATGCCCGCGCCGTTTTTTCCCCAAGCTCCGTCGCAGCTTATGTTCCATTCTGGGGTGATTTCTTCTTCTATTGGCCCTTGACTGGGTGAAGTCCAGTCGGCGATGAAGTCTGCGAGGACTTGTGATTTGATTGCGGTTCTCTTTTCGTAGTCTATGACGTGCTCGGATAGCTCTATTGCCCATTTGGCTATGCGATTTGATGCTTCTTTGTTCTGAAACAGGTCGTGCAGCGGCTGGTTTGTGATTACAAGGATTCTGTAGCTTTCGAAGTAGTGACGTAGCTTTCTTGATGCCATGACCACTGCATATGCTATCTTTTCTAGTTCTGAGTAGAAAAGCTTCGATCCCGCTAGAGCTTCCGATACGAAGTAGACTGGGACTTGCTGGGGTTTCTCTTTGACTTGCACTTCTTGGACCAAGGCGGCACTTACTGCTGTTGGTGATGCTGAGAGGTATAGCATCAGCTGGGATCCTGGCTCGGGCGGGGCTAGTTTCGTCATATTGACGATATAGTCCTGGAGTTGGTTGAATGCTTGGCTTTGCTCCGGCCCCCATTGGAATTTGTCTGAGGCACGAAGTACTTTGAAAAATGGTAGGCTGCGCTCTGCCGATCGAGTTATGAAGCGGTTGAGCGCTGCGATCCGTCCTGTGAGTTTCTGGACCTCTTTTATTGATCGTGGCTCTTGCATTTCTGCTATTGCTCTTATTTTGTCAGGGTTGGCCTCTATGCCTTTGGTAGACACCAAACATCCCAGTATTTTTCCCTTTTGTACTCCAAAAACACATTTTTCTGGGTTCAGCTTGAGCTTCGCTTGCCTTAGGCGAGCGAACGTTTCGGCAAGGTCTGCTATGTGATCGGATCTGATCTTGCTTGCCACTATTATGTCGTCGACGTACGCGATTAGGTTTCTGTTGAATTGGGGGCCTAAAACCTCCGCTATCATTTTGCAGAACGTTGTGCCTGCGTTCTTCAGTCCTTCTGGCATTCGTACGAAGCAGTAGATTCCGAATGGAGTGATGAAGCTTGTTTTTTCCTCGTCCGTGACTCGCATCCAGATCTGGTGGTACCCTGAGAACAAGTCGAGCAGGGACAACATCTCGCTGCTGGCTGCTGTATCTACGACTTTGTCAACTCTTGGCAATGGGTAGTCGCTCTTTGGGCAGGCTTTGTTGAGATCCGTGAAATCGAGACACATTCTCCATTTGCCGTTCTTCTTCTTTACTGGGACAATGTTGCAAAGCCATTCCGGGTACTCGACCTTTCGTATGACTCCTGCATCTAGTAATCTGTTTACTTCGGCCCTCATCGCCTCTATTCTGTCGTCGGACATTTTTCTCAGCTTTTGCTTCTTTGGTTTCGAATTTGGTTTCACCTCGAGCTTGTGTTCTATGATGTTTCTGGCAACCCCTGAGAGCTCGTCCGCTGACCATGCGAAGACGTCCTTGTTGTTTCTGAGGAAGGCGATCAGATTCGTTTCTTCTGTTTGACTTAGGTTTGCTCCTATGATTACTGATCGATCAAGAACACTTGGGTCGAGGAGTACTTTCTTGGTATCTTCATTGGGGCTGACTTCGTTTTTTTCTCTGTCGCGTTGTGGCTCCTTGAATGGCTGTGGGCTTGGTTCTTCTGATTGAAGGATGTGCACGTTCCTTTGCCCTGGCGTTGAGGCTTTCTCAAGGCTCCTTCCTGACCCTTGATTTCCATAGACAGCTATGACTCCCTTTTCTGCTGGTATCTTCATACACAGGTACAGCTGGTTTATAACTGCCTCAAACTTGTTGATTGTTCCTCTGCCAAAGATTGCCTGGTAGGGGTACCAGATGTCGACTACATCAAACGTGATGTGCTCGGTTCTTGCGTTTGACATGTTTCCGAATGAGACTGGCAAAGTAATTTTGCCCAACGCCTTGATGCTTTTTGTTGCGCCGAACCCGTATAGCGGCGTGTCAGACGGTTGTAGCATGCTCTTGGTCAGGTTCATTTGCTCGAAAGCCGACAAGAATATGATATCTGCTGAGGAACCTGTGTCAACGAGTATTTTCTCTATGGTCCATCTCGCGATATTGCTTCGATGACCATTGGGTCGATGTGTGGATAGTTGTGTAGCCGTATATCTGCTTCTGTGAATGTGATTGGTATATGAGACCAATTGGTTCTTGCAACTTTGTTGTCCGTCATGACCACGTTGATTTCTCTGAAGTAATTCTTGCGCTGCTTCTTGGTTTCGAATTCCAATGAGGAACCTCCACTTATGGGTGCTATGATGCCGTAGCTGGGCAATGGGTCTGGGCTTGCGCGGTTGCTTGAATTGGTTTCTTGCTTTGGGGGATTGGGTGGTGGTGGTGGTAGCTGCAATTGCGATTGGTTTGGTGGTAGTGCTAGCGAGGAGTGGTGATTGGTGTTGATTCTTTGAGTTGCTGGGGTTTGGTGGGGTTGAGTTTGCCATGTGGGCTGGTAGTAGTTGGTGTAATGGTGCGGCGGGTTTGGGTTATGGTGGTGGTTTTGCCATTGTTGTTGGGGTTGCCACGGCTGGGATGCTTGCCAGCCTGGTTGAGGGTTCCATTGGTTCGAGGTGTGGGCTACTATTTTCGCCTTCCTCTCTTCTTCCGCCAAGTGGTCTGCTCTTAGCTTGTACGGGCAGCGCTTGGACCCATGCTCGTCGTTCATGCCGTGCCACATGCAGTACCACTGCTTTTTCTCACTATCTCCCCTGCCGCGACCACGACCTCTGCCACGCCCGCGGTTGGATCTTCCTCCCCTCTGGGTAGCCTGGTTCCCTGACTGGCCTGATGAGCCGGCGAATTCGCCGTCTGGCTGCTGGCATTGTTGTTCTTGGTTGATGTTAATAACGTGCGAGTTGGGGGTGGGCCGATCGAATGATGATGGTTTCTTTGGTGGCTGTCTTGCTTGGACTGGTGCCAGTTGTTGTCTCTTTGAGCTGCCTGCTTCGCTGCGTATTTCTGTGCTTGTTGTTCTTCATGGCCTATTCTGTAATCGTTGTCTGACCGTGAGTACTTCTCTAGTTCTTCATATAGCTTTGCCATCGTTTTGGGGGTCTCTCTGATCAAGTGGGCTCTACATTGCCCGTACTTTAGGCCCATGATTGCGTAATTGATGGCTACGGCGTCGTCCACTGCTGGGGCTCTTGTTCTGAGATTTACGAATCTCTGGAAGTAGGCCTGCAGTGGCTCTTTTTCTTTTTGCTTGCAGTTTGCGAGCTCGACTTCCGTGATTGTCGGCCTGTGGAATCCTTGGAAGGTTGCCAGTACTCTCTCCCGCAGTTCGTCCCACGAATGGATGCAGTTTGGTTTCAAGGTAGTGTACCACTGCAGTGCTGTGTCATCCAGAGCTATTATGAATGATTTGGCGAGTACTGTGTCGTCGCCACCTGCTGATTGTATTGCTGCTTCATAGCTCATCAGGAATTGCTTGGGGTTAGAGTGCCCATCGAATCTTGGTAGGGTGACCGCCCTATAGTGCGGTGGCCAGGGTGCTACTTGCAGTTCTCTTGACAGTGGTGATGTTGGGTCGCATGGTCTGCTAGGCAAGACTCGTATTCCAAAACTGTGATTCATTTGATCTGCAACTTGGTGGTTGATTGTATTGTGGCTGTTTTGCGACTGCCTTTGTTCCCCATGGCTAAGATGGTGTGTCGGGTGCTGCTGTGTTGCATGAGCAAGGTTTTGAGTAGGGTTAGATGCCGTGGCTGCTTGCAGTTGCCCTACCTCTCTCTGTAGGTTTGAAAACTCTTGCCTGGCGCGAGCAATCTGCTCCTGCATCTGGCTGGTCTCTTGTTGGGTTCTTTGTGAGGCTAGGTTGTCTCGGAGCCGTCTGAGGCTTTGCAGCTCTTCTTGCAGTCTTGCTAACTCGACTTCTTCTGGGGTTGTTTGGTTGTTCGGGTGGGCTGCGGCGCTTGCGCTTGGCACTGCTGCTGGCGCCGGATCTCTGGGTGGCAGAGCAGTTTGAACGGCCTGCTGGCCTGAGCCTTGCGCAGGGTCAGTGACTGCTTCATTGGAGGCTTGGTTGGCGGTACGGCTTGAGTTTTTGGTGGTCCGCTTCTTGGGAGGCATCGTGGGTTTGTTCGAGTCACACAAACGGTGGGCGCCTCGTGTTGGCTCAAGAGCGAGCTCAGTAGCCAACACGAAAATGAGAGACGAGACCAGGAAACAAGAGCCGGAAGGAGCGATGTCTCAATAATGATCAATGAATAATCCGAACCGTTACAAAGTGGTGCGCCCTCTCCTTTTATAGGGAGGCGGAGGGTCACTTCCCTCAGTCACATGTTCCCTTTCTACCCCTACCTGCTACAATTGTGCTGGGAATATTCTACTTTAACGGATACAAGGGGAATTTTACATGAGGAAGCCAATTTCGACTTGCTTTCGTCTTTGTATGCGCTGAGACGCTCGATGTGTTCAGGCTCGACTTTGCGCTCCGGGCCTCCTCCATCCTTCCTCGTTGACCTGTTCACAAATGGCTGCACACCATGTTAGGCCGTTAGAGTTGTGAGGAGGATAGGGTGCTCCTCCACTGAAGGTTCCGAATCGATTCCTAGGTCGATTCGGTTCGCTGCGTGTGGAGCGCAAGGGACTGAATCACAGGCCGTTTCGGTTCGCCGTGTGCGGAACGCGAGGGGCCGAATCGCAGGCCGTTTCGGTTCGCAGCGCGCGGGACGCGAGGGGCCGAATCACAAGCCGATTCAGTTCGCCGCGTGCGGGGCGCGAGGGGCCGAATCACAGCCGATTCGGTTCACGCATCTACTCGCGCGATGCGAGCCGAATCACTGGAATCGACTCGGCTTGCCGGGGTGAGCTGATGACGGGCCGAATCGCTGATGGATTCGATCCGCGAGATCCGCGTCCGGAGAAAACGAATCGCAGATCGACTCGGTTCTGTTGAGTCATGGGCTAATGCGAAGCAGGCCGTAGCGCAACAAGCAGGTGGCGGAGTTTGCCTGATCCACGTCCCAACACCGAGGATTTTTGTGCTAGAATACAGTAGATAAATTAGTAGATGAATTGACTGAGATCGACTCTGCTGACTGCTGGAATATACATTATATACATACGTGTTTGACCCAGATATAGCATGACGGAAGAGCTTGGTTTGTTTCCAGGATCGGCTCTGGAAACTATTAGCGCACATGATGAACGGATCTAATATACAATCATGCATGGCACGTGACTTACACATGTGCGATAAAGACTAATGTATATTTTAGTCTCATCAAACGGACATGTATGACCATGGTTGGTGACATGGTTTAGAAGTCACAAAGATTTTTCAGAACACAGGTAGAATATTTGTAATGCATGAAAGTGAAGTCTATAAATAGGTCCTTGCCCTTTAGGCTCATCATGCATTATATTGTGAGCGACTGAGCGGCACCACATATAAGAGAGAGAAACAAAGGATAAACCGTTTAGATCCCCAAAATCCTACGGTATTAACATCTAAACTCGTCTAGTTGTGCTATGAATTAGAGCACAACATTTATTTTTCAAACTTAAAAGCCTATTAATAGTATTTATAAAACATTTATAATGGAAGATTTGCTTATTATATATAGATTTCTTTAGAATCGTGAAATTAAAGATAGAGATACAGTTTCATTCGGATTTATGACATCAGCTGTGAAAGACAGTGTATCACGGTAGGAAATAATCTTTGGCGGCAAAAGGAGAAGAGGTCCTGCACTCATTAACGATTGTGAGACTATACCACTAATTTTTGTCTGGATGTGTGCTAGGTTCAGAGCATGTGGTTGGTTTGTCACATTTTTTTTTTTGAATCGCAAAATAAATATATATCTAGATCAAGTTTCCTTCACGCATGCATGATGTGTTCTCAATCACGGATGGCGATCAACTAATTAGTCGAATGGTGTTTTTATACTCTACTCTTATCATTATTATTGACCCTATTTTACTGACATGTTATTTCTTTTGGTGTAAGTTTAGAAGCATTATATTCCACAACATGAGTGTTAGGATTTAGAAAAAAAAACCTCGATCTGCGAGGGGCAAGCCGCCCCCCAGGCATTGTACGTAAGAAGAAGGCCTTCTCACACAGGCCGAGAAAATTCTCAAACCCCGGTCCCGCCCAGAAACTAGGAGACATAATCCGTGAGACTCCTACCTGGGCCATACATGGTCCTCAGGCCGACCTGGGCCGTCTCTTAACTAGTGCTTTGGCACACGAGACCAGCGAGGGAATTTTTTTATTTTCTATAAATTGTGCATCACCCAGGAATTGAACCCTGAGTGGGGGCTCTCCAGCCGGTGGCCTTTGCCACTGCCACATGAGTGTTAGGATTTAGGAACTTCCTTGAAGTAACCATAGATGATGCAACTTGAAAACGTTTACAAAGTTCACATCTACATTAATTACAACACAATGACGTGGTGGACTAATTAACTCACCTACTATAATAATCTAAGTCCATACAAAGTTCACCTACATTAACTCACCTACAAGAAATTCCTTCATTCTCTCTTTGAAATTACTACAATAATCTAAGTCCAGCAGAAGTGAGAACTCACCTACAAGGAATTCCTTCATTCCTGAGAGATTGATAGGTAAAGAGAGAATATAATTGTTGAGGTTGCACTAATCAATGCTACACAAGAGAAATACTCCCTCTGTTCTTATTTATATGACGTCCATCAGCTCAAAATTGAGCTAGACAACGTAAAAAAAAAGGACGGAGGGAGTCGGTAAGAAGATGATCGAGATGGATGTGTGCGGGACATGTCCTATATATATCATTGTGTTTTGAAAAATCATCGAATGTTTCCATGGGAATGGTTGCAATTAGTGATTAGCTCACGAACAAGCATCGCATCTTGTAAGTTTGTTGGTTTATCATATTATAGCTAGCTTTCACATTTTCACGAAGCTAGCGTTTGTTTCCTTGAAAGCAATAGCGACATAGCGTTACACCATGACGTATGGGCGTCAGTGGCATCTTCTCCTTTTAAAAAAATATAACTTGAAAAACTTCCCTTTGTCCTAAAATATAAGGCATCTTGAGTTTATCTTAAGTCAAACTTTTTTAAGTTTCACCAGATTTATAGAGAATAGTATTTATGAAAACCATATCAACAAAATAAATTACCAAAATATATCCCATAATGAATCAAACTCAGTATGCCTTGTATTTCAGGACAGAGAGAGTATATATCAATCAAAAAGTCTGATAAAAAAATAAAATTAAGTGAGAGAGAGAGATAAGTCAACAATTTATGGAAATGTGCAGCGAGGAAAGGCAAGAAACTAGTCACGCCACTGATGTCTCAGGTAGCTAATACATCATTATGATTTGAAAAATCAGTGATGCTTCTTTGAGCCTGGTTGCACTGATCAGTGCCCGCTAACTCGTGACAAGCATCTCCCACTATTTTATTATATATTGTAATTTGGTTGAGTACTTTTTTTAGATTACCATAAAGTAATAGAGTAAGTCATTAATTAATTAATTAATTAAGAATGGTACTAGCTGATATGCCAGACTTGCTCATTGAATTATAAATTCCTTATTCATTGAAATAATGGGTATTGGCTATCTATTTTCTTGGGAAAAAGAATATCTTGCAGCTTCAAATTCTTCAAAAAGTTCACATCTTCATCATCACATTATCAAATAAAACGTTAAATAAACAACTCAACAAGTTTAAGAACAAACAATGCCCTGCCAACGATAAGAGCAACTCCAAGAGCCTAGATATAATCCTAGCTATATTTAGAGTTTTACAAGGACTCTAAAAAGATAGACAACCTCCTAAAAGGTGGGGTAAACCAACAGATTCTCTAAAACTGGATTATCTATATTCAAATAACCCTTTTTTGTCCCTTTTTTCCTCCAATCTTTTTTCTCCTCCGATCCTTTTATTTCTTCCTGTACGTCCGACGCCTCAAAGGCTGATGCCACTGCCACGATTGCTTGACGCCGCTGCCGCCGTAACCTGGCTGGAAGCCAGAGTTATACTCCATTGAATGAATATTCGACACCATGATACATTTGTTTATGCATTCAGAATTTATTTGTGTGAACTGTGAACTTATATGTGTGAGATATGAATTTATTTTTCATTTTGTATGAGCTGTGAACTTCTATTCATGTTCAATGATACAATTGTT
This sequence comes from Urochloa ruziziensis, assembly GCA_015476505.1. Lineage (NCBI taxonomy): Eukaryota > Viridiplantae > Streptophyta > Magnoliopsida > Poales > Poaceae > Urochloa > Urochloa ruziziensis. Next base: position 41,080,028 of record CM027123.1, read on the forward strand.
GCTGTGAACTTATTTTTCATTCTGTGAACTATGAACTTACGCCAAATCGAGCCTCGCCACAGTAGGATCAAAATCACAGAATCAACACACCCACTTCACATATATGTGCGCAAAATCTGAACTGAACAAATAAGATTGCTTTATGACCGACAAATCTGAACTGAACAAATAGGACTGGTGGACTGATTCATCACAGAAAATAAGACTGATTCATGATCAACAAAGCTAGACAAGGAAACCATTTCATGACCGACAAAGCTAGACAAAGGTAGACTTAACTGAACTGACTGATGAACTTTGAATTAAACTGTTTCATGACCAACAAAGCTAGACTTAACTGAACTGACTGATGAACTTTGTACTAAACTATTTCATACAGATCATGAAAGATAGCAGAGCAAGTTAGCTAGCTGATTCGTCGTATCTCTGTACTATCGAATCTGAACGCAACAATGCTTGCTAGCTAGCTGATTCACCCGGCCATGGAAGCTTGTGGAGGAACCACCCGACGGCGCATCAATCCGACACCGGATTGATCAACTCTCCCTCCTGGCGATGAGCCTCCCGATCGACTCTTCCTGCCGCAAACTTAGAAAAGGGAAGACTTGGCGGCGGCGTTGAACGGGGACACGGTGGCCAGTACATGGCAAGCGAGCCCCGGACCACGGCGAGGGACGACAGGGCGCGGGAGCAGCGCGACGACGGCGAGGACGGCGCGGGCGTGGAGGGCGCGGGAAGGGCGCGGCCGCGAGGGCGGAAGGGCGAGCGGGAGGAGAAAAAGGCACGAGAGGAGCGAGATGGCGAGGAGGACGGGCTCGGCAAAGATTCCGAGCGACTTCGACGGGATGGCGAGCTGGATAGACTAGCGAGGAAGAATGCGACTCTGTTGGATCGCTGCTTGACTGCCGTTTTGTTTTTTTTACCGAGCCAAAGCTGTTTAACGAGGCTGTTGGAGTTGCTCTTGAGGTCCACTAGTTCTTCGTAGCACGGATGACGGGATGAGATGGTGATACGAGAGAGAAAGTCAAGCAGTTACGGCACCAGACAAGAAGTGTCACATGCAGGTAGAACAGTACGGTGATGTGCTATAAGAACTGGCATTGACAAGTCAAAAGAAAGTTCATATTTGTGATGTTGAAGCATATGGTCGATGGGCGAGGATGTCTGAGCCTCCCCCTCTCCCTCCCCCTCCACCACCACCGTCCCCACCGCCACCACCACCCCCACCTCCTCCTCCACCGCTGCCGTCACCATCCCCCAGCGCTCGCCGGCCCCCAAGGCCACCTCCGGTGACTCTGCTACCCCGGCACCCACCGCCAATCACACTCTAGCTGACTCCGGCCACGGTCGATCCGGCCGCGCCCCGACCCGCAACCCCCGCATCAAGTTTCGGGCTCTTGTTCGGCCGCTCCCGAGCTCTGCGGGCTTCTCAGCTAGGCATGCCCCTGCTTGGGGACGCGACGGCTCTGACCTCGCCTCCCCGAGCCTCTCGCTGGGCGAGGCCTTCCGCCACTACGCGCTGCGGAATTTCCATGCTTTGGTCTTCGCCCAGGTGTCCTCTCCCTCGCTGCTCTTGTCCCCAACGGACGTCTGGGTCTCCCCGTACCCCCGTCTCTCTTCTTGCAACCTTTCTTGGGTCCGGAACACGCTCAACTTCTGGATTGAAGGGAGCCTGCCTGCAGTTCCAGCTCGGTTGGTGACGCCGGCTATCTTCAGGGTCTCGGTGGCAAGGCCGTCCATCGCTAATTTCATCCTCTCCATGGGAGATCTTCGCCATGGCCGCCTATGCCTCAAGTTCTTCCCCACCCTGCAGGCCGCTTCGATCGCCATTCCATTTTCAAATTCGCCGCTCGTTGTCGTTGTTCGTGGGCCTCCCATGAGGATTCCCGCGAGTCTGCCTCAGCCCATCATGGGGGGGGGGGGGGGGGGGGGGGGCTGACGCTGTTGATGCTGTTTCAACTCCGTTGGGCGACGGTGTGTCCCTGACAGGCGTAGACGTGGCTCTGGCGGGCCGTCCCGTCGTGGACACTGTGCGACGGGCCTCGCATCCCGTGCAATCCCCTCCCAGATCTTGCGCGCAGAGCACGCCACCAACTGGAAACTCGCCATCCCGGCCATCCATCGGGCATCTGGACGCCCCACGCTCCTCTGGTCCGTGCGTAGGGTCCAATGGCATCCTACCCCTCCCCGCACAGGGCTGCCTCTTCCCGGCTCTCCCGGGCTCTCCACCTTTTCCACCAAGCTCCACCCAAGAAACCCCCCTCCGTGCTTCTTTCACCGCTGTTGCATCCACTCTGCCTCGTTGTCCGCCCTCACGCAGCTCTGCTCCGTCCCGCCCGCCGCTGGCACCCAAGCACTCCCGCTGCTTCCGCTGCCTCGCGCTTGATCACCACCGCGTAGCATGTAGGGACCCCATTCGTTGTCGTCGTTGCTGGGGGTTTGGCCACATCGAGCGGCACTGTCGTACGTCGCCACACCACCTGGCGTCCACCATGCTGGGCCTCCCATTCGACGGTGTGGTGGGGCACTCCTCAGGATCTTCATCTTCCTCCGACGGGCTTCTCGCCTCGCCTATCGTTCCTGTGCAACACCCAGCTGTGGAGCTCGTCGCTGACCTGGAAGAGGGCGAAATCACGCCATCCGCCTCCGACTTGGAGGCCATGACGGATGAGGAGGTGTCCTCGGAGGCCGCCTTCGACGAGGACGCATTGCGCCCGGACTCCATCGATGTGTTCATGCCCCCGTGCGCATGTCCAGGTATGCACACCTCGCCTTTGGTCTGGTTGAGCCGGCCGCCTCCAACCCTGGTACGGTCGTCCGCTCTGCTATCATGGCCCAAGGTGGCAGTCCACGTGTCACCCTGGCCCTCTCCTCCTACGGCGTGGCGCTCGCCATGTTCAAGAGCAACGCCGCTAGGGAGGCCGCCATGCAGGCTGCGCCGTTCCAGGGACGAATCCACGTCGTTTCCCTGGAACGCCATGAAGAAACCCCCAACCGCTTCCACTTCGACCATGAGGCCTTCGTCCACATCATCGTCTGTGGGTACCCGATGGAGCATTGGAACCGGGAGCGCATCATCTACTCCGCCGGCCCCAACGCCAACCCGCACTTCATCGATCTGGTCTGCCTGCACGGCACGGACTTCATCATCGTGCTCCTCGCCGTCAAAGCTGAAGGTACCACCGACATTCTCTCGAGGAGTACATTAAGAATCACAGTGGCTTAGGCTCCTTCGCCACGCTGGAGATCATTGGATCCGAGGATCTGGGCGAGTCCGAATCAGACTCAGATGGGCCGCCTTCCCCGAGGCCTGGGTCCTGGGCCCTGCAAATGGCGTCGGTGCCCCCGCGCCTGCCAACGGTGGCCTGCCAGCTGAGAACCCGCACATGCCGGGCATGCCACTGCAGGGGGAGCACCATCCTAGTGGACCTCCGGGCCAGGCGGTCCAGCATCCCGTCGCGCATGCCTACCTGGGTGATGGCCTGCGTTCCAGCGCCGCGTTCAACATGATGCCCGCCGACAACATCCTGCATGTTCCAGCTGGTGAGCTCCAAGGTTAGAAAATCTTGCCACAGGTCCGTGCAGTACCGCTCCTGTCCAAGGCTGCAAAGATCGAGATCGCCCTGCGGCTCGGCTCCTTCTACGAGATCCGCACGACGGCGACCGATGGCAGAAAGGGCTACTTCAAGATCCCGCTTCAGCTGTACCGGACGGACATCTGTGGTGACCAAGGTATGCTCATCGTGGACCTCTGCACTGCCTCAGTCGTCTTCCTTCACCGTCTCAGCGCGGTATGCTCTCGTGGCCGCAAGACATTCTCCTTCGACACCCTATGCGCCGGTCCACCACCGGCACCTAATATTGACCTATGCGCTGTGGAGATGCTGTGCAACACCAAGCTTACGTCGGCGGACTTTGGTGGCATCGCCTCCCTACTGGCTGCGGCCTCGCCAGCAGCACCGGCCGCCCCACAGATGCTGCCTGCGCCGGCACTGCCACCGTCGCCACCGCGCCTGCCTTAGCAGAACAACGCCCAAGACTTCGATGAGCTAGACCTCGACATCAAGCCGGTGCCACGCTGCATGGCCGTGGAGGGCCGTTGGCGGCTGGAACACGAGATCACCAAGGTTGCCATGCCCCTCCCGCAACCTTGGTTCCCCGAGCTAGCGGTCGACGTGTCGATGCTCAGCGACCTGCCGACTCCGGATCAGCGGCCTACACACAAGGTAATGGGAGCTGCGACTGTCATGGTGCCTACTCCCCGTGTCATGCAGGGCGGCGATGTTCCAGTGCTGAGGGTAGCAGGGCGCAAGATGAGGACGATCCACATCCCCCGCCCACTAGCCAAGGTCCAGGACAGGCGTAGTGAGCGTCTGCGTGCCAAGGAGCTGGCCGTTCATGAGACGTTCTCCGAAGCCGCGATCCACATCAAGAAACGCAAGCGGGATGTCGTCACAACCAAATCTGCCCCGGCGCTCCTTGACAAGGACGATGCTGACAGTGCTGCCTCCTCCGACGCTGGCCAGATACTCGACACTGCTACCTCTACCCCAGCCTGGAGGGTGGATGATCTCAAGATACTCGGACGTGCCTGCAACGTTCCTGAAGATCGCCTCAATGCACTGGATCCGGCCACGGCTCCTCGCGTCGACCCGCTTGACTGATAATAGTGCAGGCATGGTACAACCCCGTCCACCACCTCTTTTGTTGCTCCATTTGTGACTACGTCGCTTGTAATGGTTTGTACGCCTACAAGGCAAAACCTTGCCCAGCTACTGACTGGGTCCGCCGGACTTGGTGCTTGATGTTTGTCCGGGGTAGGGCGGTAGGCTCTACTCCCTCATGGTCGGGGATTCACACGGTCGTGTATATCACCCACCACCTGTGTGTTTGGATGATCGCTTCCCCATGTTGGTTCTGCATCGCCTTGGCCCAAGTCGTATACCTCTTCCATGGCTAATGCATCAAGAACAATCAACATCCTTTGCTGGAATGTCCGTGGCCTGGGGTATAAGGCCAAATGCAACAACATCCGGCTTGTGATGCCAGAACCTCTACCTTCTGTCATCCGCCTACAAGAAACAAAGCTCCAACACATTGATCGCTTCAAAGCAGCTTCCTTCCTCCCTACCCGCCTCGCCACCTCTTACACCTTCCACCCTTCCAATGGTGCCTCTGGCGGTATCCTTACTGCTTGGGACCCGGCCTTGCTCTCCCTCGAAACCACCACCCATACATCCTACTCGCTCACCACCACCTTCCATGCCACCACCACAAACTTGAGCTTCACCATCACCAACTACTACGGCCCATGCAGTCACCTCGACAAGTAGGTTTTCCTTGATGAGCTTGTTTCCATGCAGGTCTCCAACTTTGGCGCCTGGATCGTGCTCAGTGATTTCAACTTGATACGCACACCACACGAACGTTCCAACCACAACTTCAATGCCTCTGAAGCCCACATGTTCAACGACGCCATCGACCAGCTGGCGTTGCAAGAACTCCCGCTATTGGATCAGTAGTTCATCTGGTCCAACCACCAGGGTGATCCAATCCTCGTCAAGCTCAACAGGATCTTCATCAGCACGGAATGGAGCACAGCCATGCCCAACTTCACGGTAACATCTGCCTCTGCCGCCACTTCTGATCACTGTCAGCTTCTACTCTCTGCAACCACCAACATGCCACGACCGGTTGTATTCAGATTGAATAACCACTGGTTGCGGTTGCCTGGCTGCGTTGAGCTTATCACCTCGGCATGGGGTAGTGTCCAGGACAGAACTGGGACGGCCAAATTGGTGTTGGGGCTCAAACATTGTCGTGCGGATCTTAAGGCATGGCGTCGATCCGCCCCATCACCTAAGGATCTTTTGGTCAATTGCAACCTTGTCATTGGAATGCTGGATCTGATTGAAGAGCAACGTCACCTATACCCTGCCGAAGCAACTCTGGGCTCGCTGGTCAGGGAGGCTGCCATTGAACACTCCACTCAGTTAGCGTTGTATTGGCAACAAAGAGCTAAGATCAAGTCCTGTGTGCTTGGAGATTACAATACAAAGTTTCACCACATGACGGCCAGTGTCCAGTGGAGACGCAATCAGATCAAAACGCTACAGGCTGCTGATGGGAGTCTGGTCTCAGATCACCAATCCAAGGCCATTATACTCCATGCATTTTACCATCAATTGTTGGGCAAGAGCGACGACTACCTCCCCATGCCATGCACCAGTTGCTTAGCACTACGTGACTATCTCCTGGGCAAGCTGAAACACTGGTACAGCCTTTTACAATGGCCAAACTCAAGGCGATCCTGGCCACCATGCACAAGGATTGAGCCCAGGACCTGATGGCTTCTCGCCACTCTTCTTCCAAGCCAACTGGGATACGGTCAAGCACGACATGCTCCGGTTGCTCACGGATTTTCACTCAGGGCATGCTGACCTTCAACACTTCAACAAGGCATACCTAGCCCTCCTACCAAAGAAAACGACATCACTACTGCCAAAAGACTTTAGACCGATCTCCCTGCAGAATTGCATCGCCAAAATCTGCACCAAGGGAATGACACTGAGGTTACAGCCATGGATTCCATCACTCATTCACACTGATCAAACGGGATTCATCAAGGGCAGATGTATCATGGAAAACTTCCTCTATGCGGCAGAAATTGTGCAATGCTGCCACAAGAGAAGGGCACCTGCGGTGGTCCTCAAATTGGACTTCACTAAAGCATTTGATTCTGTCAATTGGGATGCGTTGGACAGTATACTGGATGCCAAGGGGTTCCCCGATCTGTGGCGTTCTTGGGTTCATTTGTTAAAATTTAAATACATCTAGCTAGACAGCAGTACTGCTCAACGGAGTCCCAGGAAAATGGATACAGTGCCGCAAAGGACTTCGGCAGGGCCATCCACTATCCCCATACCTGTTTATCCTGGTGGCGGCCTTACTGCAACTGATGATCATCGCGTCTTCGAATGATGGCCGCCTCCAGCACCCGTTGGTGGACGATCTTCCATGTCCTGTGTTACAGTATGCAGACGACACACTCATCGTGCTCAAGGCTGATCTTGCTCAACTATTAAACCTGAAGCTAATCCTCGATCAGTTTTCAGCCATCACGGGGCTGCATATCAACTTTGAGAAGAGTACATTCATCCCTATCGGTCTTGACGAGGATCAAGCAATGCTGCTAGCAGCGTGTCTCGGGTCTGTGCCTACACCCCTACCTCAAATCTATCTAGGTTTGCCCCTATCCTTACATAAGTTGCATCTCTCGGACATGCAACCACTTGTGACGGCTGTAGGCAACTATATCCCAGGGTGGTGTGGTAAGATCCTCACTCCGAGCGGTCGCACGATCTTAGCGAACGTTGTGCTGGGTGCCAGAGCGGTCTATGCAATGTGCTCCACGCTCCTGCTCAAAGGCACCATCCAAGCCATCGATGGACTATGTTGGGCCTTTCTTTGGACTAGGGACGATCACTGCAATGGGGGCCAGGGCAAGGCTGCTTGGGACTTGGTCTGCTCGGACAGAGAACATGGCGGTCTTGGGGTCAAGAACTTAGCCATCCAAAATCAAGGCCTGCTCACCAAGTTTGTCTCCAAACTTCACCAGCCACCAACCACAAATTGGCAGCGGTGGTTCCACCGCACTTACGGGATAAATGCTGGACGAGACATCGGCGACTCGCACCACATGGACACACCCGTGTGGGAATCACTACTACAGCTACTGCCAGATTTCCGTGCTATCACCAAAGTTCATTGGGTAATGGACAATCAACCTCCCTCTGGCAAGATCACTGGCTTGGCAACCAACCGCTTGCTCACATATTCCCAGCCTTGTTCTCGCACTGCTCTCGGTCAAATATATCAGTTGCTCAAGCTCTTCATGGGGCCTCTCCTGAACTTGAGTTGTGCCACAGACTCTCCTCTGCAGCACGGATCGAGCTCAATGTCCTCCTAAATGCACTTCAAGCCGTTCAGTTGCTGCCACAACCGGATCGCCTAGTTCGTTCTCGCAACCTCCTATCATGAGGTTAATTCCAAGGGAATTCAGAATATAACATTATATCCTCGCACCCCCTCGCCTTCACACACCCAAACTCTGGTTTTTAAAATGTTACACTCACCGTTGTCAATTATTTCATTATGTGGTACTATTTTTCCTATTTTCTTTGATTTTATTATAAAACTCTTTTATGATTGAGATGGACTATTTTAATGGTTGATTTGGAGCATCTCCGGCAGTCTCACATTCCCTAATCAAACTACCATATTGGGAGAGTTGTGAAAAAAATCCGCTCCAGCAGTACCCTTTTAACCTTTCCTTTTTTGCAATAATTATTGGAACAAATCAATAATCCACTCTAACTCTCCTCAAATAGAGGGGGAGTGTTGTGATTCATCCCAATATAGTAGTTGGACTGACATGAAACTATTGGAGAACTGCAATAACAACTCTCCAAATAACAATAGAAGAGATATTGGGACCATCACATCAACTGATTATTAGAAGAAAAAAATTATTGGAGAACTTCTAGAGCTAAGGGAGTTTTCCATAAATCCTCTTAAAAAGGAATTAACTAAACAAGATTTTCGGCAAGTGCGGCCTGGATAGAACCATGAAGGCGCTAACATGCGGCAGCACCATCAAGAGCAACAGCCAGGCGAACAATGGGCAATGCTCAGGCGGATACAGTGGCTAAGGATGAAAATGGTCAGGAACGGTCCGGAAATCCCTTAACCACTCCCGTTCTCGCTCCCGTTCCCGACTAAAAAATACAGTAGCATGAGTGGTTGAGGAATTTTTCCGACCGTTCCCAACCGTTTTCATCCTTAGCCATGCTGCGTGGCAGCGGGGAGGAGTCCATGCACAATGGGGAGCCGGGCAGATCAATATCAAGTACCTGACGATAATAATGTGGAGCAAGAGTCCTCGGGAAAAAAATTAACGAGGGGACAGAGGAGGCCACGAAGAAGCAGCTGTGATGCAATGGTGGTAGTTGTGCTTACTTTTGTTTATGCTGTTTTTTATAACTTCTTTTTCTTTTTCTTTTTCTTTTTCTTTCTTTTTTTTTCTTTTTTTTTTTTTTTTTGCCTGTGTGCCTGGTAGCTGTTAGTTGTACATAGCTGAGTTTATCACTGATGGAGAAGCTCTGATCACCATGGCTTTGACGCCGCCGGCCAACTCGTCTATCTCCCTTCCAGGTAGAACCTGGCTCGCCATCTGCCCCAAACATTCACATTCTGAAAGGCACACGGATAGGGCGTCATGTTCTCAAGGCATAGTTATTAGTTAACACTACTATACATGGGAGGGATTAGAAGTTTGCAGACATTGCAGCATCTGGCATTGTTCTACAACTACACACAGTCAGACACAAATGAAATCCAAAAGAAAAAAAAAAACAGAAGAGGTAGGTCCGTAGGTGTCGTATCTCCTACACCAGGGGGTATCTCTCTGGCGCCAAGAGTGAAGTGCCAATGTGCCTAGCGCCGCCATTCTTCCAGGGTCGGCGTTTCCACCCCGATGTTCTTCATATCCCTGATGTTTGCTGGGTAACATATAATATGTGCCTTCAGTCACAATGAATCCCAAAAGAACAGATTATATATAGTGAAAATTATATAACAGTTTAAACTTTGTCAACTGTCAGGCGTGGCAGCATTACAGTCGATAGCAACAGCTGCGGTATTTTTTTCTCCAAATATAGGATTTTTCGCATAAGTTTAAGCCAGTTTGATTGAACTTCATGTTTACAAAAGAGTAAAATGCATTGGTGGCCGGTATACTTCACATTAAGTACCATGTTTGTGTGCCACATAGACTAAGGCCAGTCTCAGTGGGGGTTTCATTGACACACTTAACTAGAGTGACACATCCTCTAAAAAAAGTTTGAAACTATGATCAAACACCCTCCCTCACTGCAAAGTTTCATCTCGTGTTGTTCCCAAGACAACATGCAAGACACAAGCTGTCTAGAGTACCGTGTAGAGAGAGTTTCATGAGGATGAAACTCATTTCACATCTCTCTTCATTAATATACTGCCACATCATCAAAAATGTTGACATGGCAGTCTATTTAATGCTGATGAAACTCCTGATAGAAGGATTAGATCACGTAATATCTCATTGATTCATCTGAGGGACTCAGGGTACAATATATAGGGACCTAACCAAGGCAATCTCAACCACCGTGACTTATAGAAACAGAAACACGGGGGAGATGCCGATCTGATCCTATACGTGAACCGGAAGGCACAAGGCAGGCGCTAGCCTTGCCGTGCAAGTACCAGGCAGGTGATAACCTTGCCGTGCAAGTACCAGGCAGGCTCTCGGGGTGCGTGCATGTGAAGACACACCTGCTGCACGGCATAAGAGATATCAGGCCGAGTGAAGGTAAGGTACTGCAAGGCACCAACCAGGCTTCTGTAGTGCGTGGGGTCGGTCACTGGGTCACCATCCGTCGCAGATAGTTTGGCCTGGGTGTCCACTGGAGTGCTACACGGCTTGCACTGAGTCATGTTGGCACGTTCAAGGATATCCAGGATGTACTGCCGTTGCGAGAGAAATAGGCCTCCTGACCGGCGTTGAACAGCAATGCCCAAGAAGTGATGGAGATCTCCGAGATCCTTCATTGAAAACTCATGCTGCAAGGCCGTGATGGCGCGCTGGAGGAGAGCAGGACTCGAGGCGGTGAGCACAATGTCATCCACGTAGAGAAGCAAGTAGACAGTGTCGCTCCCATGATGGTAGATGAACAAGGAAGTGTCCGACTTAGCTTCAACAAAACCAAGGGAGAGCAAAAACGTGGCAAACCGGCTGTACCATGCACGGGGTGCCTGTTTCAGGCCGTAGAGGGATCTGTTGAGCTTGCAGACATGATCAGGAAGAGCTGTGTCAACAAAACCCGTGGGCTGACTGCAATAAACCGTCTCGGAGAGGAAGCCATGCAAGAAGGCGTTCTTGACATCAAGTTGATGAACGGGCCACTGTTGTGACAAAGCCAGGGACAGAACCGTGCGAACGGTGGCGGGCTTAACGACTGGACTAAAAGTCTCATCGTAGTCAACGCCGGGCCGTTGTGTGAAGCCACGTAAAACCCATCGTGCCTTATAGCGATCCAAAGAACCATCAGCATGATACTTGTGGCGAAAAATCCACTTTCTTGTCACAATGTTGGCGCCAGGGGGTCTGGGCACCAAATCCCAGGTGTTATTGGACTGCAGCGCAGAGAATTCCTCCTCCATGGCAGCGCGCCAATTCGGATCAGCCAAGGCTGTGAGGGATATAGTACCCGGGTACCTCACGAGCAAGCCTGGCAGCCCATCAAAAGGGGGCGGCCCACCTCATCGTTCCGGACCTGAAGACGTGCGGGACAAGTCGGCGCACGGAGGAAGGATCTGGAAGGAGAAGTCCTAGTTGGAATAGGAATTATTGTAAAGAAGGAAAGGTTTCTTAGAGATAGGATCGGATACAAACCGACTTGTAACCCTGCCCCCCGATATATAAGGCGGGCAGGGACCCCCTCCCAGGACAAGCTGAGCAACTACACCACAATCCAACTCACAATCTACGCAATACAACACCCCAAAACAGGACGTAGGGTATTACGTCGAGTCGACGGCCCGAACCTGTATAAACCCCTACGTCTGTCCATCCTAACCATCTTGCTTCCGATCTTTGCGATCTTCCCTACATTACAAATCACTTCCGTGGGCTACCCCGTGGAAGACTGCCGGAGATAATATCACCGACAGTGGCGCGCCAGGTAGGGGATATCGCCGAGATCAATTGGGTGAGCCTGATGGACCTTGATCATCATATACATCTACTCGAAACCGGGTGAGTCGCTCCAAATATCGTTGGTAGATCAATCTGTTATTTGATTCTCTAATTCTAGATTGATTTTATGTTTTCCGTGCCGCGACTGGTGATACGGCGACTCGGCGATTTGTTATGCCCCGTATCGATCTCGCCGACCCGGCCGGAGTGATTCGAGAGCACAGTCCTGTACGCGTGCACAAGCAGACGATCACCGGTGGCAGCTACGTATATTCAAGGTGATTTGGCGTGCCGCATGTGTCGTCAGGATTGCATGCCGAATAGCGTGTGCCTCTGCATGGAAATAGGGAAGATTCTCTCTACTTGTTTTGCATCCGATCTAAGCACTCGATATAATATGTTCTCATTAGACCTATTTTTGGCAAGGATTAATCTATATTACCTTTGATACATGCGTGGCCTTCCATCTGCATCACTGCGCGTTGACGTGCGCCGTGCAACAAGGAAACCAAGGAGCCGGGGCCAGAGACAGAGGGTGTCCGTGACCGTGAGGAACCTGACGCCGGGGGCTCGCATGCCATGCAGACGCATTCGTTAGTTGAGAAGTATGGCGGCGGGACCTGATATTGGCTCGTTGCAAAAGCTACGCATGCGTACGATGCATGCGGTGCCGCCCACTTTACGATGGTTATAACCACTCGACAGAAGGCGACACGATTCGGCGTCATGCTTCAGGACTCGGCAACGCGGCATGAGTGCAACCACGGCAGCAGGACTGCTGTCCTGACCCACAACTACGCCGGCCGACACGCTGCCGAGTGCTTTGACCACTTAGATTCCGTGAGAAACCTGACACCGGTCGCTGGATCATTTGCCTGCTACGCGCATGCACCCGTTGGTTGAGGGGCATGGCAGCGGCACTCGGTCACCGTCGTTGGCTCGGCGCAAGAGGCATGCAAGATGGATCAGCTGTGGCATGCCTCCTTGCTTACAGGGAGATTCTCTACTAACTTTATACGCACATATTATTTGATCTAATATGTACTTATTGGATTTACTTTTGACAAAGATTATTCTAATCAAATTTCTAATCGTGATGCATGTATCGCCATTCATCCACGATGCCGTGCAAGGTGCCGGAAGACGCAGCAGCAGCGCCCCTGGGTGTAACAATGACGTCAGGGTGCTGGCTACCCAACGCACGGCTACACCGACGCACTGCCGAGTGCTTCAAAACCACTCGAACTCCATCGAGAACCAGTTGGGCACGTCTCCTGGCTGCTCGGCTTCGACAACAACGCGGGCTGCTGCCTCGACAGTCTGCCATGCAGATGCATTAGCGACAACTTCAATGACTCCGACTCCGTCGGGAACCAGTTGGCCGCAAGTTCCGGCTGGTCGGCTTCATCAACGACGACGCTCAGGGGCTTATCAGCCCAAACACGACGATGGCTCAGCGATCTCCGACTCGATATGAATCAAGCTAAGTCATGTTTTAACAACTATTATCTCTTGCTTCTGCGCGACTGCCACGACAGTCTCGCGTCACACCCCCAGAAGATTTCCAGCGCATGCTCGATGAGCAATGAGGCCGACCGAGTGGTCCGTATGATCTACGGAGGACCGAAAGGTTTCGAGACGAAGCGCCAGCAGAAGCTCACCAACCGACAGGTCATGTATAAATTTCTTATTTCTTTAAGATATTCTTTAATAATCTTCCCCGAGTGGTTTTTTGTGGATAATCATCCCCAGTCTCGACTCGGCAGAATTATATATATGAGTTATCAATAAAGTTGATTTCATCTCCCATCTATATCTACTACTCGAATTTCCTCTTTCGCGTCACGCACATAAAGTACGAGTGGAACAAACTTTAAATCGAGGGGGAAAGTACTCGCCAAGTCAAACCTCTAAACGCACGACAAAGACTCTGCGGCATGAGACTGAGACCAACGAGGCTAATCTACTCCGTAACAAGTCAACCACTCAGAAATTAAGGCCAGCGCAGAAAGAAAGGGAGTAGTAGTCACATAAAAACTTATATACAAGCACAGAAGATTACACATTGTTCAAAGTACTTCTACTATCAATACTACAGGTAATCTACAAAATTTAATTTGCAGGATCGCCACCACTAGAAGGGCCAGCCTCATCGACAACGTCCTTGGACAGAACATTGGCAATTACCACCACTCGGCTCTTCCGAGTGCTTCTTCGGCAGCTCGACTCTGCATTTCAATGTTGGGTTCAGTTTTTAACCAGAATTACACCCAATGGGTGGCATTGAACACACAAGTTTGCGCCTGAGCAAGAAAGAAGAACTTGGATGCGGTGAAGGCAAATGGCGAGTAAAGGAAGAAGATTGCAGCGGGGGTGGCTTATAAGGGAATGAACCGTTCCTCCCGCGCGCGGCGCGATGCGTGTTTCGGGAACTCAATCGACGCAGGCACGTCCCGTCGCTTTGAATTCAAAGATGCGATAAGGAATCGCGATATCTCGCGATATTTCGCCTTCCGTAAAACAACCGTTAGGTTTCTTAGGAAACAACGGACTTTGCGGGAATGGTGGGCCTAAATGGGCTGAAATGTAGCACGACCTTTCGGTTCTGTTAAGCTAAATTTGTGGGTTCCTGAGCTAGTGTTCAGGGGCGGAAACCACTCGGTCGTGAGGCTAAAATTAGTCGACGGCCAGACTTGCTTTTGCAATTAATATTGCAACCTTACAATTGATTTTTACGTAAGGCATGCGATACTATCGCTAAATTCGCTCAGAAGTCTGGGTCAAGTGCTGACAAGTATAAATCTTGTGAGAAGGTGGCTTACCATATGGTCAAGCTGGGTCGTGGGACACGACTCGGGAGTCATGCCGAGTTCAAAGAACTTGAGAACAGAATCCTTAGAAAGGGAAAACAAAAAAAGCCCCAGAAGGAAAAGATTATCCGAAATCCATGCCCAGAGGCATGGGGGCTGAAAAAATCAGTCAGGATTCACGGCTTTCAGAGTCTTGACACGATCGTGCCGAATCGTATCAAGACTCGGGGGCTACACCCAATGGGTGCACCTGGAGGTGCACACCATTGATGGATTAAGTTTAAAAAGAGATTCATAATATTTTGCTTTTTGACCCTCGACCAGAATATTCTATTCTGTTCAAGGCTCGGGGGCTACACCCAATGGGTGCACCTGGAGGTGCACACCATTGAAGATCAAGACACAGATGGATAAAAGTTGAAGACCTTTGGCCAATTTCATACTAAAATTGCCCAAAGCCCGGAGGCTAAGTGTATTCACTTCGCTGTCGCGTCGTGAAAAAGAGCACTCCTTCCCCTCACTTTGACTGTAATTGAAGAATTGTTTTCAGGAACGTCTGAGAAACCACTCGGATCTTCTTCGAAACCACTCGGATAAGATCTTAGACAACTTGGAGTACTCGAATCATGCAAGAAGAGATGGAACAATTACAGCCAACGACCGGCCAAGAAGTGCTCGGGGGCTACTGTGAGGGATATAGTACCCGGGTACCTCACGAGCAAGCCTGGCAGCCCACCAAAAGGGGGCGGCCCACCTCATCGTTCCGGACCTGAAGACGTGCGGGACAAGTCGGCGCACGGAGGAAGGATCTGGAAGGAGAAGTCCTAGTTGGAATAGGAATTATTGTAAAGAAGGAAACGTTTCTTAGAGATAGGATCGGATACAAACCGACTTGTAACCCTGCCCCCCGATATATAAGGCGGGCAGGGACCCCCTCCCAGGACAAGCTGAGCAACTACACCACAATCCAACTCACAATCTACGCAATACAACACCCCAAAACAGGACGTAGGGTATTACGTTGAGTCGACGGCCCGAACCTGTATAAACCCTGCGTCTGTCCATCCTAACCATCTTGCTTCCGATCTTTGCGATCTTCCCTACATTACAAATCACTTCCGTGGGCTACCCCGTGGAAGACTGCCGGAGATAATATCACCGACAAAGGCGCTTCTGTATGTCTTGGGAATGGGAGATGGTGTCACCGTGGTCTGGAAGAGGGACGGCTGGCGGAAGCCGAGCTTACCACGGGTAGCCATTGAATGCTGGTTGACGACGGGGGCGACCGGCACAGCGCCCTTGGGCAGGGACGGGCCGGCTGTAGGGGCGCCCGGTCCGGCCGCAGCACCACTCGAAGATGGCGCGGACGGAGCAGGCAGTCGCGGGCGTCGTGTGTACACGTAGGGGAACGGTGAAACCAGGGGACGATGCCCGGGCGACGGAGCAGCCGGGACCGCGCGAGGCGCGGGCGACGACGGTGCCGTGCGTGGCGCAGGCGACGGGTGCCGCGCGTGGCGTGGATGGCACAGGCGTCGACGAGACCGCGCGTGGCGCGGGCGACGATGGTGCCGCGCGTGGCACAGGCGACGGTGCCGCGCGCGACGTGGACGGCGGCGTGGCCGCGCGTGGCGCGGGTGTCGACGGCGTCGTGGCCGCGCGTGGCGCGGATGGCGTCGTGGCGCCGATGGCCGCGCGTGGCGCGGGTGTCACTGGAGCCGCGTGTGGCACGCGAGTCGGCGAAGAAGACGGAGCCGCGTGTGGCGCGGTGGAGAGCGGGACAGGCGACGCCGGAGGTGGACGAGCCGCGCGTGGCGCAGGCTGGGGCTGGCGTCGATCGTCGCTGGAAGTACCTGCAGCTGAAGGGACAGGGCCAATAGGTGGAAGCCTAGAGGCACAGTCAGAGGACAGAAACTCAAGCTCATTAGCTGCAGGAGGCGTCTTGGCACGGGGAAAGAACTCTTCATCGAAGACAACATGTCTAGAGATGATGATCCTGTTGGATGACAAGTCAAGGCATCGATAGCCCTTGTGCTCGGAGGAGTAACCAAGGAAAATGCACAAGGTGGATCGAGGAGAGAGTTTATGTGGCGCCGTGGCAGACAAGTTAGGGTAGCAGGCACAACCGAACACGCGAAGATGTGCATAGGATGGATGTGAGCCGTGGAGATGGAAGTAAGGCATCCCAAACTCGAGCGTCTTTGTGGGGAGGCGATTCAACAGGTAAGTTGCCGTGTGAAGGCCTTCAACCCAGTAAGAGGGCGAGAGGGATGCCTGAAAAAGCAGGGAACGCACAATGTTATTAATGGAACGAATTATGCGCTCTGCTTTACCATTCTGAGAGGAGGTATAAGGGCAAGACATCCGTAGCTGCACACCATTGGTGAGGAAAAATGACCGGGAGGAAGAATTGTCAAACTCCCGACCATTGTCACACTGGACGCTCTTGATGGTGCATCCGAACTGAGTTTTCACATAGGCAAAGAAGTTGGTTAGTGCAACAAAAGTTTCAGACTTAAGACGTAGGGGGAACGTCCATAAGTAGTGAGACCGATCATCAAGAATAACGAGATAATATTTGTAACCCGACACGCTCGACACGGGAGACGTCCAAAGATCACAATGAATTAGATCAAAATTCTGAGAAGCACGCGAGTTTGAACTGTGAAAGGGCAAACGGATGTGGCGGCCAAGTTGGCATGCATGACAAAGAGTATCAGTACTGCTTTTATTACAAGAGATGGCCGTAGTACTAATGAGCCGGGACAAGGCCTCTGTGCCCGGATGGCCAAGACGGCGATGCCAAGTGGCGGCAGGGGTGGCAGCAGCAGCAACGAGGGTGCACGATGATGAAGATGACGCCGGGAGTGACAAGGAGTACAGCGGGCCAGAGCTATTGCACCTGGCGATCACGTTCCTGGTTCGAAGATCCTTCACAGAGAGGCCAAGAGGGTCAAACTCAATGGAACAGCTATTATCAGAAGTGAACTGGCGAACAGATAAAAGATTCTTAATAATATCAGGAGCAACGAGAATATTATTAAGATAGAAAGGGCCAGGTAAAACAGTGTGACCAGAAGCTGTAACAGGTAGAGTGGAACCATTGCCAATGATAATGGAGGAAGGACATGTGGAACGAGGTGGACGGAACAGGGAGATGTTACCAATGTCGGGCGTCATATGAGTAGAAGCGTCCGGAGTCGACAACCCATTCTGTGGTGTTGGGTGGGTTCAGCGTCATCGTGCTGAAAGTTGTGGGCGAGCTGCTGCTGATCCCAACCGCCTGAACAGGGAGTCCACGTCGTCGTGGGAGGCGGCGGTGCAGGTGGCTGCACGGGGTGTTGCTGCTGGTAGTAGCCCGGCGGCCACTGCGGCAGCTGTGGCGCCTGCTGCTGCTGGACGTAGGCGGCGAGCATGGCCTGCTGATAGGCCTGCGCCTGCTGGAACGCCTGAGCCTTCTGCGGATTCCCGGCGCATTGGTTCTGCGCCTGTGGGGGAGCAGGGGCCCGCTGTCCATGCTGCTGGCCGGCGTCGCCCCCCTGGTTGGGCCACATGGTGATCTTGCATGTCCAGGGGTTGTAGAGTGATGGCCAGGGGCCATTGGTCTTGTTCCGGCGACGGCGGCGGTTGGAGTTGCCACTCGGGGTCAACGTCGCGGCAGCAGGACGAGGCGGGCCAGTGCCAGCGGGAGTAGACGAGGCGCTGGGGGGAGGCGGGGCAGCGGTCTTCGGGGTGTTGGCGAGGAGAGCCGTCGAGGAGGACGACTCGGAGGTGCCGGCGATGAGCTTCCTCAAGCAGGAGTTCATTGCGGACGTCGTCGAACGAAGGGAACGGCCCACGGCGGAAGTGAATCCGCATGTGACTGAACTTGTCATTGAGGCCGCGCAGAACGTTGAGGACGAGGGTGCGGTCGTTGATGACCTCGCCAAGATCCCGAAGCTTGGAGGCCATGGACTTCATCTTGCTACAGTAATCGCGCACAGGGAGATCACCTTGGGAGAAGGCGCGGAACTCGGCGTCGAGACGTAGTGCACGGGTCTCGCGGTTGCCCAGGAACTGCTCCTCGATGCTCAGCCAAGCTTGGCGAGCAGTGCCGCCGCGGACGCGCACGGAGTCCATGAGCTCCGTGGTGACGGCGCCGTAGATCCAGGAGAGGACGACGGCGTCCATGCGTCGCCAAGCCGGCGTCTCAGGATGGGCGGCGTCGGAGAGGACGTGGCTGGAGAGGGCGTAGCGATCCAGGGTGAGGAGAACAAGATCACGCCACCGATCATAGTGATGGGACAGCGGATCGAGAGTCACGGACACGAGAGTCCGGATGTTCTCCACGCCGGCGGCCTGCGCGTGAAGATTGGCGACGACGGCAGCTTCGAAAGCGGTAGCGTCGTCCGGCAGGGGTTCGTCGTCTTCGTCCTGTGGTGGATTGGCCCGCTGACGGGCCTCTTCGGCCGCACGCGCTAGATCGGCGGCGGCGCGCCGCTCTTTCTCAAGAGCGGCGGCGGCGGCGCGCACGCGATCGGCGGCAACCTTGGCTGCCTTGGCGGCGGCGTCGGCTTGGTCGGCGAGGGCCTGGCGCTTCTCTTCCTGGGCGGCCGCGAGCTGCTTGGCTTCAGCGTCCACGCGCTCCTGCTCCTCAGGAGAGAGCGCGGTACCATCAGGGGAGGAGGAGGGGGCTATTGGCGCGACGGAGGTCGACGCGGCCGTGGTGGCGGCGGGGTAGCGGAAGCGATAGATCACGGATCGTGATGGTCTCGTGATACCATGATAGAAGGATTAGATCACGTAATATCTCATTGATTCATCTGAGGGAATCCGTTGGAGGTAAGAAAAGGAATGTCAAAATACTCCCGAGTTCGGCCCTCGCGGAGTTGGAATCCGGCGCCCCCGACTACTTGCGGGCACTCGGTTCTGGGATAAGGTTCAGAAGAAAAAGATGGAGAAAAAGATTGAAGTGAGGCTCTATCCCAAGATAGGCCTCACAGAGGTTGATGAAGATGGCGATGTGAAGAATGGAGTTGGGATTCAGTGCGCAGAGACTGATCCCATAGAAATGCAGCAGCCCGCGGAGGAAAGAATGTGCGGGCACGCCGAAACCGCGCAGAAAGAAAGACTCAAACACCACCAAATCAGAGGAATTTGGGGTGGGGAAAGACTCACCGGCGGCTGCGCGCCACTCGGCGGTTTGCTGGTCAGGGAGGATGCCGTCGACGACGTGCTGCTCGAGGCGCCTGGTGGTGGTGATGGACTCCCTCCACTCAGCGGCGCGATCAACGGCGACTTCAACGGTGGCCTTGGCCTTGGCCCACCGGGCCCTTCCCGGCGACCTCTCCTTCCGCTCGGGGCTTCCTTCCTCTTAGGTGCCATGGCGACGAGCGGGGGCTGAAGGTTGAGGATGAGAGCTGCGGGAGTGGATCTAGGGTTTGCTCTTGCGCGCGGAGGAGAACTGGAGCGCTGGGAAGGCAAATGGCGAGTAAAGGAAGAAGATTGCGGCGGGGATGGCTTATAATGGAATGAACCGTTCCTCCCGCGCGCGGCGCGATGCGTGTCTCGGGAACTCAACCGACGCAGGCACGTCCCGTCGCTTTGAATTCAAAGGTGCGGTAAGGAGTCGCGATATCTCGCGATATTTCGCTTTCCGTAAAGCAACCGTTAGTTCCTTAGGAAACAACGGACTTTGCGGGAGTAGTGGGCCTAAATGGGCTGAAATGTAGCACGACCTTTCGGTTCTGTTACGCTAACAAATTTGTGGGTTCCTGAGCTAGTGTTCAGGGGCAGAAACCACTCGGTCGTGAGGCTAAAATTAGTCGACGGCCAGACTTGATTTTGCAATTAATATTGCATCCTTGCAATTGATTTTTACGTAAGGCATGCGATACTATCGCTACATTCGCTCATAAGTCTGGGTCAAGTGCTGACAAGTATAAATCTTGTGAGAAGGTGGCTTACCATATGGTCAAGCTGAGTCGTGGGACACGACTCGGGGGTCATGCCGAGTTCAAAGAACTTGAGGACAGAATCCTTATAAAGGGGAAACAAAAAAGCCCCAGAAGGAAAAGATTATCTAAAATCCATGTCCAGAGGCATGGGGGCTGAAAAATTCAGTCAGAATTCACGGCTTTCAGAGTCTTGACACGATCGTGCCGAGTCGTATCAAGACTCGGGGGCTACACCCAATGGGTGCACCTGGAGGTGCACACCATTGATGGATTAAGTTCAAAAAGAGATCCATAATATTTTATTTTTGACCCTCGACCAGAATATTCTATTCTGCTCAAGGCTCGGGGGCTACACCCAATGGGTGCACCAGGAGGTGCACACCATTGAAGATCAAGATACAGATGGATAAAAGTTGAAGACCAGTTGAAGACCTTTGACCAATTTCATACTAAAATTGCCCAAAGCCCGGGGGCTAAGTGTATTCACTTCGCTTTCGCGTCGTGAAAAAGAGCACTTCTTCCCCTCACTATGGCTACAATTGAAGAATCGTTTTCAGGAACGTTTTGAGCATGCACTCGGATCTTCCTCGAAACCACTCGGATCTTCTTCGAAGCCATTCGGATGAGGTCCTAGACAACTTGGGAGCACTCGGATCATGCAAGAAAAAGATAGATCAATTACAGCCAACGATCGGCCAAGAAGTGCTCGGGGGCTACTGTGGGGGATATAGTACCCGGGTACCTCACGAGCAAGCCTGGCAGCCCACCAATAGGGGGCGGCCCAGCCCACCGTTCTGGACCTGAAGACGTGCGGGACAAGTCGGCGCACGAAGGAAGGATCTGGAAGGAGAAGTTCTAGTTGGAATAGGAATTATTGTAAAGAAGGAAAGGATTCTTAGAGATAGGATCGAATACAAACCGACTTGTAACCCTGCCCCCCGATATTTAAGGCGGGCAGGGACCCCCTCCACAACAACTCAACCCATCGAAACTCACCACATCTCAATTCATAGCGAATCCCACGCAATACAACACCCCAAAACAGGACGTAGGGTATTACGTCGAGTCGACGGCCCGAACCTGTATAAACCCCCGTGTCTGTCCATCCTAACCATCTTGCTTCCGATCTTTGTGATCTTCCCTGCAATACAAATCACTTCCGTGGGCTACCCCGTGGAAGACTGCCGGAGATAATATCACCGACATCTGCAGAGTAACCAATCTGTCGATAGCCGTGGCTCTCGGTTATGAGCCCATTTAGTCAAAGCCCCCATTGATTAGCATACATCTGTAGAAATAAAGTATGAAATGACGAGACGGGCAGAAGCCCGGATGAGTGAGGCATAAGCCTGCCCAGAAGGACCCTGATGGTCTCTGGGAGAGAGAACTAAAATATGGGGACTGGCAGGGATGAGAATGCCCCTCCAGGACCAAACAACATAATACTTCTCCTTTCCCACCCCTGTTTACAAAGGTACAACTTACTTTGTATTTATATTTCCACCAAAGGATAACCTCACTCCCCTGCATACATTATAATTTCACACAGGATTTGCTGAGTACCAATCATAGATGTACTCAGCCTTGCTTTCAACCATTACAGGTACATGGACGTGTAGGGCATCCTGGCCCATCCCCTCCTTGAATGGGCCATAATGCCACTCTCCGCTAAAGCGAAGGTAGTTATTCTTTATTTACTGCGCGTTTATTGCTCCCAATACTAATCCTGTGTAAAACCTGTATCAGCGTACTGATCCAGGGACTGATACAGGTGATTACGGGACATCCAAAGGATGGTCGCCACATGAGATGGTATCAGAGCAATAAATAAATTCCTAGCACCGTATATGACAGACCATACACGCTAAGAAACCCTAAACCTTCTATTCTCCTCATATCCTTCGAGATTTCTCGAAAAATCCTCATTTCACCCCCGAATTTCCCTTACCTAATGCTTAACTCCAAATATTACTCTGACAGGTATGGATCACATGAATGAAGATTGGTTGATGATCCAAGACCATGGAGAAATTGTGAAAGAAAATCTAGCTGAAAAGCTAGAGCTGGCAGAGTAAATAGAAGCAATCACGAAAGTATTAGGCACTGAGTCAAAATATGAGCCTAAAGCCTTGCAGTGACGTATTCTTGATTGAATAATGCTTGATCAAACCTAGCCATTAGCACCCACCTATCTAGTAGTTATAGGGTTGATTGATAGTTGATTGTAGAAATGTGTGGTTAGACTCCCTCGTTTCTAAAAATTTAAGGATTTTCTCTAATCTATACCTATCCAAATGATGCCAGGTTGAGCAAGGATTCAGAGATAAGGGAAATCTCTAAAAAGTAAGGCCGAAGGACCGTCCAGGAATACATGCTTTGATCCCCTTAAGCGGGGTAGATCCCGAAGCAAGCATGACATTATCTTTGGAAAGCTGCAGAAATCAGTTGGAGTGGGCCTATAACCCACAGATTTCGGAGAATATGGAATAATCACATAAAAGGTATAGGACAATCCTATACATCTAATGTGATAAAGATCAGTATTCCGAAGAAATCAATGGAGATGCGGCGGAAATCTGTGGAAGTTAAGGAAATCAAAGAAGATACAATATGAGGAGTTGTATCGAGAACCCTCATCCACAGGTATTATCCTGCAAGTTTACGGAGTCAGGAGAACTCCGAATCCAGGAGCACAAAAGTCAAGTCCAATCTTTCGAAATAATCACATCTCAAGTCTATTCCTCCAACTGGCTTCTTTACGGAGTCAGCCCTCCTAACACCCCAACCCTCCCGGTCAAGTCAAATCCCTCATCAACTTTTCCCCGAAACCCTCCACCACTTCCATCTAAACCCAGATTCCGTATAACCAACTCCCCATCGGTACTATCCTTTGAAAGATATGCCGTATAATTCCTTGAAAAGATTTTCCCCCCACCGATGTCATCCCTCACTAATTGTCACCGTCGGTACCCCTGAGAACCAACATATCCCTGACATTTCCCCTCCGCAGCACCCCTCCATGAACCTCGTGAGCTATCACTTCCGAATCCCACTTCAGGTTCAATCAAAATAACTCTAGGATCGCAATACAAATGCCCCCGGGTTAGTCAACACCCTTTTAAGGAAAGATCTTCCACGCCACCCTAATTGGGAGCCATTACCCATGTGCCCCCCCCCCCCCCCCCCCCGTTGCCATCATCGCTATATCCACACTTCCACTTCATCACCCCGTAAGCTGGTGTGTGTATCCACTCTCCTGATGGCACACCACTCCTTCCTGACCCACAGCTTGTCCCCAACCCTCTCCAAAACTCATGCATCCTCCCAAAGATCGAGAACCCTCTTCCAATACAGAAATCTCTCCACCCCTACAGATCATTGAGCCATGCAAGTTCCTTTACGGAAAATGCTCCTCAATTATATCCTCGGTCATTCGTAACCACAACCTCCCGACCACTCCGGAGGAATCCACCCACCGTACTCTTGACCACGGTAACCACCCAATCTCAGCCGTCAAGGTTACCTATCCGAGGTCATGCCCAAGATAAACTCTTGTAATCTTGGGATTTCCAATAATATCCTTCAAAAGGGGACATGTCCTTGAACCCCATGGAAACCATTCCACTGCAGGAAGGATTGAATCATGCTCATTTCTTTGAGCATTCGAGGCAAATCACCCGGACGAAAGAAACTTGAAGGAGGAACTCTAGTGGAATAAATTGGGTGGTTTGATGAAAGAATCGCCAGATAAAATATGGAGACTTATTCCACTAGATAGGTCAGTAAGCATACTGACCATCCTGCCGTGTTGGAAGGAGACACTTCTCAAAGCATTCAGAAGAATCACCATACCAAATTATAGGATGAGAAGTGGTCACCCAAGTTTCTTCACAACTCTTGCCTCCACCAAGTAACCCGGGAGATTCTACTAAGCCAACGTAGATGTAACCCCGGCTACAATCACTGCCTCGCCCAAGCTTCATCTCTTAAGTAAAAAGGAACTATTGAGAGATGAATGGTAGGAAAATGATGGTTCCAGGCAATATCTGAAGAATAAGGAACCACGAAGAAGGATATATCCGAGTAACCTCGAATAATTGAAAACTTGGATAAAGATACCATGCTCCCAAGGATAAAAGAAACTCTGGGAGTTAACTGAGAAATCAGGAATTAAACTTACGGAAATTCAGTCAATTTTCCTTGAGTTGAAGGAAGAACCACAAGAGATGGTTCACAGGAGATAAACTGGTACAGGATAACTCCGACGACCAAAAATGAGTTATCATGGAAGTACCAGGAGCCGACATGGGTATATCAAGACAGAAGAAAATCCTGGATGAGAAGTCTAGACAGAAACCCCAGGAATCCAGGATATCTACAGGAAAAAGGAGTGACAAGTTAATTCTCCTTAAGTGGGGTAGTAACCCTAAAAGAAGAAAGAAAATCCGGCTCAAGAACTTGAGGATTAAAACAACCTAGAAAGGAGATTATCCTCGAGACATTCCAGGTACGACCGGAAAATTGTTGGACAAGTTCAGGGAATAGCGGACAAAAGCATCATAATAATATTCCCTTACAAGGAGAAAGAAAAGAATAGATAAGTTACAAAAAGAAGAGGTGGCAAACATTGAAAGGAAAAGGAAGTTCCTTTTGATGAAAATTGGAAACTCCGATCCTCACACTCGTTAAGGAAAAGGTAAGATAAATCCTAGTTTTCTTTCTAACCCCAAATCTCAGGACGAGATTTCCCTTAAGTGGGGTAGCCCTGTAACGCCCTGCTTTTTAAGTCATTTAAAAATATAGGGTTATCAAAATTTTTCTCAAATTAAACATAATTACTTCCCTAACAATATTTCAAAATACACATTTCCCAAATCAAACCATGCATTAAATTAGCATATGTGTTGCATTTGGATGCTTAGAAATTCTCTTTAATTCTCCACATAGAAGACCTTTCAAATTCCCTTTCCAATATTTTGGATTTACTATTCAAATCTAATTTAAATACTAAGTCCTAATTCAAACCCCACCAAAATTCCCCAAAGCAATATCCATTCTAAGCCCCACATCAAAACTCTGCCCAAATTTGAATCCTTATTCAAATTTGAGTTTAAACTCCCATTCAAATAAATAGAAAAGCTATTCAAAAGATAACTGGGCCAAACCCTGATTCCGGCCCAGCTAGACTTCGCGGCCTGTCACCAAAGTCTAACATCCGCCCTCCAACTCTCAGCCCCGCTCACCCTTTCCCATCCTCCGTCCGGCTCGCGGCCCGTCTCTCTTTCCCTCCCCACGGCCTGGCCCACCGCGTCACGCCCTCCCTAACCGGCCCGCAGCGGCCCAGCTCAGCCACCCGCTCGGCCCACACGCGCGCGGCCCGCGCCCCCTTTCCCTCCTTCCCGGCCCGGCTCGCACGCGTGCGACGTCGGCATGACGTCACGTCGTCTTCCCCTCCTTCCTCCCTCCTCGCGGCCGCGCCGGATCACCACCGCTCGATCCAAGGCCGCCGGCCAGGATCAGCCCTCCGGGCTTGCACGCGACGCGTGGCAACACCACCGCCCGCCACCGCACTCAGAGCGCGGCGCCGACCACCCCCGCCGGCCGCAATCGCGCCCGCCGCTGCCGTCACCTTCCCCGCTGGCCGGCGCCACGCGTCGAGCTCCGCTCGAGCTCCCTCTCCTCCGCCGCGCGACGTGGCGACGCTCCGCGCGTCCGCCCGGCCTATAAAAGGTGGCCCTGCCCCTGGTGGAAGGAGCACCTCGAGCTCGAGCTCGAACTTCTCCTCACCCGCGCGCGGACGCGCCACCCCGCTCCCTTCCCCTCCTCCCTGCTAGCCTCGCCGCACTCGCCGTGGCCTCCCCGTCCGCCTGAGCCAAGCCGCGGGGCCGGCGGCGAGCTACATCGCCGTTGCGGCGTAGCTCCGGCAGCCCCCGCGACGGCGCAATAGCGCGCTCGGTGCCGCCGCCCGGCCCCGGCGGGAAGAAGAGCCGCCGTCACCCCGCCGTCCCCCTCCTCTCCTCACAAACCCGACAGGCGGGCCCCACCACCGACGGCGTCAGTCCCGCGCCGTTCCCTTTCCCCGCTACCACTGACACGCGGGCCCGGCCAACGCCGTCAGCCACGCTGACACCGTCCCCCGCTCTCACCCGCTGCCCGGCGGGTCCCACGGGACGCCGTCCGCGAGCTGTCGCGCGCCTGAGCGCGTGGACACGGTCCACTGGACCAGTGGCCCATCAGCCACGGTCCACCGCGCCCCACCACGCCGGCCCACAGGAACAGTCCACATAGTGGGCCCCACTAGCCCACGCCAGCCAGCCGCCCCCGCCGCGTCAGCACTAGCAAAAATGCTAGGTACACCCGGTAAGTGTACACCAAATCTTACTTAGAGCCCTCCCTCCACTCCAAAAATTCCCCAAATTTCTCCAAAAATATTAGGAATATTTCTAAACCTATTAGAGCCATCCAAACCATTTCAGGATATTTCCTAACCCCAAATCCCAAAAGTGTTTCCCTCATCCAATAGAAATCCCGTTAAGTGTACCCCGAAAATTCCCTTTTCCAATTCAAAGCTCCATAAAATCCCCAAGTTTTTCCATAAATACTAGGGATTATTCTAAGCATTTCCATATGCTTAATGCCCTAGGATTTATATCCTAGCCCCAAATCTCAATCGCCCTATCCCAAAACCCCACCGAAACCCCGTCTGAGCTCCCACGGGTGTCGTTTCGCCGCCCGATCAAAACCCGGGGTTTTGATAGAACCCTAACCATTGTGCTACCCAATTCCATTCCATTCCATTAATTATTTAGAAACTTATTTCTAAATGATTAATATAATCATTCATTATTTATTCCAGGATTATTGCTTAGCAATCCAATACTTTCGTTTCCACTGTTCCAAACCTTTCCTAAAAGTCGCCGTCATCCGGGGGTTATCTCCTAGAAATCCATATAACTCCCCAACCGTTCGATCATCTCCGGAGAAATTGCTTATCAATTTCCCGGAAATTCTGTTCCTTGAAATCCATTAATTATTTACCATAATTAATGGATTAGCCCCTGATGTCTCCCCATTTTATCCTTTATTTCTATTCTATAGGAATTGATTGATGTACTGTTATACTGAATGTTATTTTTTCCATGGTTATTGATCGATAGGTCGTTGGCGTGACCTAGGCCCCCGCCCAAGATGCCGAAGCTCACGAAGACCCAGAAGTCCAAGCCTGGTCAACGTCAAACTTACGTACGCATTAGCGGACGTCCAAGTACCGTTCAAGAAGGCAAGTCCTGGCAACCAACTCCTTGGTCATGCCAGTCCCAGTTCCTGCATAATAAAATCAACCAAGTTAATAACATGGAATGCATACTTTGTGAAAACATAAGGAGAACCCTCTATATTCCATCTTCCCCTTGACTTAGAGCCATTTCTAGCCCAAAATCCTATTAATAACCCCGGTCACGACTCGTCGCTGACCGAGCGTTATTTAGAAGTAGATTTCTTAGGAATTCTACACTTTTATGACTTGTGAGGAAAGAGATTCCGGGAGATGAGAGAGAATGTTGGATTAAGTATAAAATGAACCAACTAAGAATAGAACCCCTAAGGACGGACTTGCGAGTAAGGGAGGCAGCCTCGTAGAGGATCCTGTCTCAAAGGCTTGCTCTGGTCGCATAAGGACCGGTTCACGGGAGAGTCTTTCTAATGCCAGTACCGCCATACGGGCCAAAAAGGACATAGCCTTCGGGAATGACCTGTAATGTGAGGCCTTGACCCACACCCCGCTAGCAGCTCCTAGTAAATCCATCCCAAGGAGCCGCATGATTGGTGTAGAGTGCCGACCGGCGAACTGAGTAGCGCTCGGTGCCGAGTCGGGCACGCACCAAGTCGGGATACAGATGTACTGGAGACAGCCCCAGACAGAGGGCTGGGACTGGGCGGCACGGGTTGACTAGAGTACAGGGTAGGGAGACCCTGAGGGCCGAGGGCCCTAATATATGAGCTCATTTGACCCGGGTCGACATCCGCGAGGCGGATGATGATTAGTAGCCCCTGTTTAGCCCCCAGTACTATCTGTGGCTGGACCTAGGAAAGGCTGTCTGGAAGAGACGCCGGCAGGTACGGGTCTCGTAGGTCGGCACCGCCTAAGTACACGGTAAGTGCTGACCGACCGTATGGCATAAGGTACAACCTCTGCAGAGTAACCAATCTGTCGATAGCTGTGGCTCTCGGTTATGAGCCCATTTAGTCAAAGCCCCCGTTGATTAGCATACATCTGTAGAAATAAAGTATGAAATGACGAGACGGGCAGAAGCCCGGATGAGTGAGGCATAAGCCTGCCCAGAAGGACCCTGATGGTCTCTGGGAGAGAGAACTAAAATATGGGGACTGGCAGGGATGAGAATGCCCCTCCAGGACCAAACAACATAATACTTCTCCTTTCCCACCCCTGTTTACAAAGGTACAACTTTACTTTGTATTTATATTTCCACCAAAGGATAACCTCACTCCCCTGCATACATTATAATTTCACACAGGATTTGCTGAGTACCAATCATAGATGTACTCAGCCTTGCTTTCAACCATTACAGGTACATGGACGTGTAGGGCATCCCGGCCCATCCCCTCCTTGAATGGGCCATAATGCCACTCTCCGCTAAAGCGAAGGTAGTTATTCTTTATTTGCTGCGCGTTTATTGCATCCAATACTAATCCTGTGTAAAACCTGTATCAGCGTACTGATCCAGGGACTGATACAGGTGATGACGGGACATCCAAAGGATGGTCGCCACAGTGACGGTCGCCGGCAGAGAGGAGCCGGCGACTACGTGGGACCACTACGTCGCCGCTACAGTCGACCCCCATCCAGATCCGAATGGTGCGGTGTTCAACAACATGGCGCACCGGGTGGTTGAAGAATTGTGGGTAAGTTTCCTCACACTACATGGGTCAATACAACACATTTTCATTTGACATTATTGACATCCCATCAATTTGTAGGATTTTTTCAGAGTCGACGATGAATTCAAGGACCGAGCAACGGTTGTGGCTAACACAGCCTGCCGCAAACTGGTCACTGACATGCACTACGAGGCTCGCATTCAGGCAGTGGTGTATTACTACCGCAAATTCTTGAAAGTCAAACTGACCAAGACGGACGCCAGAAACATGAGGCTAACGAGGGCAGAATACATACGGGTAAATATATACTATCTCTTAAATTAGTTATGCTCAGTTTACTCTACTTATGTGTACTTGATGATGTGCAGGCCGTTCCGCATTGGTGCGCCCCCCACAGGAGGTGCTGGGAGATGATAGTGGACAAGTGGTGCGCTGATGGTTGGGAGGCGACCCACAACGAAGCCAGGCGGAGGCGTTTGATGATGTATGGTAAACCACACCACCAAGGCAACCGCGACCTCGCGGCGTACGGCCAGAGATGGGTATGTGTCTTAAACTAAGTACACTCAATTTTCAATCTTGAATAATTCATGAAATCTGGCTTTATATTTTTTTTGCAGTCTCAAACACATGGTGGTCAGCCTTGCCCCCCGCTCATGGCATATGCTTTGTCTCACAAGGACAAGGCGACTGCCCCCGACAACGTCTACAACCCGCTGGATGGGCCGAGGCGTACTCAAATCCGAGCGTCCACAGCCGCCTCAGTGACTACTCAGAGATGGCAAGGGAGGTC
Source organism: Urochloa ruziziensis (assembly GCA_015476505.1). NCBI lineage: Eukaryota > Viridiplantae > Streptophyta > Magnoliopsida > Poales > Poaceae > Urochloa > Urochloa ruziziensis. The sequence goes on from CM027123.1 coordinate 41,110,253, forward strand.
CACGGGCCGGAGTTCGATCCGATCACCGAGCAAATTGATGGAGAAGTGCTCATGAGGTCGGGAGGAGGCAAGAAGCATGGCCGGTACAGCGTTGCCAACAGCCTAGTGGACACGGCTAGTACTCCGACTCTCTCCTCGCTTAAAGCCAGGGCCACGGACTCGACCCCACCCATACGCCCACGGCAGAGTACTACACAGATCCAGATGGATCAATTTAAGGTAAATTCTGTTTTACCTGTTACTAATTGATTATCGCTAGTGCTTGCTTTGTATTGTCACATTGCCATGAAAAATTGCAGGCCCAGATGGAGGACCGTATGAGAGCTCAAAGGGAGGAGTGGGCAGCGGAGAAGCAGGCAATTTATGCCGAGATTGAGCGCAAGGAGGCAGCTGAGCGGGCCGAGCGGGAAGCCGAGCGGGCCGAGCGGGAAGCCGAGCGGATGCGGTATGCTCAGATGTACCAGTACTTGAGCAGCCTTGGGACGGTGGTAGGTCATACACCACCGCCACCGATGTTACTCGCTCCGCCAAATGTTAGAGAGCTTACTCCGGTGAGTCGCTTGAAAACCTCTGAAGTTTCATTTCTCATAGTGACTTAGAACTTATGACTTAGGATATATCATCTAGTTGGATTCCACATAGTGACTTAGAAACCTAGAATGATCATAGCTTAGCGATTGTGTTGCATTTTGTATCGTTTGTGCAGAACCTGTCAGCGGCGTCGAACGATGGGCCTGTGGACATGTCGCCCCCTCAGGTGTCTCCTATCCCGCCTCCGTGGACGCAGTACGGCCCGTGGACGCCCCTCCCTCCTGGCGCACCGTACCAGCAGTGGCCGCAGATGAGACCCGGCATGCCACCGATGAGCTCGCCGTACCCGCCACCCCCTCACGGCTCGCCCTTCTCGCAGGACCCGCCACACCCGCCGCCATCTACGTGAGTTTTATGAAATTGCATTGTATGGACGTGCATGGACTCGTAGTTGCTTAGATCGAGTTGCATGGACTTTTATGGACTTGTATGAGCTTGTATGAACTTCTATGCACTTATATGGACTTTTATTTGCATATGTGGATGATTGGACTATATAAACTGCCTGTGATGTGTATTGTGGTATACAAACTGCCTGTGATGTGTATTGTGATATATAAACTGCCTGTGATGTTTTGTATTGGGGGCATGATTGAAATAAAGAAAAAAAAGGGGATCTGCCCCGGCCTTTGCCGTGTGCTAAGGTAAAAGCACACGGCAAAGACCCGGCCTTTGCCGTGAGTATCTACCACGGCTCACGGCAAAGGCCGGGTCTTTGCCGTGTGCTTTTACCTTAGCACACGGCAAAGGCCCCAGTTTGGGCCCACCTGGCGCGGCCTTTGCCGTGGGCCGGCCCCAGTGGCACACGGCAAAGGCCCCAGGTTGGGCCCACCTGGCGGCAATCTTTGCCGTGGGCCGGCCCCTGTGGCACACGGCAAAGACCTCTGCTTGGGCCCACCGGGCGCCAATCTTTGCCGTGAGCCCGCCGTGACGGCACGCGGCAAAGATTCGTAACGGCTACGGCCGTTAAGCCCAAACTGACACACGGCAAAGGCTTTGGCACACGGCAAAGATTTGTCGTGTGCCCGCGTTGGGGCTCACGGCAAAGATGGCCTTTGCCGGCCAATCTTTGCCGTGTGCCCTTTGCCGTGAGCCGCACACGGCAAAGAACTTTGCCGTGTGCAAATAGACCTTTGCCGTGTGCTTCAGGCATATGGCAAAGGCGGCGAATCCGGTAGTGAATGTGGCGGGTGGAGGTCAGCAATACAAAGTGCAGCTCGTGACAGTACCAACACAGTATTCTATCAACAAACACTTCATTAGCTACACTACAAAGAAACCACTTTTAGTACACAGTCATTGTTTGCTTGTAAAAAATTGTGTATATGGGCAAGCACCGGTTTGGTCCGGTTTAATACCTAGACAAGCGGTTTTGCTCCCTTCTTTTACAGTTCTGTACTCAGTTTAAGACAACGGACCAGATTTTTGGCAGAGACACTCCTTGCTTTGATATTAGGTAAAGATTTTAGTTTGTTTTGTTATTTAATTTTATTTTTAGTGTGTATTCGAAGTCGTATCTGTTCTAATGCGTATTCGTAGTCCTTTCCGTTCTAATGCGTATTCATATCCATATTCTTATGCATATAAAGTAATATTATGTTACGATCCTATATAATCTACATATGCTTAGTTAGCCTACTTAAAATATTATATATCTATACAACGTTTCAAGAGTTTCGATCAAAGCAAAAGTAATTAAGCTAATTATTATTATTCTTCTTGTGGAATTCCTTGTCTTCCTCGTCCTTGCCTTGATCTGAGTCCATTGCACCAATGCTTATTCTCTGATCTGCATAAAATTCGTCGTTCGGATTTACGACCTCATCGAGCAGGAATCGCATAAGTTGTTCTTGAGTTGCCTTTACTCGTTCCGGTTCAATGAGGTCTTCTGACATTTGCATAAGCTGTCAAGAAAATTCTTCGTTAGTCTTAGTAAACAAATTTGCATAATGAAATTTAATAAAATGGTAGAAAGTTTACGTCAAATTCTCTTTCCTTCATTTGTTTCGGACCTACAAAACTATGGATGAACTCGCAGACGTAGAGAGTCTTTGGGAGGGCTCCAAAAGGAGCTTCGGCTCCGGGTTCAGTGAAACCCTTCCAAACATGTTTTCTGGCTGCGCCTTAGGCAGTGAAGCCGGTGGTGAAGCCTTTTTGGGCTTTGCCTGGCATGGTGAAGCCACAAAACGTGGTTTCACCGGCTCCACTCCGGCTCCATCTCTGCAGAATTTGTGTTCAACTACCAAGTGAAGCCGTTTTGCCAAACGTTTTACTAACATGTGAAGCCAAAGCCAAAAAAAGCCGATTCACCGGCAAAGCCGCAGCCGCAGCCGTTTTCGGAGAAGCCGCAGCCCTCCCAAACAGGTCTGTAGTATCCACACAGGTTGTTTCCCTGTTCTTGCCCCGACAGGCCCACTAGCCGTTGTGGCACGTGCCCCGAATCGCACTTTAGTTCCGGCTGATACTAAAGTGCTCACCGGGGCACTGTGTTTACAAACTGGTACTAAATTTGCCCTTTAGTACCGTTATAACACAACCGGGACTAACGTACCAGGGACCAAAGGTCATTTTCCTAGCGCTAGGTCGAGCAGATTTGTTACGTTCTATAATTGGAAGATTATATGTTTGTAATTTCGATTGTAATCCGATCCTACCTTTCTTCACGAGAGGCTTATAACAGTAATCTTCCAATTAGAAGTGCAAATCGAAAATCAATTTGCAGTACACATGTGGAAGGCCGAGATAAGTGATTGTTTTTTTTTTTTTTGCCCGCAAAAAAAAAGTGATTGTTTTTGCACATCATTCAAGAGGCACTACGGGAAATCCCGTGTTTGCCGTGTGCCATGGGCACACGGCAAAGTCATAAAAGCACACGGCAAAGGCTTTGCCGTGTGCTTTAGGCTTTGCCGTGTGCAAAATGGCACACGGCAAACCCTACGACGGCGAAGCCTTCTTTGCCGTGTGCCAGATCTCGGGCACACGGCAAAGGTCCGATCTGGCACACGGCAAAGTTTTGATCCCGAAAAAACGTAAAATAAAATAGCAAAACATTTTATTTTAATGGGGGAAGGACCCAATCGGCCATTTGCCACTGTCCCACGTCGCAAGTCGCGCATTTTTCGCGGAAAAATCGCGCGCTCCGCGGCCGGCCGGGTTCGAACCCGCGAACTCCCCCTTTGCGCGTAGCCTCCTCTACCACTGCACCACTCGAGTCTTTGTGTCCATATCCCATTTTGATTACCCTCATATTACACTTTTTCGAGTGTAAATTGTTTATTTGAGGCCCTAAATGACTTCAAATAAAAAAGTTGTGAACTACAAAGTTTCATAACTTTTCAAGATCTACAACTTTCGTTTTGGTCAAAAGTTCATCTGAGGTCGTTTATAGAATTTGAATTTCGAAATCTACACCTCTTTGCCGTGTGCCCAGATCTAGGGCACACGGCAAACATTTTCAAAATTGTTTGCCGTGTGCCCTGGATCTGGGCACACGGCAAAGATTTGTTTGCCGTGTGCCGCCCCTGGGGCGCACGGCAAACATTTTCTGCCTAAACAAAAAAAATAAAAAATATCAAACGGATTCAAAAAACAACCAAATTTGGACATGAACCTGTCTAAGGTGTATGAAGACTATAAAAATTGAGTTTTGTGGTAAAACAAAATTTGAATTGTCACGTTGTTTCAAATCACAACATATCATTCAAAACTCTTAGGATCTTCTCCCGAGAAGCTTCGGTTTGTAAAGAGTCAATGCGTCAACTTGCTCGAAACCTTCTACATTTTTTACCATAGCCTCTACGTATGAAAACATGACATCACACCAAAATTTATAAGTTTTTGACCTTTTTTGTATTTTATAAAATTTTTAAACGAACCGAGCCCAAATGCGGGCACACGGTAAGCGAACAATATATTCAAAATTTGATTCCATCTAATGGACATGGCATCATATTAGTCTTAACATTCCGAATAACATTTTTCCAAACATTACAATACATTATTCGAAACACTTACTATTCAAATTTGCCGTATCGGCAAAATTGAAAATAATGATATAAAATGATTAAATATAGCAAACAGACTGGAAAACATGCACAAAACTAACATGGAATAATACATGGACAAAGAAGTTAGCAAAAAAAATTTAGAGACAAAATTCAAATTTTTTGCAGCCTGTTTGCCGTGTGCCTGCCTGTGGCACACGGCAAACAGGCTTGTTTGCCGTGTGCCAGCCTGTTTGCCGTGTGCCACGTGGCAGGCACACGGCAAACATGCTTGTTTGCCGTGTGCCCGCGAGGTGGCACACGACAAACAAGTGGGCACACGGCAAACACGGGATTTCCCGTAGTGACTGTGATGCCGACGTATGTAGTTAACGTATAGTGAGTGGCATTATGTATTTTACAGGAACGGCAAAATAGCCAACGACGTCCTCAAGCTATACCTGGAGGGTCAACTTCGTCCTCAAAGTATAAAAAGTCCAAATTGGTCCTTCAATTTTATATTTGCGAGTCAATTCCGTCCCTTGTCTGAGGTGGACTGGCACGTCACCCTGCCATGTCAACATTCGAGTACCAAATGACTTCTTTGCCCCCTGTTACATATCTGAAAGGCCATCACTCCACGGGTGGCGGGCGGCACGAGCCATGCCGGCGAATGTTGGAACTCTTTCTATCTCAATCGATCTACTCGGTAGCTGGAAATAATTAATCAAGGAAAACATCAGCGAATCATGCAAGCGATCAAACCAATTTGACTCCACCACATCCATGATCCATCCAGGTAAGACAGCATGGCGGCGAGGAAGAAGATTCCAGTCGGAGCAACGCCAGCCCCAGGCGAGCGGAGCGTGCGGCCGGCGGTGGCGGCTCGGCGCGGATCTTTAGCTGAAGGACCTTCACCCCCACGGCAGTGAGGCACGTGACATGACGCCAGGAGGTTGCTGGTGCTGCGGTGGATGCCATGAGGCCACCTCAAGTGCTAGCGGGAGCACAGCGGGGCCGGCACCAGCGGCGAACTCCCTGGGCAGATGGCCTTTCAGATGTGTAACGAGGGGCAAAAGGGTCATTTCATACTCGATTGGTGACATGGCATGGTGATGTGTCTGTCCACCTCGGACGAGGGACGGAATTGACTCGCAAATACGAAGTTGGAGGACCAATTTAGACTTTTCGATAGTTTGAGAACGAAATTGACCTTAAGCCAATAGTTCGAGGACGTCGTTGGCTATTTTGCCTACAGGAATCGGGCAACCTCACTACGTTGAGAATGTTTGCTTAACTTATGTTTATATATGTTTGCCTACAGGAATTTCGGACCTCATTCATTCTCTTCTCCTGCCGCCCGTCCCTCCCCCGCTCCGTGCCCGCACTACCGCCCTGCACCCCACGTCGGCAGAACCCTAGACCCGCCGCCGCAGCCATGTTGTCGTGCAGCGGGAGGGGAAGCTGGGAAGGGATCACGAACGTCATCCGCTAGTGATTGTGTCTTCTGTGTGTGTGTTGGGCCAGAATGGCTTTTGTCAGAGTATCTGTGGGCCTTGGGCCAGACTTGTAAGCTGCTACATGCATGCACACACGAAGCTCTCTGACACAGACAGCAGCTCCTTCACATACACACAGAACATTATCGTTTCCTCGTTGAGAAATACAAAGGAAATGATCGTGGAACATGAATCTCATACGTTTCTTTTGCAATAAAATGGTCTCATTCGTCCAGATGGGCACGAGAGCCGACTTGACATGTCCTTATATGACAATTTTGCTTATCCTGAAAGGTGCAAGTCAGCAGGTGCAACGACGACCATCCGTACCGTAGGGAAACTAATCTTGAATATCTTTCATACGAGCAATCCAATCCTCTTCCATTTTCGACTCAACAATTAGTGATTTACAATATTTCTTTATCTTACAAAAGGAGAACATAAATTGAGTCGTGCTAAACACTCTATGGCACTAACGGAACTTTTACTTTAGCAAGCACATGGTGGTGTTCTCGATCTGCTCCTCTGTGTAAAAAGGATCCGTGCGCATTCCAATATGAAATTCAGTACACACGTGCGTGATTTTTTGGCGCAATAGAATAAATATCTCACGAGGCCCATTAATTAGGGCCCAATTTCTGCAAGCTCGTCTGGCCCATTGCGAAACATTGCAAATACGAGGCCCATCTCCCGGCAGGCTAGCGGCCCATCTGTGAAGAATTTGGCCTCGCGCAGAACCGCCGTTCCATCCATCCATCACGTGACAGCCACGCTCCAACGCCTTACCTTGTTTCGAGAAAACAGAGCAGAGCCTTGCTCTGTTTTTTCACGAGAAGCAAGCGGAGCAGACACTACAGGGGGGGCAAGGCAAACCGCGGATGAGATGAGAATAAACATTTCTTCGACTGAATCAGCTCATCTCTCCAAAGACCAAACAGATTCGAAACACGAAGGACACATAAGAAATGAGGACAGGGCATCTCGTGGACCTTAAGCGACGGCTAAAGTAAATAATGGCTCCATAATCAAGTCATTACTTTCAAAGCCAGGTCAGACAAAGCGATGCCGGCTGCTGCTGCTGCTACTCATGTACTCCCTCTGTTCCAAAATACAAGTCATTTCAACTTTTTTAGAGAGTCAAACTATTTTATGTTGGACCAAAATTATAGAGATGAATTCAAATATTTATGATACCGAATAGCTATATTATAAAAATATATCTAATGAATAATCTAATGGTACTTATTTGATATCATAAATGTTAGTATTTTATTGTATAAATTTGATCAAAGTTGAGAAAGTTTGACTCTCCAAAAAAGTTGGAATGACTTATATTTAGAAATATATTTAGAAACGGAGGGAGTACCACACGACAACTGATTAATCGCAGACATCCTGGTGACCGCACGAAGCAACTTATTTGCACGCATGCGTTCATGTTCACGTTGCTTAATTTGCAGCAGGCCGGGATGGATTAAGGACATGTGTCTCGTCAGACTGTCAGCCCTGCCGACAGGGTTAGCTAAACCCCTGATCAAGTGCAGGTATGAATCGCACACGAAGGCTGTTTCTTTTTAATGGAAAATTATGGAGCAATCTTATACACCGGTCTAGTTCTTCTTTTTAACATCCACCTAGAGAAAATGATATTCACCAAGAGCACGATAACTAGGGAGCTGGCTGACGCTGGTTTTAATTTCTCGATCTGCTTCTATGTATGAAAAGGAGTAATGATGTGAATTATTCAGTACACCGATAACTTCAGATTAATTCCAGATATTCGAGCTGGGTTTCTTATAAGCAGGGTTTTCATATAACCTCGGTGTCGGTGACGAATTTCTGAGATCCAGTAGTGTATTCGATAATAAGCATGGTGCTGAATTTCTGAGATCCAGTAAAGCGAAATATGCACCGTTAAATTCCGCGCGTATCATGGAATCTTCTTGCATTTGATTCCAAGTACTCCGTCTACTACGTACGTTGTAGGCAACAACTAACACGTACAAGCAGTGCAATTATGCAAAGCAAGTACACTAATTAAACAATCGATCAAGTCGACGCACACGCAACACCATCTGTTGGTGTCGAAGTTGCTTGCTGTGTTTGGCTCGCAACATAGTATACGGATGGAATGTCGTGTCGGCCCGGCCGACAGCTTGGCTTAACAAGTAATAACGTCCTGATTACATGTACCTACGCTGCTTAATTATCACTCCATGTGTGCCAGCAACGCTTACCTTACGCAAAATGGAAGAACGACGAGCAGGAAACAAATAAAAGCATGTTGGATAAGATGTTGGATTAGGTTACTATTTTTTGTTCACCAATTAATTAATGGCACGTTACTACTGCTGCCTGTTCAAAGAGAGTAGAGATCAAGAGATCTATAAACTTTTCCAGAAATGTTATAGAGGTAATTAATCTATGTTTGTATATCTAAGTCACTAAACTTACTTAAGTAAGTTCACTTGTGGTCTAAATATCTTTGTTCCGTGCTCATGTGTTGGCGTAACATTTTTTTCAACTTATCAATATAATGATTTTTCTTAGAGCAAATCTTACAGTTACTACTTACATACTGTTTTTGAAACTTTTATGCATGATGTGTGCCACCGTACTGTAGAAAGCTACGACAATTTCCATGTCAGACACACATGACGTTTCTTAAAATTTTTTGAAGGGAACGGCAGGGAGGCCTCTACCCCTATTTTTCATTATATATAAAAGAATAATATGTACATGTACAAGGCCCTAGGCCCAAAGAAAAAGGGAGTGTGGCATCTATGAGAGACTACTCAGCCAATTGGTTATCAACATACTAACCGAAGGCTTTTGCCCTCAGGGAAACCTTTGACAGTTCTTCTACAAAGTGTGACCTCCATCTAGCAAAAGAAAGAGAGCCACCATAAAAAATAATAGAGTTTCTGTGACACCACAAGGTCCAGCATGCCGTGATTACTATCTCTGAAAATGGATTGACCGAAGATCTGTCTAGCATGTATGATCATCTGCAGAGGCTGTAAGCTTAGGTCCCAATGAATGTCAAGAAAATTCCACACAGCTTGGCTGAAAGGACAATCAAAGAAGAGGTGCTTTCGGGTTTCCTCAACATGCTCCACACAAAGAACACAGTTATAGCAGGGTAGGTGTATGTTCTTTCGACGGAGGAGGTTTCTAAGATTTAACCTGTCCCTGAGCAAGAGCCAAAAGAAGAACTTGAGTTTGTTGGGAATCCTTGATTTCCACATCCATTTGAATAAAGGGGAGGCAGGATGTGAGCCATGGAGACATTTATATGCATTTTTGCTTGTAAAAGCTGAATTCCCCCAAATGTAGCTCCAAATATCTTGTTGATGTTCAGCGATTTCTAACTGGTTGATAAGGTCTTCCAGCTCCCTGAATTGATCTGCTGCTTGATGAGAAAGTGGCAACCAAAAATTGGATGCTAAATCAGTTGCCAGGACCTTATTCACCAGTCAAGAACACTAAGGTTGCCAGAACTCATTAACTGCATAGGAGTGCAGCTTAGGAAATTTCCATTTAAGAACACTAAGGTCCCATAGATCATTCCAAAAGGATATGGTATTACCATTGCCAACCTTACACCAAGCTGACGTTTCTTAAAATTGGTAGCATATATACATGAGTGTGGGTTTTAAATTTTAATGATGCGTAGAAAAATTAATTGGTTCGGCTGGCGTGAGAATGACACAGTGCAGTAGTATTTGCTTGATTCGTATTTGAATTCTATGGGAAAAGAATGATCTTTAAAGACATTCTCACTTGTAATATAAGTTAATGAATGATCTGCAACATACAGGATCAAGTAAAATTCATGATTACGGCATGATAAAATCCAGGTCAACATAAAAAAGGTACTGCAAGCGAGAGTGGCTCATGTGAGACTGTCTTGTGCTGCTAGCTCGGATGAGCGCTCATCATCATGTCTTCCTCCTAGGATTTCAAATGGTCTATTCTCCTGACCTCCAGCCATGGCATGTACGGCTTTCATGGAGGCGGCGGCGGCATGAGAGCAGACGACCAAGGAATGACGCTCAAGCGACCAAATCACAAACGAACCAGCTATGCATCATGGCATGCCATGGATTTCAACTCTTAATCTATTGCTCCATGCCTTCCAATCTATTCCCTCACCTTCATGCAACAACCTGGCTTCTCCGATAAGCGTACTGACAAAATAGCAGGAACCAGTGTGAAACTAGCTAAGGCCTTGTTTAGTTCCCACCCGAAATCTTTTCACCCATCACATCAAAGGAGAATCTTAGATGCATGAAGTATTAAATGTAGCCAAAAAAGGTGAAAAGTTACATAGATAGACTGGAAATCGCGAGACGAATCTAATGAGCCTACTTAATCCATGATTTGCAACAGTAGTGCTACAGTAATCATCCGCTAATTATGGATTAATTACCCTCTAATTACCATCGTTAGATTCGTCTCGAGATTTCCAACCTATCCATATAACTATCCACCTTTTTCGTCTATATTTACTACTTCTAAATTGATAAAATCAAAACCCGAAATCTTTTCACGAAATCTTTTCACGAACTAAACACAGCCTAAATAAAGAATGTTGACTGCTCTCACGCTGGAGCTAGGAGACTGGGAAGGAGCCGAGCCGAGCTAAGCTAAGAATGTCTGTGAGTTGGAGCCGTGAGCCCGTGCGAGGCCAGCGCGAGGAGACATCCATTGGATCAGGAGGGAGTATATATATATGGCCATCCATTTCGAGAAATCGTACGGTGGAAAAAATGGAGTACCTAGAGGTACCTAACAGAGGTACCAAGAGGTACCAAGAAGTACCAAATTCATACCAAAATAGGAAAGGTACCTCCTGATAACTCTCGATACTTCCTGGTACCTTTATCAAAATAGGAAAGTTACTTCCCGGTACCTCTTGGTACTTTTCAAGCATTGTAAAATAGCTCAATAATTAATCATCCAAGACCACCGACCCGCGCAGTAAAACGCACACGATTTACTCTGCCCCATTTCACAGCATATGAGTTTGGCTTGATCCCAGTAAGTTTGCCCGCTACAGGAGTATGTTCGAACTGTTAGCTTCTCTTACATGCATGTACGTACCTGCGTATACGTGTCTAAGGCAACATACGTGTACACGTACACAGTGACACATGATACGCAATGGATAAACAATTAAGTACGTGTGGCAGAAGAGATGAACCCTAATTACATTCGCCCGAGCGGCGGGGTCGTAGCCACAAAATTACCAAAGCCTGCACGCTAGCTATATATTACGCGCGCGTGGCCGGAACAGATCGGATCAGAGGTGGCAGATAGAAAGGCCGGCCGGTGCGGTGCGGTGCGATCGGACAGGGACAGGCGGACAAGGACGGATGGATGCCGACGGATAGGGAGGCAGATCACCGGCCGGCAGCTGAAGGCTACCACCGGCGTACATATATAATCGCTTGGACTCTCGGCCACCGTACGCTACGTCCTAGTGCCGGCAGCTGAAAAACTGTTTTTCAGACACCAACACATCAACACATCAGTATAACAGTTTTTGACCGGCACTAGTAAGCGCACCAGAAAAACAAAGGCGTATACGCCAGGAATTTCGTTTTTGTGCCGGCACTCAAACCTCGTGCCTGTATTGCACATTTGTGTACGCATGAACAATGGACTCAAGTGAATTCAGTTACGATGATGATAGCGATGGCTACAGCCTACCAGCATAAAAAAAAATGGAGAGAAAGATGTACCTGCGTGCACCGCAGATTTTCGAATTAGAATAGCCATTTTGATCATTGTGATCAATCTACCTTTCTCTTCTAAAGCAGAATGAGTATATACATCTACGTGTGTCTGACCACCATGAAGGAAAACATGCATAAGAGTGTTGGATTGACATGTCCCTTTGAATCTGCCTTCCTCGTCTCTCTCGAGTAGTAAAAGAACAACATTTCTGCTTACTCTTCCTTGTCTGCCTCTACTACTAGAGTTACATGAGTCGAACCTATTAAAGTTTTAGCCAATGTATTTTGGTCCGTAGTCGATGTTCATCTTACATATGGATGACCTAGTGTTACAACCGTGTTCATCTTATACACGACGTGTGGGTGGTAGGGGGCGTATGCACCCATCTACGCATGTGAGATGCAATAGTTCCATCATTTTTTAAGAATTCTTTACCTTCAATATCTACCAAAAAGGTACGTTCCTACTCTTTTTATTTATTATACAAAACTTTCATGAAAGAGACGAAGTTGAGCGAAGAGGCCTAATCATCGGGGGGCCCCATAGTGTATCTCAGCGCATATGTAGTACAAACAATGCAACATGGTGTTGGCGATAAAAGAGAACTAATGTCAGATTGTAATTAAGCTATGGACTCACTGATTCCGCAGGTACATATATATCCAGATCATGCCGCACGTGCGCATGATGATGCAGTGCGACAGGCACAGAATTGGTAATCAAATCAAACTTTGGCTGTCCATCAAGAGTTTTTTTCGTTTAAGTCGTTAGACGACAGCATTTGAGTAGCAGGCAACAAAGAATATATTTTGTGCTACAGTGATCTTGGTGCGAATATAAATGAAATGGTTATCGTCCGTGCAGCTACCGTCCGTCCGTAGCTAGATCCGACAACATTACTCGCTGGCTCGTTCTTGATGCCGCATAGAAATGGCAGGCAGTTGGAGCGGTCGATTGGGAAGGATGGATGGCCATGGATCCACACAGGTAGCGTCAGGCACGCACGCAGCATCACCAGCCGTCGCGTGCGTGCTCTCCGTCCGTCCGACATCGACACGGAGGGAATGGATGTTAATTAATTCGAAGCTTGTCCGCGCACCATCGTGGAAGAGCCAACAAAGAATGCAAGGAATCGATGCTTCCGTAGCTACTCAACCAATAAGTACAAAAGGGGACGAACGATCGATCGATGCCCTCGAACCCAACCCAAATAATGTCGTCTTCGTTTTTTTTGCTACTCTGCTTCCAAAAGTAGCGGCCGGTGGTGGCCAAACACCACCATCTCCCCCATGTCCTTTCACAAAATTTTCTTTTAAGGATCGATCGATCACGAGAGAACACATACTGCTCTCTGTTCCTCTCTCTGAAATGCAACCGACGGATGGCGATCGGTAATCAGTGAATGGAGAGAGCAACACAAAATAACAATATCGACACGTGGGCCTCGCGCTATGTATTGTGCACACATACGTACATTATCAATGCGCATCTATATGGGCGTTCAGTACCGTGATGGCTACAGGCAGGCCCACCTTATATTCTGATACCGAAAAGTGAGATTATATTTTAGAAAACAAGAAGATATGAATATGATTGTGATCATTGTACTGTCCCTTTTTTCCCCCTGTAGCAGAATCTATCTCTGCAACTTCAAAACGACAAAAAAAAATAATGTATCTGTCCCTGAATTATCTGCTTTAGATCAAATACCTCTAATCCAGAGTAGGTCACGGTGACGTACGCATATTTTGATATTGGTTACTGGTGAGGGCAACATTTTTCTTGTTAAGAAATTCTTTGTGCCGAGGAGAAAATTAAACCAGAGCAGTGGAGCATCCACGGTGACGTACGTACATACGCTGGTAAAAAGGAGTTTGAAGCATCCCATTTCTAGTTGTTATAAAAACCGGATATCTAATCACTTGATTATATGCTAAAAAGAAGACCAGTTCAGCATCCATGGTGACGTACTACGCCGCAGCAAAAGCTACCCGGCCCAGCTGTTGATAAAAAAGGAGTTGGAAGCATCATCGAGTTAACAAACTGGCAATCTAATCACTTGATTAGCCCATGCATGTTAATCCTAGGCTTTGTTGTATACTGGTACCCTATGGTATCAAACAAGGGATCGATGCTTGCTGCGCTCAACCGATAAGGGCACGTACGCCTTTCCCTTTACAAAAAGCAACGATGGATCCTCCTCCCCGATCCAAATGCTCACTTTATTCGCTAGTAAAGTACTGATCTACCACCAAACAATGTGTGCCTACCACCATCGATATATCGAGTCGACCACCAACAATTCCTGCCCATGAACCTCCACTTTGTAAAGTCGCCCTGTTCATCGGTTCAGTAAAACCGGCAACCGGACCGCACCCGAACCAGGCGAAACCGTTTTTTTTTTGTTGTGTGATGCGGGTTGGTTCCAGACCGTTCAAAACCCGACAAAACAGGGGCCGCGCCGCTGGTTTGCGGGTTGAAGCCGTCAAACCGCTAAAACCCGGTGAGAGAAAGGAGGGGCGGCGGCGGGGGCGAAGATGCCAGCGCGACGGCGTTGCTCGACGCCTCGAGGTGGAGGCTGCGCTGGCTGCCGAGAGGGCGCGTGGGCTACGGGAGGCTGCTGCATCCTTGGTCGGTGTATTTGATATGGAGGTAGACTCGCCGCAGGGGGCGCGGGGGCCGCGGGAGGAGCTCGACGATGAAGCCGAAGAGTGTGCTCTCGATTCGACGTTGCTGAACAGGGTCAGTTTTCTGCCCTTCTTGTGCGGTTGTTTCTTGATTTACTTGCCATGTCTGTTAGCTTCGAACCCTAGATCAATCGAGATTGCAATGAAAGGGATGGGTCCAAGATTCAATCGAGATTTCGTGGATTTTGGCAGATAGATTAAAAAACAAATTGGTGAGTGAGTAAACTGTGTGTGGCAATGTTCCTGCTGAATACTGATAGGTAGCTTTCATCATGATTTTCGTTGTTTTTTTTGGTGCACTGCTAGTCCTTCCGTATGCTCATGAATCCAAATCCTACCACTGCTAGAGTGCTAGTGCATATTGAAAAGGATGGCATGTACACAACATTCATGTGCATCCAATGGGGTACTCAGCCCTTATAAACAAATGTGATCCGTTATTCAGCTTTAAGGTTTTAAGATACCATGGTCTTACTGATCTTCTATATTTCAGGTTATGTTGAATGATGAAGAGCAATATTTGGAATTACCTACTGCAAATCCCTTAGAAGATAGCAATCAGAGGTTAAATAGGTTAATTGCTATGCAGAAGAGGTTATCAGAAGCAAATGTGGATTCATTGGCCTCTCAACTGAGAAAGAGAACCAGACCAGATTCTACAGTTAATACATCAGCTACTATACATGTAAGCTTTTGTGCTAATCTCAATTTACAGTAGCACAAATGATCACTGATATTCAGTACACTAATTTTAGAGTGGCTTATATATATTTGCAGGATATTCAGACAGCAAGCTCTCCTACTCCAGTCTCACCTGTTCAGAAGAGAAGGAAAAGAATTGGTGTAAAAAAATCACTTGTCTGGCATCATTTCAGTACTGGATTAAGTGGAGAAAATCCTATTGCAGTATGCAATCACTGTGGACAGCAATATGCTTGCGACAGATCAACTCATGGGACAAGCACCTTATGGAACCACCTAAGGTCCTTATGCCCTCTAGAGCCACTCAAGGGTCAAGAGTTGAATAGGAAGAACCCAGGAACACCAAAGTATAGTGTTGAAGCATGCCGCAAAGCGCTTGCTGAGATGGTCATTATTGATGAAATGCCTTTCAAATCTGTTGAAGGTGAAGGGTTCAAAAGATATTCTATGGTGTTGCAACCAAAGTTTGAAGTACCTTCTAGAATCACAGTAGCAAGAGATTGCATGCAGCGATACTATGATGAGAAACCCAAGTTGAAGAAAATATTGAAGAATCAGAGGATCTGCTTGACAACAGATACATGGACCTCAAAGCAAAATCTATGTTACATGTGTCTCACTGCACATTGGATTGACACTGACTGGAAGCTTCAGAAACGGATCCTTAATTTCTGTTCAGTACCAAATCACAAGGGAGATACACTCGGGAAAAGGGTTGAAGAGTGCTTATTGGAATGGGGTATAGATCGCCTATTCACAGTCACAATGGACAATGCATCTTCTAATGATAGGCTAATTGGATATTTGAAGGATGTCTGCAAAAATTGGGAGGGAGTCGTGTTACAAAACAAATTTCTTCATGTGAGGTGTTGTGCCCACATCGTCAACCTTGTTGTCAAGAGCAGGACTTGAAGAGCACAATGAGTCTGTTGAAAGGATCAGAACAGCAGTCAAATTTGTGAGGTCTTCTCCATCAAGATTACTTCTTTTCAAGAAATGTGCAGAGTTAGAGAAAATTCCGAGCAAAAGTCTCTTGACCTTGGATCTGGAGACAAGATGGAACTCTACCTTTCTAATGTTGGAGAGTGCAGAGAAGTTTGAGAAGGCTTTTGCAAGACTAGCAAATGAACATAGGCCATTCAAAGCTTATTTCCCAGACAAAATTCCTCCCAATACAGAAGACTGGGAAACAACAAGGCGGATACTGCGTTTCTTGAAACTATTTGACAAGGTCACAACTCGCCTTTCAGCCTCCTTACATGTAACATCAAGCATCGTTTTTCATGACATAATGTTGATGCGCACAAGACTAATCGAGCTTGCTAGCGGACAAGATCCAGCACTTTCTTCAATGGCCTATCTCATGAAAATAAAGTTTCATAATATTGGGAGGAAGAAGGCAATCTAAATTAACTTGTTATTCGTTGCAGTCATTTTGGATCCCAGATACAAGCTTGAATATCTGAGATATTGCTTAAAGATTTTGTATGGGCCAGATAGGGGAAAGGAAATAATTGATAAGATTGAGTCAGCTCTTGATGAATTGTTTGGCTACTATGCTGAATCTGTTAATGCCTCTTCTTCAAGCAGCAGAAGTTCAGTTCAAGCCCCTATTCATATAAATGCAGATGAAGACGATGAAGAGAACCCATGGGATATGCTTGCAACTCAATTTGAGCAACATATGGTGGATATTCAGAGTAAGCCAAATGATTCAGAATTGACAAGGTATCTTGCTGATGACCGTGAGAAGAGGACGAAAGAGTTTCAGATATTAGATTACTGGAAAAGGAATTCAAGTAGGTATCCTGTATTGGCACTCCTGGCAAAGGACGTGCTCGCTGTTCCTGCTTCAACGGTTCCCTCCGAATCGGCCTTTAGCACGGGTGGACGAATTGTAGACCCACTTCGGTGCAGCTTATCGACTAACACCGTTGAGGCGTTAATCTGCTCCCAAAGCTGGCTACACTCATCTCAAGGCAAAGTAAGCGCAAGAGAGGCTGCTGAAGAGGTTCAGTTATATGAGGACATTAGAGAAGGTGAAGTACATATACATTCATTCACAATTGAGTAGAAAATTGTGTAGCAATGCTGCCTTATTTGTGTAATAACATTGTTTTCCTTTCTATTCAGAGTTTCTTTCGAAGGACTGTACAGATAATCAACATCGCGTTGGTACGCCCCTTTTCTTGTCTGTGGTAGCTCATCTTAGTTGCTGATTTGTTTCCATAGAACAAATTTATGTAACTTGTCTTCTTCTTCTTGCTACAGATTTCAATGAGTTCGAGGAGTAGCAACTTATGTTCCTGCTGAATACTGCTAGGTAGCTTTCCTACTAGACTTCATAACTTCATGTTGGAACATAGTTGGGATTTCAGATATAAAGTTCTGATTGCTTCATGTAAGGACACTCAGACCGTCAGATTCTACATGTTGGAACATAGTAATGGAGTTTGGGAGAGCAAAGATTCAGCATTGTAGAGTCAGACACTCAGTCCGTCAGATTGACAGAGTTGGTTCGAACATGAACCGAGATCAATTCCTTTTCTTATTTATCAATCTGTTTAATTTTTTGTCAGACTGTCTAATTGTACCTGGCACATCATGTCATCGTTCTTCCTTTACGTGCCCATGTAAACTTGTTCGACAGCTTCCTTTACTGTTGTGTTTCGAGCTGAAGTACGTGCGTACTGCATAGTTTAAACGTACTCTGCTTCCTTACCTGGCACATCATGTCAGACGTACTCTGCTTGATTAATCAGTTCTGTACAAGCTTTGTTAGCGGCAACGGCGTTGGGGTCACTGGTCACTCGCTCAACGTCTCCGCCGGGTCACTCCACGTCTTCACCTAACCGGCGCAAACCCGTTCGACCAGCCAGACCAACCCGCGCCGGCGTACTTTGCAAGCCGCCAACAACCCATGCAAAACCAGCCCGCCCCGGACCAGCGAGTGTTTCTCGGGTTAGGTTGGATACAAACCACAAACCGGGAAACCCGGACCATGAACAGGGCGATGGTAAAGACCGATCGGTCCATCCACCACCAGAGAATGTGTGTTCCTAGCTAGTTCCATGAATGTTCATGGACAGGACAGAACGATGCAGTGCAGGCATCCATGGATGCGGCAGTGGGAAACAGATCAGTGTTCATGGAGCAGTGTTGGAGGAGAACACGTTTTTTAGCCGACACTCGGTCCTCGTGCCTGTATTGTTGGCATAAACAACATGATGGAATGGGCAAATGTGAATCCAGTATCATGATGGCCACAGGTCACCTGCCTGCATTGCTGGTTATCAAACTAAGGTTAGTCCATGTGATCATTGTTCATGATCACTCTACCTTTCTCTTTATGGAACTGCTCCCGATTGGTAAAAAAAAAAAAGTATTCGGAAGCATGGACATCTTCATTTCTATAGTTGTACAACTAATCGAACAATTAGTTGTTCGATTAATTTGTGGTTAGGGTATTTGTATATATAGGTGGTAATCATGTTTCCTTTGCCTCACTTGTCCATTTGCGTGGTCAGAAACTAATCCCCACACTCCTAGCAGAAAAAAAAAAGAGAAACTATCTGCCACAAAAAGCCAAAAGAAACTGTGGTGCTTTTAAGCAACTTGCATTATTTTACGTAGAGATATTATTAAAAATAGGGGAAATTATGTCCTGATATATCTAGCTATTCCCGTAGCCATAGTATATAAAGTATCATAAATACATTTTGTCTCTATATATACTGTGTTTGGTTAAAAAAAGAAATAAAAGACCAAAAAAAAAAAGAAGAAAAAGACTAATGGGGCTTGTGCGAGGAGAGTCAGTGAGGCATACGGCCTCATAAAAAGGAGAGGGGATATCCGGATATAGATCACGAGATGAAATCCTCCAAGATCTGCCATGGAGTATATAAAAACACGTGCTGACAGGGATCTCGTCATGGGCCGCGTTTAGATGTTTCGCGAAAAAAATTTACAGTATGTCGGGCACAAATTTGAAGTATTAAATATAGACTAATTACAAAACTAATTACAGATTATGTCAGTTCATCGCAAGACGAACCTAATGAGTCTAATTAATCCGTCATTAGCACATGTTTACTGTAGCAATATATTGTCTAATCACGACCTAACTAGGCTCATTAGATTCGTCTCGCGAAGTACACTCCATCCATATAATGGATTATTTTTTTCGACTACATTTAATATGCCATGCATGTGAGGGAACATACTCGAAAAAAATTTCGCGAAACATCTAAAGCCATGATTCGGTAAATCTCCGTTTCCGTGGCTCACCGACGCCGGACGACCGTCCACGTCATCGATCCTCATCCGCAGCTGCAGGAGGGGCCCACGTCGCCTGCATACCTGCGCGCCACGTCGGACGGTGGTTGGGCTGTCGTGCATACGTGGCGTGACACGTCGGATTCGGTCGGTGTGTCGAGGTCTCGTACGTGCAGACACAACACAAATTATGACGTGCACGGGTGGCCTTGTAGTGTTGTAGCTTGAGAGATGATGACTGTAGCTTGCTAGCAGCAGGTCGCCACGCCGACGATAATATCTGTCTGATGACTGGAGCTGCATTTATTACCAGCAGGGCAGCGAGACGTGCACGTTGGACCGTTGGTTGCGCCCGGGCCTATTTGTGGTTTGAGAGAAACGGAGTTTTTTTTTTTTGATACTTAGAGAAACGGAGTTGACCTTAACGGCAGGCTCAACATGCATGGAAGAACTAACCAAAGGCTACAACAACGAGGTCAAAAGCTTCCATCCCCATGTGTAACTGTCATCCCACTGGGTTGCCCACTGGCATGCCGCATACGGGGTGACGTGGCGCGTACAGATGGTTCACGCGCGACGAACCGACGTTGCAGGTTTCTTTTCTCCATTCTTTAATTTTCGAACTCTAAGGCGTTATATACGTCCTGATTTAACTCAGCGTGAAATCTTTTGATACACAAACAACCTTTCAAGATATTCAGTGATTATTCTCATTAAATTTGGCAAAAGCTGTTAATTCAACTAGTATTATATGCAGCCAACCAATGAAAATAATCACAGAAACTAAAGCATGAGTTTCATCCTGCAAAGAGATTTCAACCTGAAAACCCAAACTTTGGAGAATTCGAGTCAGAATTCTGCATAGGGGAGTCGAGGACAGACCGGATAACTTAGGATAGAAAAATATACTCTTTTTCTATTGAAATAAAAAATATTTACTTCTAAAATCTATACTAGCTAAAATCATGGGTGGAGTCGAGGCCATCGTGCTCGTGCCGGTGCCTCATCTTTAGGCACTCAACAGTGTGGGATCATGCCCGGGGCATCTTTGCATGTGACCCCACCATGCCTCGGTAGGGCCATTTCCATTTTACCATCTTACCCCTGGCCAGCAGTTCCTCCCATCGCAAAAAAAAGAAAAGGAAAAACGAAATAAAAATGTGAGCAGGCAGGACTGGCACCTGACTCCTGAGCGAAGCAAGGCAGCGGCAGCCGCCAGACGAGAAGAAAACGCAACGAAGAGGGAGAGGCCCCGCGACAAGGGGGAAGAGACGTTGGTTAATTAACGTTTCATCCCCCCATCAGCATCAACGACGAGCGTCGAGAGAGGAAACAGGAGGCCGCATAAAACGCAGCCTCCCGCGGATCCCCCATTCCATTTCTCAGCTGCAGAGTCCCCCTCCCTCTCTCTCTCTCCTCCTTTCTCTCTCTTCCCTCTCTCGTCTGTGTGTGTGTCGCAAGCCAAGAACAAGCGAGCGTGGTGGTGGTGGGGGCGGGGCCTCGGGGGAATCGATCGACCGGCACCGGCGCCGCCGCACGCCATGAGGCTGCTCGTCCCCGACGGCGCGCGCCGCCAGCGGCTGCTGCAGTGCGAGGCGCACCTGCCGCCGGCATCTCCATCTCCACTCCCCGCGCCGGCGTCCCCTGTGCCGGCGCCGGCGCCGGCGGGCGGGAGGACGGTGGTGGTGGGGATCAGGCGGGACGCCGCGAGCCGGGAGCTGCTGACCTGGGCGCTCGTCAAGGTCGCCAATGCCGGGGACCGCGTCGTCGCGCTCCACGTCGCCGCTCAGCACGTCGCCGCCGCCGCCGACGGTAACCGCGCCCCCCTCTTCTTCCTCCTCCCTCCCGATTAAAGCTGCCCGCTTTTTCGTTACTCTCCCCTCTCGGGTTAGAAACTAATTAATCGCCCCCCTGAGCCGAGCGTTTCTGCTCCTGGGATTGCTCGGGCGTTCACTCGTTGCCGGGATTGGTTCGACGCGCAGACCAGAGTTGGAAACTCGTTTTTGTTCCCCATTCGGCGGTTCCGATGTGAAATTAATTCCTTTTTCTCTTCGGGTTTTCCAGGATTGCTGATGGGAATAGATGAGCGGAGCAGGGCCGCGGATTCGCTCGCCTCGGTGCTCGCCGTCTACAACGGCTTTTGCAACCTCAAGCAGGTCAGTCCCTCCGTCCGTCCCAGAGCTTATCGCAGACCAAGGGAAAAAAATCTCTCTTTTTTCCCTCCTGCTCTACACTTTCCGTGAGTCATATTGCGTTCATTCGCTGGCGGTCGTTCAAAGCTCTGACCTCGTCGCCGAATTGGGCTTTCAAAGATGCTGCGCGAATGAAATGAGATTTTGGTCCAGTCCGTCAAATTCTGCGTTTCAAAGTCTTCAGACCGTGCCGTACCACTCGTGCTACCTCTACTTTACTGGATAGCCCTGTTTTTCTCTCTTCTTTTCCCCCCACAACGCCTTCAAGTTTTGGGCACCTCAATTATTGTTTTTTTACTACCATTGATCCTATTCATGTTCCCTAGAATTGAACTGCAAAGTTCAGATTTTTTAAAGGCTGCCTCAGGATTCTCATCAATTTCTTGCTCCATTTACACACATCAGATAAATTTGGAGCTCAAGGTCTGCGGAGGATCATCTATTCGCAAAGCTCTGGTCAAAGAAGCAGCTTCCTGTGGCGCTGCGCACCTCATCCTTGGTGTTGCCAAGAATTCCCGGTCCTTCGGGTACTTAATTTGACACATCGCCTGCTACATATTGCCCCATTTAGTCCAAATGTATTTATTGTCTGATACAAGTACTGTTTTCCCCCTCCACACATACAGATCGTCCTCCACATCAGTTGCCAAGTACTGCTCAAAGAGAGTTCCGGCAGGCTGCTCGGTCCTTGCAGTGAACAACGGCAAAGTTGTTTACCATAAAGATGCGGGCCATTCGATGCAGCATGAACTGTACCAAAGCACAGGCACGAGTATGTCGGCTGAACAATTTCATTTGCATTTGCTCATTTTGTGGTCTTGGAGCTTCTATGAATTTAGTGTGCTCAACTGTGGATTTGAAATGCAGTTCCAGAGACACCAAGGAGGAGCTACCGGAAGCTCTTGTCATCCATGATAGGGGAGAAACTTTGGGATGAACATGGAAAAGACAACAGATGCATATCTCGTGCCGTCACCATGCCAATGAGGTCTCCCGCGCGGCCAAAAGAAGTTTCACTAGCATTGGTCCCGTTGAAGGGTTGCCGACGCGAATCACCAGAAGTAGCAACTGGATGGCCCCTCTTGAGGAAGAAGTTCTTGCCAGACCGGAAAACTTCCCTGCCAGACAAGTCCAAGATGTCCGTGGTGCAGTGGGCAATGCGGCTACCGAGTAGGTATTCTGCAGTTTCACCAGTCCATTCAGAATACAGAACCACAAGACCAGACTCCAGGGGTGTCAGTCATATTCTCCGTGACCGGTTGGTTGTCCCCTCGAGGAGCAATTCAGGAAAGTCTTCTGTAGTAATCGAAGAATTGGACAAGGAAACTCCAGAGGAACTTACCTTGCTCAAAGAGAAATTCTCATCCATTTATTCTTCTTTCAGTTACAGTGAGCTTGCAAAGATCACCTCTGATTTCTCATCAGGTATGCATGTCTGATTTGTCTCTGTTATAATGCCTACTTATATCTCTGTTACTTCAAACTTTTGTAGGCACGTGGTGTTAACTGGCCGGGTTGTTTGTTTTGTGCAGAGTGTGTAATTGGACAAGGTGGCACTAGTCATGTTTACAGGGGCTGTTTGGAAAATGGCAGGGAGCTGGCAGTGAAGATCTTGAAGTATTCCGATGAGGTACTCAAGGAGTTTGTATCAGAGATTGAGATTGTCAGTTCTCTCAGCCACAAGAATGTTATATCCCTCGCTGGTTTCTGCTTCGAGAGCGATGCCCTTCTGCTAGTGTATGAGTACTTGCAAAGAGGCAGCCTGGAAGAGATACTGCATGGTGTGTTTAACAGCTTCACTGCCTGCTAGCTTTCTGCCTGTGCTGTTGCCATGTAAAAGTAATCCTAACATTATTATTCTGCAGGTGAAAAAGGATGCAAGAATATATTTGGTTGGACTGAGAGGTTCAGTGTGGCTGTGGGAGTTGCTCATGCTCTGGATTATCTCCATGGTAACGACAATAGTCGTCCAGTAATCCATAGGGATGTCAAGTCATCAAACATCCTCATCTCTGAGTGCTTTGAGCCAAAGGTAATGTTTTCAGTATAGTATGGAATACGCAAGTCAGTACACCGTTTGAAAATCAAGTGAACTCAAACTCTATATATGTGATGCAGTTATCGGACTTCGGTCTCGCAGTCTGGGCTGCTGATGTGACATCGCAGATGACATGCAATGATGTTGCGGGAACTTTTGGGTTCGTTATCTGAGCAATTGTTTTTGTTTTGGCATCTCTTGCTGCATTGCAGCAACTGCCTTACTGACATAGAGATACTTTGACAGATACTTAGCTCCTGAATACTTCATGCATGGCAAGGTGAGCAACAAAATTGATGTGTATGCTTTTGGCGTCGTCCTTCTTGAGCTCATCTCGGGAAGGAAACCACTCTGCACTGGTTGTCCGAAAGGACAGGAGAGCCTAGTGATGTGGGTAAGTGGCATTTCTTTCCACCAACTGCCATTATGTGTCAATTTCATGTTTAAATATGTTAGAAGGAAATGCTTCTTTTCTTTGGTTTGAGCAGATAAGTAATTGCTCTTTGTTTTGTACAGGCAAATTCCATCATACAGGGAGGAAAGCTCACACACCTTGTAGATCCCAACCTACCTACTGAAGGTCATACCGATGAAGTTGAGAGGATGACCCTTGCTGCTTCCCTCTGCATCAGACAAGCACCTCAGAACCGCCCTCAAATTGACATTGTAAGTTTCCCCCCTTCTTGATGCATATATTCTGTGCAAGTGTTCATGCTGTTTATCATTTCCTTACAAGCATCTGTATGTACACATCAGGTTCTGAAGCTTCTTGAAGGCGATAACGTTATCCTTAAGTGGGCACGATCAGAAGTCGGACTAGCATATGCGGTTGATGGCGATGAATGTGTGATGACACCGCCAGCACCAGGGAGCAACACCAACATCCAATCCTACATCAACCTAGCATTCGATGTGGATGATGACTCCGCTTCTGTCAGCAGTACCGATTTCATCGCTGCCAACACCTCCTTGGAAGAGTATCTGAAGGGAAGATGGAGCCGGTCATCGAGCTTCGACTGACTTATCCATGGCAGAGCTACCCCTTGTTAGTGTATAGATTTTTATCTTTTAATTTAAGTTACATTTTTGCGCCTTGGTTGAGAGTCGGCACATGCAAATGCCCTCCACCGGGAAATTTCCTTTGATTATGTATGTCTTAGTTCCTTTTTTTTTATATGGGGTCTTTTTTCCTCTCTGAAGAGACCCCTTTTTTACTGTCTGAAGAGACTCAGTCATACCCAGGTATTCTCATCCAAAGGGATGAGAAATAAAGTAGGAGGAATATGAAACTTGTGGGTTTCTTCCCACACCGGAATAGATCATCTTTGTTCTATATACACGGCTCATAGTTCACGGTTACGGAGTAGTGGTTAAAGGCAATAATTTGGGTGCCTGCAAAAAAAGTTTCTTCAGAACTTACACAACTCATTTTCTGCTGCATCCAGTGTCAGAATCTTCTTTCTCAACGCTAGTTTTATTTTTCCTGAGAAAAATCATGAAATTGCTCCGTGATGATAAAATAAAATTCAGAATCTGCAGAAATTATCCTGGTAAGATGCCATCAGAATAAAATATGCCCTTAATCAATATCTGCTGGCCATGACGGTGCCTATCCAAGCATTATACAACCACTGTCGGTTTCACCGGTAATTGTCAACAGCATCATGACAACGAACGATCTGGGTTGAACAGATTCATTGAAAAGACCCTGAAAGCGAAAGCTAGGATCAGCATCATATCATAAGAGCCCAGTTGGGGCATGTTACATCACATGGGACATGCACATGGACAAACCCCTAGAGACACTGAAAGGGATCTTGAAAAGGATTTCGCGCGTGCATGACAACAGGGGCAAACCGACATTGAGCCATGATGGCGAAGTTGTGGACAGGAACTGTAAAGAATAATTATCGCACTTGCACATGGATAATAATCTAACATGCTGCAAGTTACAGGCCTCTAAGGAGGGCGTAAGGACAAGTTAAATCTTCCAGGTCACCGGTCTTTCCGGATGTTGCAAGGGCCGCGTATTCTCCCTCTTCTTTCCACCAACAAAATCTGTAGCTGCATTACAATACAAACACTGATGCAAAGCAAAAGGTATCCATCAACATGGATTACCAGTGCAATTTACAACGTATAGCATAGCATGGAGCATTTCAATCTCAGAAAATTATTGATCACAAGAATGTGGAGCATATTTCGGGGTAAGACAGTATATATAACCACAGGAATTTGATATCAAGGTTAAAACTGCATGTTAATTAGTACGCCCATGGCTGTTCCGTTGTTCAGGAATCGTTACATACAGGCAGATCCCAGGTTAAACTGAAGTTACGATGACCTCCCAATTACACTCATCAGCAGATAGCATGGAATTAGGGAGAATATTGGGTTTGTCCAGACATGTACTAAACACAGAATAACACTCCGGTGAAGGGGACTAGGTGCGACGGACCAGCATTCAATCATGCCATGTTCGCTCAAGTGGTAGCTTCAGTCTCAGTCTTCTCCAGCACTGTCAATGAATGAGTGTTACTGACATGTCACGCCAGGGAAAGAAAATGAATCAGGACGGCTGAACTTCAGTTCCACTTACTGTTGTAGTTGAGGAGCTTCTCGATGAGGTCGACATGGGTCATCAGCATTCGCCTACAGCAGTAGCGGTCCAAGTTCAAAGCATCCAGAGCTTCCCTGAAAATACATGGACACAGAAAACAGTGTTTAATTGGCATCTGGTAGTAGTGCCTGTATCAGTTATCAGTAGATGATTTTTTCCATTTATATGGAATCAGATCTCTGAAAGTACAATAAACATTTTACAACCCACCCAGATCCCTCCCCTTAGATTGTACTCTGGAAGACCACATAAAAACAAGCTATTTTATCCATGAGAACTGAACTACCAGTGGTAGTACACTCATACCAGCCAATTCAATTCAAGCCAGTCTGCAATCAACTAAACAACAAGGAACTTCACACAGAAAAGCAACATTGCCAAACAGAACACCATTCAAGATGAAAAATAGCACATCCATAGAGTGATATGAAAGTGGATTGCGGAAGTAATTATAAAGTTTGTACTGCATAGAAAAAAAAATTATGAGAAACTTCATGATGACTGGCAACAAATTAGCCTTGCCCCTAAAAGGGGGCTAGCTGTTAAAAGAATGGAAATCAATTTTCCTGGTATACGACATTATAGCCTCCAAGTAAATGTACAGGTGACAAAAGGTTCAGAATATGCTGACTCATGGCTTTGCTATAGAAGAAAAAGTGGCAAGTATAATACCCTGATCTGAAATGGCCTCGAATGATCCAATCTCAAGCAATTATATGTCTCAGGTGTTATCTTAGTACAGATTTAATTTCCTGGTCATGTGTACGGAAATGAAAATCCTAATGGGTGAATTCCCAAATCCATCATACCCAGATTTTTGACAGATGCTACCACAGGCTCTTGATTCCTGGATAATGCAATTGGAGTATTCACTCTAACAACAATGGCTACAACAACTTCATCATTTTTTATTTGCTTAACTGCACATCTTGGCACTGTTTGAAAAAGTATGTAAAACTATGTCTAAGCTAAGAGATTGTTCACATGCATCAAATCAATTGGTGATGGTTGATTACTTATATGTAAAGTTTCACATAATAGCTTTTACCTTGCTAGCCAAATTAGGTGTGGAGAATTGAAACAATTTTCAGACCTAGAAATTAATAAATTAGATTACTTGTACCATGATGGAGCAAACAAATAGTAATCTGCTAACAGCTACTAGAAAATGCTAGTCAAAGTGAAGTGCTCCTCGTCCACAAGGATTTCCAGCCAACAAATGCTCCAACTCACATCAGTAACTATATGTTGCAAATCCTAATAAGACACATAATTTATAAATAGTGCATACTTTCATGAAGCCAAAGCATGACTTGGGTGAACACAGATCATTATTTACATGTATTATGTAACAAATGTTTTATTCAAACCATGGGAATCAATATCCAATGGAAGTTCTGCAACAAGTTGTACTGAAACCAACTATCTAAAGCTTCATCTACAATTCCCTTGGTGGTTAACAAACTGCCTCATAGCAGAACATGTCACATCATACTGCAAAAGTTCCAGACACGATAACACAAATCTAGCATGTCTAGATCCAGAAGCTACAAAAGCATCTTTGTGACATGTTACTATCATACGAAAGCATCAGATTCCTCAGTCAAAGCACTCCAGGAACAAGTATAGATGCCAGATCTATTGGGCATGTCAAAATTCAGCATAACAGACCCAGCAGTTAACTGGAGCCATGGCACACATTGCACATCCCCAACCTTCTATATGCCTGGTAAGTATTCGTCACAGTATAACCAATGGACAAACTATCTGAATGTCTGAATCCATTCCATAAGGATTAATTGAACATCTAAAAACAAAGAGTGTGTATCATAGACAATCAATAGCCTTCACACGGCATTACTTCACAATCCCAAACACCAAGAGATTCGTGACCCAACGCAGAACGATTACATCAAGCAGAAGTCGATTCTTAGGGACGGTAACCATTAGTTGGGTAAAATTGAGCCTACCCCTCGGTGTAGTCCGTCTGGAGGAGCTCGATGTACCAGTTCCACATGTTCCCGATCACCTGCGCCACCACAAATCCGAAGAACAACGAAAGATTAGACACAATTGCGGAGTACTAAACCCTAACCGCACGGAACCGCGAATCCCTGGCCCCTAGGCACGGAGGAGGGGACCAGGTGGGTGAGAAAGGGGAGGGGGAAGAGGGGAGACCTTGCCGCAGGTGAAGCAGCGCACCGGGATGATCATCTTCGCTTCCGCCGCCGCCGGTAGAATGGAGGGTCGCCGGTTGCGGGATGGGGAGGGGAAGGCTGGGTTTTTTGAGAGGGTTTTCCTTTTTTTTTGGTTCTATTTAAGGTTACCTCAGTAATCGGGTCATTTATGTATGAGTTTTGTGGGTGTGAAGTCGGTGAAGTTTTCAGAATGGTAAATTTACACTTCTGCCTGATGGCTTGATATTTAAATTTACCACTAGACAAATTCTTTCATAATGTTGTAATTAGAGTGCACCCATATTCACGTTTCGCACAAAATTATGTTCATACAATTTGTATTTTTCACATCATTTTGGATTTTTTTAAAATATTCTTGTGATGTTTCTAGAGACAAAGGATTTGCATTTAGGTGCCTTGTGGTTAGATGAATTTTAATTAGTTCACACAACGGTATTTCTTTTATTAGAACCCATTCTTATGAATTAATTTCTCAAGCGGGCCTTCTTAGAATTTTAGAATGGTTTGGAAACATGTATTTTGGTTTTGCTTTGATCCGAGTTTGAGTTATTCCAAATGTGTTTATGATAACGTAGCTTGTAGTAACTCTGGGCATATTACCCGTTACCCATTACCCGAACCCGAAATACCCGGACCCGGACCCGAAGTACCCGAACCCGCACTACCCGATATTTAGTTCGGATATTAGATCCTATTACCCGAATTTATATTGGGTAGTTCGGGTAACTGCGCCCGGTACCCGAACTACCCGTAATAGGATTTGTGCTTTTTTATCTTGTCAATTACTCAAATGTCAAGTACCTATGTCTTTTATGAATGTGTCGTGGTTTGCACTTGCATGTTGCATTTGCACAAGACGTCAAGACTTAAGTATCTAGTATATAGTATATGTTGAGTACCTATATCTTTGTGTTATTTTATTATTTGACTGTATCCTGACTCCTGTGATCTTATATATTTCGGGTAAATTGGGTATACCCAAACCCGAACCCGAAATTACGGGTACCCGAAATTTCGGGTAGCATTTTTTTAGGCTGCAATCGGGTAATGATTTTCATTACCCGAAATTTCCAAAACCCGAACTACCCGACCCGAAATAATCGGGTAACCCGAACGCCCAGAGTTAGCTTGTAGCACTTACTAGAAGACTATAGCTGGGTAAAGAAAAAAACACAACTAAGAACCGTGGTGTGAATCACTAGAGGAATGTAAGAACCGCTATGAATTTAAACTTTGTAAACATTGCCAAGTTGCAGGAGTGTCCGAATTAGCAGCAGCTAAGGGGTGGGCTTGTGCTCTTCTTAGCACTATTGGGTGGGCTTGTTCTAACACGAGAGAGCAAGCAAGAGCTTCTCATGGGCTTTTAGGCCCAAGAACGCTAACAAATGGGTATTGGTTTGGACAAATGTAGAATTCGATGTTTCTCTTGATGTTCGTGGAAGGATTTTAACAGAACAGATACCAAATAGTATGCAGGAGATTGACATCATATTATTCATTAGCCCTGATTTTGAGGAAGACAATTTGATGGGTTTGGATCTAAATTCTAGGTTATAGGCCTCAAAGCCTTCTAGTTATTTGTGGTCATAGCTACAACTAAGGTTGAAAATACTCGCACCTTGTGGAAGATGGAATTTAACCTTGTGATGCAAGATGAGTGACCTCGACATGTTGTGACCGTTGTTATATACCTCAAGAAGTATAAAAGTTACACAATTTGAACATTTTTAATCAGTTCAACCTATCATCATTACCAATAGAATAGATTGATCAAGCGAAAGTTTATGATGAACCCATACATGTGTTAAAAATTCTTGCTCTTAACCTCTTATGCTTGCAATAACGATATTTTCCTACAGTGTTTTTAAATGTCAACAGTGCAACCTGTACAAAACTCAAGTAATATAAACTGAAAATTTGGCTCCTTTCTAACCTACAACATGATGGCTCATGCATAAAGAAATAAATTCAGAGGCATGGACTATGCAAAAAATGAAGCAAGATAATGCTCCTAGAGCAACTGCAATCGGACATATCTAATATGCAGTCCGATCTGAAACAAGATTTTTGGATGTCTCTGATCAAATGTGAGTTTATCGCAAATTAGAACAATGAAGAACAAGAAGAAATAGGTGGCTTCTCCGTTTTTTTGTGTGTAGCTACCTATCTGACGAAACATTCTGTGTGTCTATCAAAATTGAAAAAATACAGGTAAAAGTACCAGATTGTATCATAGTTACAATGAAAGCCCTGGTAACTCTCCCATATGAATAAATTATTTATAAATCATAAATTTCAGAAGTGTGGCAGAACCCTATACCAAACATAAGTGAGAAGTAATTTTTTTGCTGGTAAAATGTACAAAAGCCAGAACTATGATGACAAGTGGCAAAATGTAGCTATGTTATTGGTATCCTGACTTACTACAGTCAATTATTTAAAATGGAGGTAGTAGCTGTTTCTACCTCGATGGACTATCAGCACAATACAAAGCGAGTAGAACCGGCTTTGTGAATACAATGTGAGTAAAATTTCTCACCGAATCTTTTTAGCTGGTACACATGGAGGCATTTTTTCGTTGACAGATAAACACACTGTTTGACATTAGTAAAATGGATGCTTCCTTATTTAAGACTAAATATTTCAATTTCCTTATTTGACACTGTTTTGAACTTTTATTTCTTATTTGACACTTCTATCCATTTCCTTGGTTAATTCACATTAACAGTAATCCATGGGTTATGGCCCTCTTTCGCTGAACAAATTTACCTTCAAATCACCTCCAAAATTGCATAAAACACACATGTATAGCATTTAAGATATGAAAATTAAATTAACCAAATTTGGCTACTTTGAGGATTTTATAAATTTTTAGGTCACAAAAATACTCTCCAGGAAATTTGTGGAAAATACATAATATTCCAGTAGTGGAATGAAGTAATTTCTAAATTAGTTTATGTCATAAGATACAAAGAGAATTTTGCTGATAGATCACCTAAATTTTTTGGGTCCAAATCATGGCAAGGAGCAGAGATGATTAGGGCTTAGGGTTTAGCAAGCTGTAGTTCTCAGTGCTACTCCCTCACTGCTCCACTCGCCTCAAACCATTGCCTGCGTGCTGTTGGGCAGATTGTGGATGGTTGCTTGGACTATGAGGTTATCGGGTCTAGAATGTTTTGGAAGCTGAAAGCCAAGAGGATTGAGGCGACCGGCGACGGATGGGGGAACACATTACACCATCTGCAAGAATCCCTGAGAGTAATATAGGATTTCAACGTATGTATTTTTTTGAACTAACCGCCAAGTGTAATATATAGGGTTTGCTTGAATCTTTGCTAATGGCGACTCCAGCAGTAGTCCCTAAATCAGATCCTTCTTAAATGGGGGTGCTTCTATTTTTTGGGGCATCAAAATTTGCTTCAACTAAAGCATTGACCCAGTAATTTTTGTTGGAAGTTTTGCAATGAAAAAGGAGCTAAAACATATATATTTCGAAGTTACCTGATTTGAAATTCGAATATGGACATGGTATGATGGGTTTTCGAATCCAGTAATAAAATCGGTGGTTGCCTCGTTTGCTACGTAGTCCCTCTATCTGGCTTTCAAGTTTTATTAGAAGCAGGATTTTTTAGATAATGAACAAACATTCGGTTTTGACCCTCAATGAGGGCTACAACG
The DNA here is from genome assembly GCA_015476505.1 of Urochloa ruziziensis. NCBI lineage: Eukaryota > Viridiplantae > Streptophyta > Magnoliopsida > Poales > Poaceae > Urochloa > Urochloa ruziziensis. Next base: position 41,142,458 of record CM027123.1, read on the forward strand.
CCTTATTACAGGACTAGCAGCACATCCGTCTGCTCAAAAATGAATGATAAAGAAATATAAAGCCCGACAATGGAAGCACACACCCAAGTTTGACAAATAGTTTAAGCATAGGCAATCCTATTACTAAACCTCCATCCATGGTGTGCGAAGATCTGCGTAACCGAAGTTTCCAGGAATTTGCAGACATTTATTAATGCTTCATTGTCCTCCTCACGCCGCTGCATTTGGCTCCAAAACCGAAGCCAATGGGTTTCCCTGAATAGTACCTGCATGTAAGTTTTCATAGGCGATTTGTCAAAGACCATGTCATTTCTACTAAGCCAGATAGCCCAGCAAAAAGCTGATGCACCAACTAAGATTAAATTCCTTATCTTTCCATCAACCCCATTTAACCATGAACCAAACATGTGCGCAATACTACGAGGAGATTGCAAGCCTAGGCAAATATGGACCACTCTCCACAGGAATTTAGCAAAATGACAATTCAGAAAGAGGTGTTATATTGATTCATTAGAACTACAAAAACAACATTTTAAACTGCCATGCCAATTCCTCCTAGCAAGGTTATCCTTTGTAAGTACCACACCTCTCTGTAAATACCACATGAATATTTTTATTTGAGCGGCATCTTTAGCTTCCAGACAGGTTTATAAGAAGTAACACTAGCATTGTTCATGAGTGTTTATTAGAAGCAGGATGAGTTGAGATGACAATACCTCTTCCGGATTTTCATGCACTAATTTAATTAAGTGGCGATGCATTCAAATTCAGCACAAGCAGTGGTTGTGCTGCTACAAGGCTTCCAAAATATAGGGGGGAATAATATGCCGAGACAGAGACCAAACAAGATCATGGTAAAAACCAAGCAGAAAATCATTTTCAACAACACAATCAACAAAAGGTATAAGAAACATATAGCTTCAGCAGGGTATCAGACCATGTATAAATCTGGATAAAGTGCAAAACTTCACAACACCTACAAGTGCAAATGTAGGATGGCTTATTAAAGTCGGTCCAATTACATCTAGATAGAGAATGCAATCCTTCCTGCGACCTGTGTAAGATAATAGTACACAGGAGAGTGAGAAACAACTGGCTCTTGGCTGCAGATGGTAATGTTTACAACCGCGAGCACTATTTAGAGATTGCATAAGCAGATTCCATCACCACACGGAGTATATCAGCATTTGTTTACTGGAAGCTGTAACCTATAGGAACAAGAACATGAAAAGGGCACGGTTAGTCCATATGAATATAGTTAAAATCCTTGGTAATTAAGACCACAGATATATAAAGAGTTTTGTAAGAACAACAATCTGTACCAGCATGCAGTTTGATGTAATTGTAGCAGCTATATTTGCTTTTATTTTAAAGGATGGGCTGATGTTCTATCTTAGTAGAACTAACTCAAATTTCAATTAGATTGTTAATGGTAGAGCAATCTCTCATGTTGAAATTTGCAAGTATAAAAGTGCCCTGTGCAAGTCATAGTTTTGTTTAACTTTTTTTTTTTTGCTTTTGTCCTTGAACAAAAAAGGGAAGTCCTGTGTTTTAGTGTATCATCTCCCAATTAGCAAGAGAACTTGTAAGCTTTGCCTTCTCTAATAATTTAGATTTGTAAACTTAGCCTTACCTAATAATTGAAATTTCCTGCAATTAAAGTAAGCAGTAACATACCGCTCTACATTCAGCTACTAACTCCAAGCTCTCAGCCTCTGACAAACCCTTGATAAGGACAGAATGCCTGTTGAAATCCTCATTGGAAAGAGTACCACAATTTTGACATCTGACTATAGAACAAGTGCCCTTAAATTCTTCTTTGCCATAGACATCCTCAGAGCCGTATTGTGACAGCCCAGGGCTTAATAGAATTGATAGAATACTCATACCAACACCAACAAGTTGCAACTTCTTTTTGGGAAGCTCATCTCGAAAGAACTCCGAGGTTAAGCGTGCTTGGCCCGGAGTAATTTCAGGATGGGTGACCGACCGGGAAGTCGTTCCCGGGTGCGCATGAGTGAGGACAAAAGCGCACAGAAAAGACATGTGTTGGTCTGTGCGGGATTCTAGAGGTCCTAGAGAGCTACCAGATGTAAGCGGGCCCGGCCTCGGGGAGGCGGGACGTTACACGTATAATCTGATCGTTGCCTTTATCAGTGATGGCATGCCTTCAGTCATAGGAGTAGCACCATTAAAATCTGCAAGTTCTAGCCTAACAAGATTTGGGGCAGATATCTGAGTCCGGTCACATGGATTAAATGTACAATTGATAATAGTCAGCTCCACCGTTGACATGGCTAGAGCTAGTTACAAATGGGCAGCTAGAGTACAATTGATCGTTGCCTTTCAAGATTGGCAGTGGCTAGCTCGGTGTGAGACATCGTTGGCAACGACGGCGTTAGCAGTGACAATGGCTTTCTTCTGTGTGACTTTCCCTGGTGATGGTGGTGCTTTTTGGGTACTCGGGTGATGGCGACGTGGAGTGCTTGGTGGTGTGCCCTCTGCCAACCAAACCTCTGAGGCTGTCTGAGTGTTGCGGTGTCGATGTCCCAATCCGACCCGCTAGTTTTAGTTTTTTTAGCTTTCTTTTGTTTTGCCTGATTATGGCCTTCTATGGACATAGTCTTGTATTTTCTGCTATATCAATGAAACGCACACATCGTGTGCCGTTCGTTCGAAAAAAGATAATAGTCAGCTCCTCAAGGGTCTGGGATGATATCTTCCTACTATGGAAAATGTACCAACCTCTCATCACTAGGTTCTTCAGTGCTGGGCAGCTAGAGTAATCAAGAACATCATCTCGCAGATCCATGTGTGTAAGCTCTAGCCATGTCAAGTGTTCGGAGATCAAAGGTAGGCCATCTAGGTCAGCCCAATTGTATTCTGAGGTCAATGTGACTTTGATGATCCGAGCTTGGTGCAACAAAGCATTCCGAATCAGTGTGTCAACCTGTGGATCACCCTCGTAATCGACATACTCACCTATTCTGACCTCACAAACATCAAGTGGTGCACTGTCGTTACGTTTGAGCAACAGATTCTTCATGAACACGTTGAGCTTCTTGACATCCTGCTCGTCTTGCCACTCATCAGCGATAATGTGCAGGACAGGCATGGACTTCCAGAGGTGGCACCAACCCTTGGCGACCAAGCAGGTCTGCACTGCCTCCTTCGCCGGTAGGAACGATATCAAGTGCTGCAAGATCTCGTCCGGGAGTGCGCTGATCATGTCCTCAGATCGTGTCTCAGCCTGCTTGATCTTTCTTGCTAACCACTGTCTCTTCTTGCTAACCCTTGGTGACCAAACAGGTGGCATGCATTGGTCCTGGAAGGGATCAAAACAACGGATTAAATCTAGAAAGGTGGATCACTCTTTCCATCACACCTTAGTACCACAAAAAAAAAAAAATCACTGCTTGCAGATTGTTTACCCGTGGACTCTAAAATTGCAATGAATGGAGCTGTTTCAATTCGGTACCAAATGTAACAAGCTACACTGGCACAGATTTTTGGCAGGCACAAGTAGAATTCACTATTGTTGACGCAGAATTAGGTCAACACACCGAATTGCGCTAGTTTGCGCGTGAAACGAATCATCCTCGCAGCAACTTCGCCAAGGGCGGTCCGACCGGCCTGGAGGGGCGGTCTAACCGGTCCTGGCTAAGAAGTGCGAAAAGCCTAAGAATGCTGGCTCGGGAGGGTCCCCGACGGAGCTAGCGCACGTAGGTTTGTTCTGAGATCGGCAGGCCACTCAAAACGCCTTCAACCGCCGTAGAGACGAAGGAAGAACATCATGAGATTGGAAAAGCTAGGGTTTGAGGGATAAAAGTAAAAGATAAATGTTCGATTGGTTGTGTTAGGACTCAATCGGCCACGACCCTTTATATTTATAGGGTGGGGAGGTCTTGCCCCGGAAGGAAAATCTCGGGAGGACTCGTAATCCACATGGATTCCTAAACCTACTCGGATTTGGCACACAGGACCGGTCTAACCGCCCCTGGATAGAGGTTAGACCGCCCCTGCCTTGTCGGGCCGGCTACAGGGTCATACTGGTCCAACCGCCCTCAGATAGAGGTTAGACCGGTATGCCTAGCCAGACTTGACAAGTGCCAAATTTGACCGTCAACATATGCCCCCCTGTTTTATAGTAAAGCTTGCATATTAGAAAACATATATCTAGCAGAAATAAAACTAAGGGCGATGAAATCAACAAATTCACCGGCCATTTGCACTAAAGGCGACACTCAACCGTATCGGCTTTCTTGACTCAAGCTTCTTGCCATACACTTGGATAATATGTCTTCAAATATCTTCCATTGAGCGCTCTTGGCAGCATGTAGCCCCGTATCGTCTCAACCATATAAGAATTTCCTGAGCACACCTTTGTAACTTTATATGGACCTTCCCAACTCGGAGACCATTTTCCAAACTTATTGCTCTTCATCCCTATAGGTAGAATTGTGTTCCAAACCATGTCACCAACTTGAAAAGACTTACCCTTCACCTTTTTGTTATAAGCTCTAGATACCTGAATCTTGTCCTTCTCTATTTCCCTCAAAGCTTCCAATCGCTTGTCGGTCACTTCATCAATGTTGTCCATCATCAAATAATGTAATCAACAGCATTAAAATCATTTTGTCTTGCCAATCTATAAGCTCTAAGATTCACTTCAACCGGCAAAACAACTTCTTGACCATAGACAAGCTCAAAAGGAGTAACTTTAGTAGCACCATGTCTAGAGATACGATGAGCCCATAAAGCTTCAGATAATACTTCATGCCATCTTCTAGGATTATCATCTATCTTCTTCTTGATGAGCTTAATTAGTATTTTGTTGCTAGACTCGGCTTAACCATTAGCTTGAGCATAATATGGAGATGAATTGAGTAATTTAATACCATAAGATTCAACAAACTCACGCATCTCTTTAGAAATAAATGATGTTCCTTGATCCGTAGTCAAAGTTTGAGGAATCCCAAATCTATGTATAATATGCTCCGTAATAAACTCAATTACCTCTCGATGTGTCATATTTTGAGGGGAATAGCTTCGGACCATTTAGTGAAATAATCAGTGGCCACCAACACAAAGCAATGTCCCTTTGACGACGAAGGATGAATTTTTCCAACAAAGTCCAACGCCCATCCTCGAAACGGCCATGGCTTAATAATAGGATGTATCAATACAGCTGGAACCATCTGAATATCACCAAATTTCTGACATTCTTCACACCCTTTGTAGTATCTATAACAATCGGCTATCATGCTAGGCCAATAAAGACAAGTCCGCCTAAGAAGCCACTTCATCTTAAGAGCCTACTTTCATGCACCTCTGCCATAACCAATCTAGCTTGATTAGAATCCAGACACTTCAACAATAAATCTTTAGCTGTCCGACGATATAGCTCACCATCAACTAGAATAAACTTAAATGCCCATCGTCGGACTTTCCTGTCAACAACTCATCCAGGACTCTATAAATAATCAATAAGAGGCCTTCTCCAATCATCCACCTCTTTTCCCGCTGCATTAGGATTAATTTTAACCAAAACATAATTATCAACAGAAATAGCGGTCGAACCGCTCTTGGGGGCGGTTAGACCGGTCTGGGCGGTTGGACCGGCCTCTGATGGCGGTCTAACCGGTCCAGCCGCAGTGTAACACCCGATCCCAGAATACGCTGGTTTTTGTTCATGAAAATTTCTTCTCTGAACATTATAACTGAGACGCTTGCTGAGCCAGAGCATTAGCACTAGGATTCTCTTCACGTGGTACATGATGTATAGTAAATTCATCAAAAGAAGATATGATATCCAAACATTTATCGAGATACATATTCAAATGACCACTTAAACATTGACATACCTTGGATACTTGCTGCACCACCAGCAAAGAATCACCATAAGCTTCAACATGTTTTACTCCCATCTTATACAAAATCTCCAACCCGAACAATAAAGCCTCATATTCGGTTTGATTATTTGTACAATCATATTTTAGTCGGCTAAGAGCTTCAAAAATAGCACCGTTTGGAGATATAAAAATAACACCAATACCGCAACCACTTTTGCAAACCGACCCATCAAAGTGCAATTTCCAAGGAGTAAAAGTAGAATAACCGACGTCTAGATCAATATCATTATCAATGCTATGTTCAACAATAAAGTCGGCTACAACAACTTGACCTTTCATGGATTTCAAAGGCTCACAAGTTAAATCATATTCAATAAGAGCATAAGCCCATTTGCCGACTCTACCACTTAGAATTGTTCTGTGCAACATATATTTAACTACGTCGGTTTGACAAGCTACTATGCAATTACTTGGTAATAAATAATGCCTCAACTTAGTACAAGCATAATATAATGATAAGCATAACTTTTCAATAAAAGTATACCTCGTCTCGGCGTCCAATAATCTTCTACTCACATAAGAATATATGCTCCTTGCCTTCGGTTTCTTGAGTCAAAACAGCACCAATAACATAATCTTCAGCAGCCACATATAATTTAAATGAAACTCCCTTCTCGGGCGCCCGAAGAACCAGCGGTGAAGACAAATAAAATTTAATCTTCTCAAATGCTTCTTGCTGTTTTGCCCCCCAAGTGAACTCATCATCATTCTTTAACCGAAGTATAGGATTAAAAGCATTCACCTTCCCGGACAAGTTGCAAATAAATCTTCTCAAATAATTAACTTTGCCCAAGAACTTTTGCAATTCCTTCTTACATGTAGGAGCTTTTACTTTCTTAATCAACTCTATTCTTTTAGGATCTATCTCTATGCCTTTCTCATGAACAATGAAACCTAAAAACTTGCCAACCGACAAACCAAAACACATTTGAGTGGATTCATCTTTAAACCATACCGACGCATTCTTTCAAAAGCAAGTTTTAAATCGGCTAAATGAGAGTATAAACCAGCCGACTTAACCACAATATCATCAATATAGACTTCAAGTATAATACTAAGCAAGTCATGAAAAATCAAATTCATAACTCTTTGATAAGTTGCGCCAGCGTTCTTTAAACCAAAAGTCATAACTACCCATTCAAACAAACCCATAAAGTCAGGACATATGAAAGTAGTTTTAGATACATCTTCTTCAGCCATAAAGATTTGATTATAACCAGCATTACCATCAAGAAAACTAAGAACTTTATGACTAGAAGCATTATTAATAAGTGTGTCGGCTATAGGCATAGGATACTCATCTTTAGGAGAAGCTCTATTAAGATCTCTAAAATCGATGCAAACTCTGAGTTTACCTGAATCTTTCTTCTCCACTGGCACAATGTTAGAAATCCAATCAGCATATCGATAAGGCCTAATAAATCCTGCTTCCAACAACCGATTGATTTCGGCTTTTATGCGATCATACATAATATGATTAAAACGTCTAGCAGGTTGTTTATAAGCCTTAAAACCAGGTTTTATAGGAAGTCGGTGCTCAACTAACTCACGACTTAAACCAGGCATCTCAGTGTAATTCCATGCAAAACAATCGACATACTCTTTTAATAAATTTATTAATTTAGATTTAAATTCAGGAACTAAATTCTTATTTGCATACGTCGGTCTTGGTAAATTGCCATCACCAATGTCTACCTCCTCTAAAGGATCAACCGACTTAAAACCTTGTCCCAATTTGCTCAAATCATCAAAATCTTCAATGGCCTCGCACATATTGTTCGTTTGCGCCCGATAATGCTCAAGCCTTTGCTGCAACCACTCTAAATTTGTATTCATTAAATCACATGATGTGGTTTAGCCGATTTTCTAACTGCTTTAAAATAGCAGGGATGAAGCCATCCTTAGTACAACTAATAAACTCATAATCAGAAAGATCTAAGCCGGATAAACACTTCACATGATCATGAGCGCCTATAGTAGAAGAATCGGCTATAGCAACACGAGCCGACGCATCACCATGCACAACCTCTATCTTGTCGCCTACCCATTGAATTAACATTTGATGCAAGGTAGAAGGAACACATTGATTTGCATGTATCCCATCACGGCCCAAAATTAAACTTAAATTACCTTGGGTCTCGGCGATGAAGAAAGCGGTAGCCAATGTCTTGCTCCCAACGGTGAGCTCCATAGAGATGACACCTTTAGCTCCCATAGGTTCACCTCCTCCCACACTGCTGACAGTCATGGTCGTCTTGATCAACTCATCATCGGAACCTCCCAATTTCTTGAACAAAGAATAAGGCATCAAATTGACAATTGCCCCTCCATCAACAAGCATCCGAGATATAGGTTTCCCATTGATGTGGCCCTTCATGTACAATGCCTTCAGATGATTTTCATTGTCCTTTGGTTTCTGAAATATAGCTTCTTTGGGACCAAAATCAAGATGAGCCAATTCTTCCTCAAGAATAACATAGTAATCCGATGATAAATGAACCACACTAATATCAAGATTCATATGATCAGGAGAAGAACTGTAGTCAAAAAGTTGCTCGTCGTCTTTTTGTTCAGAATCCGACGTCAACTTTTCAGTAGAAAGACCAGAAGCAATAGGAACAGAATTACCGACGTCGACCCATTCTAGAGATAGCGGTCCAACCGCCCTAGGACCGGTCCAGCTGCCTCTGTCGGTTCCTCTAGTAAAACCGGTCTAACCGCCTCCAATAGCGGTTCAACCACCCCTGCTGGCTGAGACCCGACCTTCGCCTTCCATTCTTTCTTCTGCGGGATCATAGGCCTGTAATTGTTTAAGTGCTCATCCCGCCGTTTTTCCTCCTCCTGTTCCTTCTGTTGTTCTCTCAATTGCCTCTAACGAAGCCTTTGCAATTTTCTCCTTTGTGTATGAGTTAAACCTGGAGGACACCATTGAGGCAAGAAATTCTTATTGACAGAATCAACATTATTAGAACCCAGATTAGTAGAAACATTAATATTATTTTCAATAACTATAAGCCTCTTGCCACCGTCTTTAGCATCCACTTTCATGCAACCAATCTGGATCACATCATTGCCTGTAGTCCTCTCTGGATCAACGACCTTTGGCGCAATGTCTTCTAGTTTCTTAGGACGATAAACTTGTTTAACAAAAGACGCTGGCCTCTTCTGCTCATAGCGGTCCGACTGCCCCTGGAACCCGATCAAACCGCCCCTGGACTGGTCCCAACCAGACTGTCTGAAATCCAGTCGGTCATGTGCAGGACGTGATATTCTGTCATGTATGGGCTTTCTAGGTTCCTCCCAAGCTGGTTGAAAGCCTTGCTGATTCATGGGGTAAAAAGGCATCCACATGACCCCATTGTGATCCATTGTCGGTTGTGGCAAACTAGACATTGGAAATCCCCATGATATATTGGGAGCTTGCTTTGATGTACCTGGAGCATGAACCTCGCTTCTTAATCTGGTAGCAGGTCTTGGCGGTGAATTTGGCCTGTTTTGCATTGGCGACCTACTCCTCTTTTTAATGGCCGACCACCCGTGCCGGCCTTTTGACTGGAGTATTTAGCGAAAAGCTGATCAAAAGTAGGTCCCTTCTTCTCGACCTTCCCCTGAGTCTTCTCCAGATTAAGCTTCCATGTGCCCACCTCTGGTTGCTTAGGTTTAATCATATGTGGGCGTCCTCTGGTAGGACCGGTCGATTCGCTCTTGAAACCCGGTCCAACCGCTCCTGTCTGGTCAGCATCAACTTCAGCAGGGGCGATCGAACCGCCCTCTGAACCCGGTCTAACCGCCCCTCCCTGCACAGGATCAGATCGGTCTTTGCTTGATTGAAGATGTTTGCCCCCGGGTGCTGAAGTCTTGACAGTGATTTTAAATGAATCTCTGCCATCAGAAGTTTTCACATGGATGACTTCCCTGATCAATTCCTTGTTCTTCAAGTTTAGAGGCTTTTCTTCGCCTATGACCACATTCTTCCCTTTTGTTGAGTCGGCTTGATGCGGCCAGACTAACACTTTGGGCTGCTGCAGATCCATGGTGTTGACAGGGAAAGGCGACTTATCAACTTGCATCTCATGTAAAGCCAGTCGTCCTTCATTAATGGCCGACTGAATCTGCCGACGGAAAACATTACAATCGTTAGTAGCATGCATAAAGGAATTATGAAACTTACAATATGCACGCTTCCTCATCTCTTCCATCGGTGGCATGTTATGTGATATCTTGAGGTTTCCTATCTTAAGCAATTCATCAAATATACGATCATACTTGAAAACATCAAAAGTAAACTTGACTTCCTCTTGCCGACCCTTATGAGCCGGCTTAAGCGATGAGCATGAATAAGTTTTAGATTTAGAAGGCCAAACGAATTCAGCAACATAAACATCATTATCATCATCGGTCGAAGTATCAGAATCATAATCAATAGTATGCATATTAGACCGACGTGATTTAAAATTTTCTTTCTCCTTAATTAATTTCATTTCAATTGTTGTTGCTCTAATCAAAACTATAGTAAGGGAATAAAACTCTTGACCATCTATTCTATCCTTAATAGATGATTTCAGCCCCTTAGCTGCAAGATCGGCAATATCAATTTCAAACAAAGACAAATTAAAACAACGGTTTTTAATCCCTTTAAAGCGTTTAAAGTAGTCGGCTACCGACTCTTCTTTCCCTTGTTTAACCGATGTTAAATCCGTCAATTTACATTCATAGCCCCCACTAAAGAAGTGATCATGAAATGTCTTTTCTAATTGATCCCAAGAATCAATAGAACCAGGAGTTAATGAAGAAAACCAGGCAAAAGCAGTTCCAGTCAAAGATAAAGAAAATAAACAAACCCTTAAAGACTTATAGAAACCAGCTTCACCCAATTGAGCAAGGTATTGGCTTATGTGTTCCCAAGTTGTACGACTATCCTCCCCACTAAACTTAACAAAATCAGGCACACGCCAACCCTGGGGATAAGGAACATTATCAAACTCGGCTTTATAAGGTTTTTGATACAATCTAGTAGTACCCATATCAATTCGAGCTTGTTTTCATAATACCGGCCAACTCTTCTTTAATTCTAGCAAATTCACTATCAAAAGTTGGCCGAGATTGCATTGTATCTAAAGTATTCACATTATTTACATGAGACGAACCTGGATTTTGCATACGATGTAAATCATCAAACACATCATTAGGCACACCATAAGAAGAAGTTTTAGCTTTTGGCAAAGGTGGTGATGTGTGTGCAATTGTACTAAATGCAGAATTCGCGTTGCTAACAGGAGTTTTATTAGGAATAATAGGCAAGCAGTGTTGGTTGTTCAGGGGTAAGTGCAAGTTGCCCGGCCTGAATAGCAGGGGCGGTCGAACCGGCCGCAAGGGGCGGTTGGACCGGTCCTCCTGATGTCGGCTTAAAAGCACTTTTTGGTGGCATCATTTGTCCTGAATAAAAGTTAGCCGGCATGCCATACATAGTTTCTACAGTAGCACCTGGCGCACCCGACAAACTAGTCTCATGCAAATCAGATTGAGGAATAGTGGTATTATCATCTAAAAGATCATTAGCACTTTTACCCTTCTCCATAGCAGTAAAGCGATTTTGAATAACATCAAACATCTCTTGCTGACTTTTGAGCATATTTTCAATTCTTAAATTAACAGCAGCCATATCGGAGGGGGTTTCATTTACAGTGTCAAGTACCTCAATCTTGTTGTTACTTATCTTGATGGATGACATCTTGAATTCTCCTTCTCTTGAGATCTTGTCATGTCGATCCTTCTTGAAGCCCACAAGGAACTGTTGCTTGATGTACTCTTGAAGCGCAGCATAGATCCTCTGCTCCTCTTCGCTTTGCTCTTCAATGGATGCCATCACGATGTTGTCTTGATCAATCTCAGTCCAAGCACTTGGCACACAAAGAATAGATTGGCCGATTTTAATCTAATCAGACCCTCTAATTCCTCAGCGGAGTTGCCAAAAATATGTTGACGTAGAATTAGATCAACACACCGAATTGCGCTAGTTTACGCGTGAAACGAATCACCTCGTAGTAACTTCGCCAAGGGCGGTCCGATCGGCCTGGAGGGGCGGTCTAACCGGTCCTGGCTAAGAAGTGTGAAAAGCCTAAGAACGCCGGCTCCGGAGGGTCCTCGACGGAGCTAGCGCACGTAGGTTTGTTCTGAGATCGGCAGGCCACTCAAAACGCCTTCAACCGCCGTAGAGACGAAGGAAGAACATCATGAGATTGGAAAAGCTAGGGTTTGAGGGATAAAAGTAAAAGATAAATGTTCGATTGGTTGTGTTAGGACTCAATCGGCCACGACCCTTTATATTTATAGGGTGGGGAGGTCTTGCCCCGGAAGGAAAATCTCGGGAGGACTCGTAATCCACATGGATTCCTAAACCTACTCGGATTTGGCACACAGGACCGGTCTAACTGCCCCTGCCTTGTCGGGCCGGCTACAGGGTCATACCGGTCCAACCGCTCTCAGATAGCGGTTAGACCGGTATGCCTAGCCAGACTTGACAAGTGCCAAATTTGACCGTCAACATATGCCCCCCTGTTTTCTAGTAAAGCTTGCATATTAGAAAACATATATCTAGCAGAAATAAAACTAAGGGTGATGAAATCAACAAATTCACCGGCCATTTTCACTAAAGGCGACACTCAACCGTATCGGCTTTCTTGACTCAAGCTTCTTGCCATACACTTGGATAATATGTCTTCAAATATCTTCCATTGAGCGCTCTTGGCAGCATGTAGCCCTGTATCGTCTCAACCATATAAGAATTTCCTGAGCACACCTTTGTAACTTTATATGGCCTTCCCAACTCGGAGACCATTTTCCAAACTTATTGCTCTTCATCCCTATAGGTAGAATTGTCTTCCAAACCATGTTACCAACTTGAAAAGACTTACCCTTCACCTTTTTGTTATAAGCTCTAGCAACCCGAATCTTGTCCTTCTCTATTTCCCTCAAAGCTTCCAATCACTTGTCGGTTACTTCATCAATGTTGTCCATCATCAAATTATGATAATCAACAGCATTAAGATCATTTTGTCTTGCCAATCTATAAGCTCTAAGATTCACTTCAACCGGCAAAACAGCGTCTTGACCATAGACAAGCTCAAAAGGAGTAACTTTAGTAGCACCATGTCTAGAGATACGATGAGTAACTTTAGTGGTTGAGATGAGATTGGGCCATGCCAAAGTCAGAGAAGAAGGGATGGGAGTAATAAGAGGGATGGTTGCCGATAGTCATCGACATCGGGAGGAGGGTGTCAGGGGTCCTGTACCGTCAGCCGAGTTGGGGGCTGGTGGTGGTGCCATGGTGGCAAGCACGACCCGAATTGGTCAGTGGAGGGTGGGGCGGAGGCGAAGAAAAGTAGGTTTCATGACAACGAACGAAGCTGGCCAGTGGGGGTGGGGGACGGGGAGGGGGAGGAGGAAGGGGATGTCTTTCCGCTCTCGTTTTTGTTGATGTGGCCGGCGGCGGGTCTGGTTCTTGTCGTAGATAGAGGAAGGAAGGAGGAGAAAGAGAGGAAATGAAATGAATGTGAGAGGAAAAATAGGAGTTAGATTGTTGGAAAGTATGATATAAGCCATTTCTACCACATAGTGGTGTGCTTTCACCCACCGATATCCTCCATTTATTCATGGGCCTTGCTGGGCCTTTTTGGCAGCAGCGAGCATGGGCCCACAAGCTTTTTAAGCTAAATCTATACTAAAAAGAGCGAAAGAATTTTGATGGTCAATCGTCAAAAGACACATTGATCCGACAGGTGGACCAACGGGTCATGTACGTGAGCAGTAATGATTCTTTCTCATGCTACACATCAGCCCCTAGGACTCTTTCTCACGCTATATTGGTCATGTACGTGAACAATCAAGAATTTTTCTCATGCTACACGTTAACCACTAGGACTCTTGCTCACACTATATTTTCTTAAAACACATGCATGTGGCACGTGCCTTTATGCTAGTTCCATAAAATAAATTCTAATATTTTTTTGAGTCAAAATCGTAGGATCACAAACGCTACAATATCTGATCGGGAGATGCTGACTAGTTCCAATAAGTTTCCTTGGTCCCCAATTATGTGATACCCACGCTATAGAAGTACAGGTTCCCGGTTATGTGATGCGTGGTGAAGAAGAAAAATACCATGCCTTTTTGGGGAAAGCAACTGTTGTCAACGAATGGGCCTACATGGAATTTTTTTCGGCCTTTTCAGTCCCCCAGTTTCTTTTTGGTCTTGTTGACGTCATGGCCCAACTCCATGGGCTCGTTTTTCTTTTGTTAATGGGCTATCTCCATGACGAGTCTCGTCTGCCCCGTCATCTCCACTTTCCATAGGCTCATTTTCCTTTTTTGTTAATGGGCCGTCAGCCCGTCTCTATGATGACTTGATGGGTTTCGTCTGTCCATTATCCCTACTTTCCCTTGCCGACTCTACGACGACCGGCGGCGGCCGGGTGCACCGCACATGGTCGTCGCAGACGCCAGACGCCCGTCATCTCCACTTTCCATAGGCTCATTTTCCTTTTTGTTAATGGGCCGTCAGCCCGTCTCCATGATGACTTGATGAGTTTGTCTGCCTATTATCCCTACTTTCCCTTCCCGACTCTACGACGACCGGCGGCGGCCGGGTGCACCGCACATGGTCGCATGGAGTGATGGATGTGTGGTGGCTGGCGATTTGGGTCCGTGAAGAGCGACAGAACTTGGGCTGAATATGGATCGGATCGGAGGGGAATTCATCAGAAGGAAAAAAGGGCTAAAACTAGAGGTACGAACTGAAATTCGCTTCACTGCTAATTTGACAAATCAGTTTTCACTCGTTTAGTGAATTGGTGATGTTGGAATGTAGGTTCCAATTTGTTTTACTTTAGTTTATTTATTCTGTCCTCCGCCAGTACAAGAAATTTAGGTTTAATAACATATACTAGCTAGCTAGTATATTGGAATTATCAGAACAAGTGAGAAAAAAAAAGGAAAGCGTCAAGTTGAAAGGTTCACCATCCACAGTTATAAATCTACAAGACTTAAAACCTTTACAAATGGATTTTCCTGACAAAACTTTGTTTGGAACAAGTAAGAGTTGATAGGATCAATATGAATAAGCCTAATTTCAGTAAGCATGATGGAAGAGAATGTGGTGACAAGAAAATGGAAGAAAAATATAAAAGAAAAAAATACACATTGAGCGTGTGGAGCGTCAGGTAATTATGTCGCCAAGACAAGTACATGGAACAGGTAAGACCAGATGGGTACATAGTGATGTTCCTTTGGGGTTGTAGATGCAAGCGAAGGCACATGCCCTTAATTTGTTTTATACTAAGGTACTCAGCAATTTCTTATTATTGTTAAGCTTTCTAAATTAGTTCATATTTAATTGTCCTCGCTCAAGCTGTCCTATCTACTTTCAGCATGCTTAGAATATTGGGTAGAATGAGCATCATATATGAACTAAATGGAGCCAGCTAAACGAGGGTGCCATCACAAAAGAATCGATCGAGCTCTTGGAGTAAATTTACTAGTGAACTATGCAAAACCAGCTGCTTGCAGTACTACTTGTAGTTTTGATAAATTAGACTACATGTGATCTACTTGTAGTTGATCCCGTCCGTTTTTCTTTCTTTCAAATAATATGCATGCCAGTGTGCTCCAGAAAGTGAAGCACACATATATGATGGCTCTTTTTGGTTGGGATGGACCTTTAACTTCTTAACTCAAAGACATGACTTAGGTCCTGTTTGGCGGCTCCAACTCCAAAATTCCAGGATGGAGTTTGATGGAACCAGCCAAACACCCCAACTCCAAAACTAAAACAAAATTATGGAGCAGCCCAACTTCATGGAGTTTGTGGAGTCTCGGTTCATTTTGGTGGAGCACCACTTTTGCAACTCCAGAATTCTCAGAAATATAAATTTAGGCGTGGAGTTAGGATGTAATTACTCACCAGTGTTATTGGTTACACAAAAAATGGTCCGTTCTTCTTTTATTTTAGTGGGCCCCACGGCCCAACCATATCCTTCTCTCGACGCTGCAATAGGCATAGGTTGGATATGATCTATCATTATATAAAGCAGTGGGAACATGTCTTTTAACACAAGGCTCCAATAGTCATAGGTTGGATATTGTCGGTGTTCGAACCCGTGGGGGGCTGAACTCCAGCAGAAATGCTCTATGTCCCGTCTCTCGATGGTCGGCGCAAAGAACAACACAGTGACGCGATGATTTATCCTCGTTCCGGCGCGGGGCCATACGTCCAGCAGAGCGTGCGTGAGCACTGTATTAGCTTGCACCAGGGTGCTCGTAGTAGGGGGGCTACAAGCAAGGCGGGAGAGGATGAGAAGCCTCCAAGTCCCTTAGTGTTGATTGGTGGTATGGCTAAGGATGATGACGGGATGCGTGAGCGAGTGCGAGGCGAGTATGAGTGTGTCCCCGTCCCGGGGGGCTGCCTCCCCCTTTTATAGGCCAAGGAGGGGCAGTAACATAGGACGATGCACAGTCAATTCTCCAGTAATTGTGTACGGTGAGGCGCAGCGCCGGGCGTGGCCGTCGTCATTGCACATCCCTTCACCTGTGCGGAGTGGCTCAGTGTACTTGGTTCCAATAGACGGCGTGGCAGCCCCTGTGGATGACGTCTGCGACCTGTTCTCCTACTTCAAGGGTTTGCGCCGCCCATCGTCGTCCTGGGTCATGGGCCATACGCCCCCTCGAGGGCTTCCCATACCTGCTCGAGGGCCTCCTACACCGGAGTAGGCAGCACAGGAGAGCACAACAGCACCGGCATGTCCGCACAGTGCCTCGCATTCCTGCACAGTGTCAGGAATGCTGGCACAATGACAGGAGTTGGCAGACATGACCGGGGATGGCGAGGGGCTCTGCTTTTGACTTTCGCGTCCCGTTGCAGTCTTAGAGCATTAAATGCCTTTGTCCGCAGGACAGCTGAGCAGGCCTCACGGGTCTAGTCGTCGAGAGGTTATCTCGAGTGAGGCAGGGATGTATCGTCGAGGGCTTCTTCAGGCCTCGATTGAGGGGGCCTCGATCGAGGCGGAGGTTTCTCTTCCCTCGAACAAAGGCAATCGTGGGCAAAGACGTTTGGGGGGACCATGATCCGCCCCGACGCGATTTTGGCCAGCTCTTCCACCTCTTCATTGTATCTCCATGCGATGGGATTGAGCTCGAGGCCATGGAACTTGTCCTCGAGGCAGCCGCACTGCGCCGTAGTATGCCTCCATCTTCTCGTCGTGACAACTCGACTCCTTCATCACCTGATCTATGACTAGCTGTGAATCTCCTCGGATATCAAGGTGCTTGATGCCATGCTCAATGGCGATGCAGAGCCTGTTGAGGAGAGCTTCGTATTCTGCCATGTTGTTGGACGCTGGGAAGTGCAAGCGCACCACGTAGCGTATGTGTTCCCTGAGGGGTGAGACGAAAAGGAGCCCGGCGCCCGCTCCGGTTTTCATCACCGACCCGTCGAAGTACATGGTCCAACATTCCGCTTGGATTTGAGGAGGGGGCAGCTGCGTGTCAGTCCATTCAGTGATGAAATCTGCAAGGATCTAGGATTTAATCGCCTTTCGAGGTGCGTATGTGAGGGTCTCACCCATCAACTCTACTGACCACTTAACAATCCTACCTGAGGCATCCTGGTTATGGACTATCTCCCCCAAAGGGAAAGACGAAACCACGGTGATTGGATGAGCCTTGAAGTAGTGTCGCAGCTTGCGTCTAGCCAGCACAACCGCGTATAGCAGCTTTTGGATTTGGGGGTATCACGTTTTAGTGTCGGACAATAACTCGCTGATGTAATACACCAGACATTGGACAGGCAGCGCGTGGCCCTCCTCCGTTCGTTCAACTACGATGACTGCACTGACCACTTGGATCGTTGCCGCTACGTAGAGGTAGAGGGGCTCGCCGTCCTTGGGTGGTGTCAAGATCGGTGCACACACAAGGGATGCAGTTAGCTTGTCGAGAGCTTCCTGCGCTTAGGGAGTCCAGGAGAAATGCTCGCTCTTTTTCAAGAGCCAGTACAGAGGCAGACCCTTTTCTCCAAGTCGCGATATGAAGCGACTCAGTAACGCCAGGCAACCTAAGACCCGTTGTACCCCCTTCAAGTCCCGAATTGGTCCCATTCGTTCAAGGGCTGAGACTTTCTTAGGATTGAGCTCGATGCCCCACTGAGAGACGATGAAACCCAGGAGCATGCCTCGAGGCACTCCAAAGACACACTTCTCTGGGTTCAGCTTCACACCGCCGGCTCGAAGAGCCTCGAAAGCAGCACGCAATTCGTTCACCAGGTCGTCCGCCTTTCTGGATTTGATAACGACGTCGTCGACATATGCTTCCACAGTGCGCCCGATTTGTTTTCTGAAAACGCAGAGCATGCATCGCTGGTACGTGGCTCCCGCGTTTCAAAGCCCAAGGGCATCATGCTGTAGCAGTACATGCCGAATGGGGTGATGAAAGAAGTCGCGAGTTGGTCGGACTCTCTCATCTTCATTTGGTGATAGCCGGAATACGCGTCAAGGAAACAAAGGAGCTCACATCCCGCAGTAGACTCTACTATTTGATCGATACGTGGCAAAGGAAAAGGAACCTTGGGACATGCTTTATTTAAACTGGTGTAATCTACACACATCCTCCACTTCCCATTCTTTTTCTTAACTAATACAGGATTAGCTAGCCACTCGGGATTGAACACTTCCTTGATGAATCCAGCCTCCAAGAGCTTGTGCAGCTCCTCATCAATCGCCCGGCACTTCTGTTCGTCAAAGTGTCGAAGGCACTGCTTCACTGGCCTGGAGTGGGGCAGGATGTCAATGGAGTGCTCGGCGACCTCCCTCGATATGCTTGGCATGTCTGAGGGGCTCCATGCAAAGATATCTGCGTTGGCGCGGAGAAAGTCGATGAGAACCACTTCCTATTTGCTGTCGAGGGTGGAACTGACCCTCAATGTCTTGCCGTCAGGATCGTTGGTGTCGAGGGGTACGTCCTTTGTGAGCTCGGTGGGCTCAAAGCTGCCCACATGCTTCGGCGTTGGGTTGGCGGCTTCGTTCGCCAGCTTCTCCAGATGGGCGACGGATGCTTCATCCTCCGCGAGCGCTTCAGCACGCTCGATACACTTGACGTCGCACTCATAGGCATGCTCGAACGACGGTCCCATAGTGATGACCCCCTTCGGCCCTGGCATCTTCATCTTGAGGTAGGTGTAGTTCGGCATGGCCATGAACTTGGCGTAGCATGGGCGCCCGAGGATGGCGTCATAGGCTCCTCAAAACCCCACCACCTCAAAGGTGAGGACCTCCTTACGGAAGTTGTCAGGGGTGTCGAAGCAGACAGGCATGTCAATCTGCCCGAGGGGTTGAACTCGCTTTCCCGGCGCGACGCCATGAAACGGCGCCTTGCTAGGACGTAGCTGGTCCTTCCCAATCCCTAGGAGCTCGAGGGTAGGGGCATACATACTGTTGAGGCTGCTGCCCCCATCCATGAGTACCTTGGAGAAGCGGGTGTTGCCGATGATGGGATCGACGAAGAGCGGGTACTTCCCTGGATTCGGGATTCGACGACGAGCGGGTACCGCCCAGTCCTTTGCGTGCATGATCCGTCGCGAGGGCCTCGTCGGAGTCCTCGTCCGGCTCCTACGCTTGCATCGCTTGCTGAGGCTTCTTGCCTTTCTTGTTCCGCTTCTGTTTTTTGTTCTTGGGCTTGCTACCCTCCGCGGGCGCTTGTTCCATGCGTTTCCCCTTGTTGCCGGCGAAGATGGCACCCGCCGCCTCTTCTCCAGAGGTGAAGCGGGTGGCGACATCAAACAACCCACCCACACTAGTGGGAGGACTCTGGCCCAGCTTGCGCACGAGATCCTTGCAGGTGGTGCCCTGCAAGAAGGTGTCGGTGATATGATCTCCGGCAGTCTTCCACGGGGTAGCCCACGGAAGTGATTTGTATGTAGGGAAGATCGCAAAGATCAGAAGCTAGATGGTTAGGGTGGACAGACACAAGGATTTAGACAGGTTCGGGCCGTCAACTCGACGTAATACCCTACGTCCTGTTTTGGGGTGTTGTATTGCGTGGATTTCGCGATGAGTTGTTGTTGTGATCTCGTGTCCTTTGGAGGGGGTCCCTGCCCGCCTTATATATCGGGGAGGCAGGGTTACAAGTCGGTTTGTAGCCGATCCTATCTCTAAGGATCCTTTCCTTCTTTACAAAAACTCCTATTCTAATTAGAACTTCTCCTTCCGGGTCCTTCCTACATGCGCCGGCTTGTCCCGCACGTCATCAGGTCCAGAACGGTGGGCCAGGCCGCCCCCTATTGGAGGGCTGACAGGCCTGCTCGTGTGGTACCCGGGGACTATATCCCCCACAGTAGCCCCCGAGCACTTCTTGGCCGATCGTTGACTATAATTGATCTGTCTTTTTCTTGCATGATCCGAGTGCTCCGCAATTTTGCCAAAATGTTTAAACAGATTCCCGAGTTGTCTAGGACTTCATCCGAGTGGTTTCGAAGAAGATCCGAGTAGTTTCGAGGAAGATCCGAGTGCATACTCAAACGTTCCTGAAAACGATTCTTCAATTGTAGCCGTAGTGAGGGGAAGAAGTGCTCTTTTTTTCACGACGCGAAAGCGAAGTGTATACACTTAGCCCCCGAGCCTTGGGCAATTTTAGTATAAAATTGGCCAAGGGTCTTCAACTTTTCTCCATCAAAATCTTGATCTTCAATGGCGTGCACCTCCTGGTGCACCCATTGGGTGTAGCCCCTCGAGCCTTGAGCAGAGTAGAGTAGTCTGGTCGAGGGTCAAAAATAAAATATTGTAAAGTTCTTTTTGAACTTAATCCATCAATGGCGTGCACCTCCAGGTGCACCCATTGGGTGTAGCCCCCGAGTCTTGATTCGACTCGGCACGATCATGTCAAGACTCTAAAAGCTGTGGATCCTGACCGAATTTTTCAGCCCCCATGCCTCTGGGCATGGATTTTTAACAATTTCTTCCTTTTAGGGCATTTTTATTTCTCCCTTTTTAAGGAATCTTTTCTCAAGTTCTTTGAACTCGGTGTGACTCTCGAGTCGTGTCCCACGACCCAGCTTGACCATATGGTAAATCACCTTCTCACAAGATTTATACTTGTCAGCACTTGACCCAGATTTCCGAGTCAATTTAGCGATAGTATCGCATGCCTTACGTAAAAATCAATTGCAAGGTCGCAATATTAATTGCAAAAATAAGCCTGGCCGTCGACTAATTTTAGCCTCACGACCGAGTGGTTTCTGCTCCTGAGCATTTGCTCAGGAACCCACGTAATTGTTAATCAACGGAACCGAAAGGTCGTGCTATATTTTAGCCTATAAAAGGCTTAAGTCAGCCCATTTAGGCCCATCAATCCTGTTAAGCCCATTGTTTCCTAGGGAAACTAACGGTTGCCTCATGAAGCCAGAATATCGCGAGATATCGCGACTCCATATCGCATCTTTGAATTTAAAGCGACGCGACGTGCTAGCGTCGGTTAAGTTCCCGAGACTAGCATCGCGCCGTGCGCGGGAGGAACGGTTTATTCCATTATAAGCCATCCCCGCTGCAATCTTTTTCCTTTCCTCGCCCTGAGGTAATAAATCGATTTGTTGCCGTTTGTGTGTTCAATTCCACCCATTGTGTGTAATCTCGATGAAAAACTGATGAGGCTGACCCTTCTGGTGGTGGCGATCCTGCAAATTAATTTTTGTAGATTATCTGTAGTATTGGTAGTAGAAGTACTTTGAACAATGTTTAATCTTTTGTGCTTGTATATAAGTTTCTGGAGGTGCTACTCCCTTCCTTTCTGCGCTGGCCGTAATTTCCGAGTGGTTGACCTGTTACGGAGTAGATTAGCCTCGTTGGTCTTAGTCTCATGCCGCAGAGCATTATCGTGCGTGTAGAGCTTTGACTTGGCGAGTACTTTCCCCCACGATTTGAAAGTTTGTTCCACTCGTACTTTATGTGCGTGACGCGAAAGAAGAAATTCGAGTAGTAGACATAATGTAGATAGAAGATGAAATCAACTTTGTTGACAACTCATATGACATTTATAAATCTGTCGAGTCGAAACTGGGGATGATTATCCACAAAAACCACTCGTCGAAGATTATTAAAAAATATCTTAAAGAAATAAGAAATTAATACATGACCTGTCGGTTGGTGAGCTTCTGCTGGCGCTTCGTCTCGAAACCTTCCGGTCCTCCGTAGATCATACGGACCACTCGGTCGGCCTCATTGGTCATCGAGCATGCGCTGGAAATCTTCTGGAGTTATCCGGCCTCTGGACCGGTCCAGAGTGGCGACCATATCGCCCTCGCTCTTCTTCTTGCGGGGGTGACTGTCGCTGCGACGATGGTCGTCTTGTCGTTCTTCATCCTCGCGGCGGTCGCGCTTGCGGGTTGTCTCGTTCTCTTCCTCCCAACGATTCTTGAGCTCGTTGAGTTGTTCTTTCTCCGCAATCTCTGCGTCCGCCCACGTGCTAGCGACCCGGAACATGTCATTGACAGTCGCGGGCGGCTTTCTTGTCCACTTGTGGATCAATCTTCCGTCGGAGATGCCGTTTTGGAAAGCGGTCATCACCTCCTGATCCGTCCCGTCCGTGATGGAATTGCGCTTCTCCGAGAACCTGCGTACGAAGTCGTGCAGGGACTCGTTCTTGCGCTGTCGTATTTGGCCGAGGAGCCGCTTGCTCCCGGGCCTCTCCCAAGTTCCGAGGTAATTACCGATGAAGAGTTCGGTAAGTTGGTCCCAGTTGTCGATGGAGTCCTGCGGGAGTCCTGCTAGCCAGTTGCGACAGTCTTTGGTTAGCATGATTGGGAGGTAATTCGCCATCACGTCCTCGTCGTCGCCAGCAGCTTGTACGACGGTGTAGTAGATCTGTAGCCACTGGGATGGATCAGATTTCCCGTCGTACTTGTTGATGTCTGATAGCTTGAAGCCCCTGGGCCAGGTTACACTCCTCAAGCGCTCAGTGAACGACTGGAATCCGCCGATCCGACCTCTGGGGCGGGAACCACTCGGATCCGAGTCGTCTGTCGTCCTTGGGGGAGTACGCTCCCTCCTGCGATCCCGGTCCCTGGGTGGGGAACGGGTCCTCCGATATGTCGAGTCCTGAGAGGAGCTCGGTCCCGTCGGTAGGTTCTGCTGCGCGGTGGAGTCTGCTCCCTTGGCGGGGTCGGCCGCCTTCGTGAGGGAGCCGCTCGTCCTCACGACGGAGTCGGTCATCGAGGTTGAGTACGACCGCCGTCATTGCCGCGCCTTGGGCTACCGGAGAGATCAGAGTGATCAGAATACTCTGACTCCGTCGAGTAGCCGTTCCGGTTAGAGTTACGATGGGGATTCCCATGCTTCTGATCGTATTCTTCACGACGTCGAACCTCCTCGCGGTCACGTTCCTCAGCGCTGCTGCGGATGATGTTCCTCGCGTCTCGGTCTCTGTTGATCGTGTCAAGAAGATTTTCATCACGGTCCGATCCACCGCTGGTCCGGCGTCGAGATGGCCCGGGCTCAGAAGCGGCCGTACGTGATCTGCTCTGCATCTGGTGAACCTGGACGGAGGCGGCCTGCACGAAAGCCCTTACCTTATCCAGGCCTGGAGTACTGGGTGGTAGCCGACTGATCTCCTCGTCGATGGTGACGAGGTTCTGGACCGGCGTCTCGTAGACGTTGAACCCGTTGTACTCGAACATGTCGTCGCGCATCAGGTTCCCACTGATTCTCCTGTCGCGTCGATCCCGATGACGACGACGATCCTCCGAGGGTGGTTCCCGAGGTTGAGCGGTGCCAGATCCTGATGCGTTGGCCCGTGTGGTCGGGCGGCTCTGCGAGTCGCCCGATTGGCGTTGCGTCCTCGGCGCTGATCCCTGGCTTCAGTTGTCTCGTCGGCCGGGGTGAGTTCGTCCTCCGACATGGGTTAGGTGGCGTCGATGGTGCCACCATGTAGCAGTATGACCTGGCTCCTCCTTGCGCGAGGTAATCTTCCTCGGACTCGGAAAGATCGGTTGTGGGCGTGCCACGCTCCGAACTACTCGGAGTTGCCCCTCCGGGTGATTCTAATAGTTCCGGCTCCGTAGAGGAGTCGGATGCGGTGTAAACCTCTTGCAGGTCATCCAGGATTGAGGGTCCCCTTGGGTTTGACTCGTAGGAGTCGCTCTCAGAGGGGGAATCATCCGCCTGGACGATCTCTTTCATCTTCTGCTGCTGGGTAAGCGCGCGGAAGCCGGGGGTCTGGATGGTGATGACCTCAGGGCTCGGAACGCGCGTCTGCTGAGCGCTTACGCTCTGAGATGACTCGGCGATGCGACTCTCAAGAGCCGGATCAGAACCGAGTGGTTGCTGATCTGCTCCCGACTGGTTGGGCCTCGCGTTTTGCGATGGACTCAGCGGGGCAGAAACGGCGCGATCAGATGCGATCGGACCGGATTGGGCCGTGATGGCCGAAGTCGGCGCCAGAGAGGAAACCTCCGTGGCGGTTGTAGCTCCTGCCGTTTGGGTATCCAAAGCGGCGGTGATGTTCCCGAACTGGATCTCGAATCCGTCGACGTCTGGGAGGTTGCAGCTGTCTAAGATCTTGACGCGGTCCATCGGGCTCACCAAATTGATCTCGGCGATACCCCCTACCTGGCGCGCCACTGTCGGTGATATGATCTCCGGCAGTCTTCCACGGGGTAGCCCACGGAAGTGATTTGTATGTAGGAAAGATCGCAAAGATCGGAAGCTAGATGGTTAGGGTGGACAGACACAAGGATTTAGACAGGTTCGGGCCGTCAACTCGACGTAATACCCTACGTCCTGTTTTGGGGTGTTGTATTGCGTGGATTTCGCGATGAGTTGTTGTTGTGATCTCGTGTCCTTTGGAGGGGGTCCCTGCCCGCCTTATATATCGGGGAGGCAGGGTTACAAGTCGGTTTGTAGCCGATCCTATCTCTAAGGATCCTTTCCTTCTTTACAAAAACTCCTATTCTAATTAGAACTTCTCCTTCCGGGTCCTTCCTACATGCGCCGGCTTGTCCCGCATGTCATCAGGTCCAGAACGGTGGGCCGGGCCGCCTCCCTATTGGAGGGCTGACAGGCCTGCTCGTGTGGTACCCGGGGACTATATCCCCCACAGAAGGCGTGGATGACCTTCGAGTCGCCGACGCTCGGTAGCTTGGTGCAGCATTTGGAGAAACGCCGGATGAAATCCCTTAGGGACTCGTTGGGCTTCTAGCGACAACCTCGCAGATATTAGGAGTTTCCCAGACGCACATATGTGCCCTGGAAGTTCCCCACGAAGGTCTCGACCAGGTCGTTCCAATCGTGGATTTGGTCTGCGGGCAGGTGCTCGAGGCAGGTCTGTGTAGAATCTGCAAGATGGAGAGGCAAGTTGCGGATGATGACCGCGTTGTCGGTTGCGCCGCCTAGCATGCAAGCTAGGCGGTAATCGTTGAGCGAAAGCTTGGGGTCCGTCTCCCCCGAGTACTTGGTGATTGTCGTGGGCTGGCAAAAGCGTGGGGGGATCAAAGCCACACGGATCTCTCGACTGAACATGCGCGTGCCAGGAGGTTCTGGCGATTGGCTCTGATCCTCCTGGCTGTCTTATCGCCCCCCACGTCGAGGGTGGTAGCCTTGAGCGGACGCAGCGTCCTGCTTCTTCTTGTTCAAGATGTGTCGCGTGTCGTCTTCATCGCCGCGAGGGTCCAGGAGCCACTCCCTTACGGGCGTCCTTTTGCCTTGGTCGTGGGCCTTCTCTTCGCGAGGTGGGCGCTCCGGAGGTGCCTTGCTCCGAAGCGGGGTATGCACTGACTCCGCGTGGTCCTGCCTGCCCCCCATGACCCCAGTGGTGGTCGAGTGGCGCATGCGGGACACGGAGATCTCAGCCTGTTGCACCGCAGCCTGCTCGATGAGCACCTGTGCCTCACGGCGCAGGTTGCGGCCTTCGGGCATCGAGGGTTTGGGCAAGGCCCAAATCAAAGTTGTCGCGGCGATAAGCTTCTGGCTGGTCCTTCCTAAAGCCAACGGGTCATCCACGTTGTCGTCGGCCTCGATCCGGGTTCGCGCGTTGCACGCCGCCTCTTTGCCGCGTGCGTGTGGCTCAGAGCGCGCCGTTTCGAGCGCGGTTCGCAGCCTTTCGGACTTGCTGGCGTTCTTCCTCGAGGCTGGCCTCCAGCTCTTGTACTTGAGCCAGCTGCGCATGCCGGAGGGCGTTGTCGCCTGGGGGCGTCCCTATTTGTGAGGGCGCCGGGTCGCGTGGACGATCCGCTGCGCCGCTCGTTCCTCCGCCGGTGGGATCTTGCTCCTCTACCCCGAGCACAACGAAACACTCCCTCATGGGGTCGTAGTCTCCAGTGCTAGAGTCGTCGGAGTAGCCAAAGTAGTAGTCCGCGGCGGCTTGAAACGATAGGAGAGCCTCGCGGTCACGGAGCCCAGAGTAGTCCCACTCTGGAGCCTCGCGAGCGGACGCATATCCCTCGCTGTCGGAGCAAGGGTACGAGTCGCCCGCGAATGACGTGATGAAGGTTGCGGATTGAGATCAGGTGGTGGCCTGGCAGATCCTCATATGCATCCATGGCCGTGCTGATCGACGAGGCATACGTCATGCTAGCGTTGCGCATCCTGCTGGGGAACAGCGACGGCTCGGCCGTGCCTTTCCCAGCGGGGACATCGTCAGCATCACTGGTGGAGGTATGGCTCCTTCTACTGCCACAGCAGGACAACGTCTTGTCAGCTTCGTGCTGCTCGAGGGAGAGAGCACGGGCCGCCCTTCCGCGTTCCGCACGTGCTCGTCGTGCGCGTTGCCCCGAGCGTCGTCTGCGCTGGGGCGACGGCAGCAGGGGTGTGGATTCCTCCGCTTCCGGCAACGGCTCCTCCATGCCAGAGCCCCGTGAAACGAGTCGCATGAGGTAACCATTGCCTGTGGCCTCAAACTCCATGCTCCCGAATCAGATGATGAATCCGGACGGGAACGGGTCAGACGAGCCATACGAGCAGCGGTCCCTGATGAGCTCCGTGTGGATCGCCATCGAGAGAACTGGTGGGTCGTGAGAATGATCACAGCGCGAAGCCCCTAACTGGCATGCCACTGTCAGTGTTCGAACCCGCGGGGGGCTGAACTCGAGCAGAAATGCGCTGTGTCCCGTCTCTCGATGGTTGGCGCAAAGAACAACACAGTGACGCGATGATTTATCCTGGTTCTGGCGCGGGGCCGTACGTCCAGCAGAGCGTGCGTGAGTACTGTATTAGCTTGCACCGGGGTGCTCGTAGTAGGGGGGCTACAAGCAAGGCAAGAGAGAAGGAGAAGCCTCCAAGTCCCTTAGTGTCGATTGGTGGTATGGCTAAGGATGATGACGGGATGCGTGAGCGAGTGCGAGGTGAGTATGAGTGTGTCTCCGTCCCGGGGGCTGCCTCCCCCTTTTATAGGCCAAGGAGGGCCAGTAACATAGGACGATGCACAGTCAATTCTACAGTAATTGTGTACGGTGAGGCGTGGCGCCGGGCGTGGCTGTCGTCATTGCACACCCCTTCACCTGTGAGGAGTGGCTCAGCGTACTTGGTTCCAGTAGACGGCATGGCAGCCCCTGTGGATGACGTCCGCGACCTGTTCTCCTGCTTCGAGGGTTTGCGCCGCCCATCGTTGTCCTGGGTCATGGGTCGTACGCCCCCTCGAAGGCTTCCCATACCTGCTCGAGGGCCTCCTACGCCGGAGTAGGCAGCACAGGAGAGCACAACAGCACCGGCATGTCCGCACAGTGCCGCGCAAGCCTGCACAGTGTCAGGGATGGTGGCACAATGACAGGAGTTGGCAGACATGACCGGGGATGGCGAGGGGCTCTGCTTTTGACTTGCGCGTTCCGCTGCAGTCCTAGAGCATTAAATGCCCTTGTCCGCGGGACAGCTGAGCAGGCCTCGCGGGTCTGATCGTCAAGGGGTAGTCTTGAGTGAGGCAGGGATGTATTGTCGAGGGGTTCTTCAGGCCTCGATTGAGGGGGCCTCGATCGAGGCGAAGTTTTCGCCTCCCTCGAGGGGTGATCATTACCCTCGAGCGAGGCGGAGGTGGTGCCGGCATCCGACGTGTCTGACATTTGTCTTTTGTTCTAGTTATTTGGAGTGGGTTTCGGGGTGATTACCATGCGGTGTTAAGGGCCTTCTTATGGTTGACACCAACCGATATGATCTAATAACTATATATATAAAGCAGTGATATAAAAAGCCGATGACTATATTACACATGGCTGATTGATTGACATAATAACTAAGGGAAGCACACATTGCGACAGCGCGTACACTACACTCTCTAATTTTCGAAAAGCTAAACAAAGGGAGAACGCTAACCCTTGAAAAAGGACAATATACAAAGGCATCATGATAATCAGTCTAACCATCAAACATATAAAACCTAGTATAAATCTAGAAAGCTTAAAACATTTGTGAACAAATTTATCTGGAAAAATTTTGTAAAAAAGAAGTAAAAGTGATACAATCCTTATGAATAACCCTAGTTTTAGTAAGCATGATAAAATAAAATGTGGTGGCAAATAGGAAAAAAGTTACAAGATAGAGAATAAAAGGGAAAAGTGGAAGAAAAATAAATAAAACAGGAATAAAAAATACACACACGTTAAGCATGTTGGGTAATTATATCCCTAGGGCAGTTGTACAAGGAACATGCATGCAAGACCAGATGCGTGTAGCAATGTTCTCTTGGGCAGGCCTATGTTTATGCAAGCGAGGGCACATGCTCTTCATTAAATTTTTATGCTAAGGTAATCAACAAATCCCTCTTTTGGGGGGTAATAAAAAAAATCCTTATCATGCTTAAGCTTTTTAAATCTAGTTCCTCTTAAGGGCTTGTTTGGAAACTAGTGCAATGAGGTGGAATGAAGGGATTAGAGTGGAACTTAGTTTATTTATAAATCAACCCCCTTCATTCCACCCCAATTCCACCTCAATCCTCTTGTACCCAAACAAGCCCTAATGTGTGCTTTCCCTCAAGCATCCTAGATACTTTCGGCATGCTTAGAATGTTGGGTAGAATGAGTAACATATGTAAGCTAATGGAGCCAACTAAACTGAGGGTGCGAACAGTTTAAGCTATAAGATCGAGCGAGAGAATAAGTTTAACAGTGAACTATGCAGAACCAGCTGCTTACACTACTTATAGTTTTCGTAAATTAGACTGCGTGTGACCCATATTTGATGTTAACATTTTTTTCTTTTCTTTCAATTAATATGCCAGTGTGCACCATAAAGTGAAGCACGTATATATGCTGGCTCTTTTTGGTTGGGATGGACCATTGACTTCTTAACTCAAAGTCATGACGGGTCCTTAACTAAGAAAGCACTCATTGTGACAGCGCGTACACTACACTCCCTACTTTTTGGAAAGCTAAACGGAGGTAGCATGCTAATTTTTAAAGAAAACAATATACAGAAGTCATCTTGCTAATCAGTCTAACCATCAAACATATAAAAATCATAAATGGTATCTTTCTATAAAGTTAAAGTGACATACAGTATATAACCTGGACATTATTACTTTTTTTTTTTTTGCACGCGCGTGTTTGGTGAGTTGTTGGTTACAGTTTCATCGAAGCATCTTGCAATGTCTTCCTATTTGGTCACGTCCTTCACATGCATGCATATGCCCCTACCTCCTATTCCTCAATCTATCTTTTTTGGGGCCTCCTACATATAGTTTAGATGCCTAAAATTGAAAAGATTTCAGGCTCTGTGGACATATGTGAACAGAGAGTTTCAACAAGGAACCCTTGCAGTCAATGGCAAGATTAGCTAGACAGGAGAAGTTAGGGGAGAAGGGTTTTCCTGATGCCTACTCTCTGCTGACATCTGGGCTTATTAGGTGGACGATGGGCGGAGAAGACGGTGAAGGAATCACTGCACGCACCATGCCCGGCCAATAAACCACACTGTACAGTCAAGCAGGCATGTAAATTAGAGGACGTGCAGATCGCTGAGTTGGACACCCGATTTGTTTAGCCAAAGTGCGCTTCTCGTGACCAGCAGATTAACTCATCTCAAATTTAAAACTGAGGGAGTATATATAGTTTGTATTGGAATTATCAGAACAAGTGAGAGAAATAAGGAAAGCGCCACCCCCGGGCCTTCGGTCCTTTCACAAATGCGTATGGTAGTGATGTTCCTTTGGGGGTGTAGATGCAAGCGAGGACACATGCTCTTAATCAATTTTTTTTTATACCTAGGTACTAGAAATTTCTTAGTATGGTTAAGCTTTCTAAATTTAATTCCTATTAAGGTATGTCCTCGCTCAAAGCAATCCTATCTACTTTTAGCATGCTTAGTGTTCTGGGTAGAATGAGAAGCATATGTAAACGTTTAACTAATTGAGCCAACTAAACGAGGGTGCCATCGTAAAAGAATCAGCTGGTTAACTATGCATGCAAAACCAGCTGCTTGGACTACTTATACTTTAGTAAATCAGACTACGTGTGACTTATAGTTGTTCTTGACATTTTCTCTCTCTTTTCTTTTCAAATAATATTCTTGCCAGTGTGTTCCATAAAGTGAAGCACGCATATATGAACGACTCTTTTTGGTTGGGATGGTCCTTTAACTTCTTAACTCAAAGACATGCCTAATTGGCCATCTTTATATATATGTTTAGGGACATGTCTACTGACGCAAGGCCCCAATATATTCATCCGTTGGATATGATCGATCGATCTAATTATGTATAAAGCAGTGTCACAATATGCCAGTGACAATATTATTACATATGGTTGATTGATTGGCTTAACTAATTAAGGGGAGCACTCATTGTGATAGTGCCTACACAACACTCCCCACTTTTCGGAAAGCTAAACAAAGGCAGCATGCTAATCCTAAAGAAAGGACAATATACAAAGGTAGAATGCTAATCCTTGAAAAAGGATAATGTACAAAGGCAGATGCTAATCCTTAAGAAAAGGACAATATGCAATGTCAGCTTGCTAATCAGTTTAACCATGAAACATACAAAAAGCGCACACGGTATCTTTCCGCAAAGTTAAAAGATACGGCTCTAAAACAGTATGTAACCTGCCCATGTACGTACATACTTCTTTTTGCGCTTGTTTGTTGAGTTGTGTTTGTTGCAGTTCCCACGAAGAATCCTGCATTGTCTTCCTCTTTGGTTACCTCCACATGCATGCCCCTATTTCCAACTTCTCACAGTACTGTTTTTGGAGCCTCCTATAGTTTAGATGTCTAGAATTGAAGAGATTAGTGTAGAAGGGTCAGTGGCGAGAGAGGAAGTTAGTGTAAAAGGGCGAGGAGAGTCGGTGAATGGTGAAGGAATCCCTGCTCGCGCC
The DNA here is from genome assembly GCA_015476505.1 of Urochloa ruziziensis. NCBI lineage: Eukaryota > Viridiplantae > Streptophyta > Magnoliopsida > Poales > Poaceae > Urochloa > Urochloa ruziziensis. The sequence goes on from CM027123.1 coordinate 41,173,697, forward strand.
ATGCCCGGCCATTAAACCACACTGTCAAGCAGGCATGCATGCAAATTACGGGACGCGCACATCGGTGAGTTGGACACCCGATTTGTTTAGCCAAAGTGCGGTTCTCGTGACCAGCAGATCAACTAATCTCAAATTGTTAAGCGCAGCTGGCAATGCAAGGTAGAGGCAGCCGCGTGCGGCCATGCGCATGTTTGGTGAGATCTGTTAGAGGAACAAACTGTAGCTCATCAGCTGTACTAGGAGCAGCTAAGTAGTAAGTCCACACTGTTGGGTATGGAACCCCGGTATCCGTAGAGAAACCACTCGAAGGAAGAAAGAAAGAAGTCGGACTCCTACTAGGACTCTACTCTGTAATCCTACTAGGACTTCAACATTGTAACCGACTAGTTCCCCGCCCCCTGGGATATATAAAGGAGGGCAGGGGTGCCTAGATCGGTAAGAAGGGAATATAGAAGGCCATAGAACACGAGGTTCATACCTCAGACACCATAGCGCAGGGCGCATTATACTACTCCAAACAGGACGTAGGGTCCGCTTATCTGGCGGCCCGAACCTGTATAAATTTGTCTCTTGCGTTCTACGTTTACCATTGAGTTCCTGATCTCGGCGACACTCCACCTGAAACTTACTACCTTGGGATACCCCTCGGTAGGATTGGCGGTAGAACACCGACACACACGTAGCCCATGATGCTGCCAACCTCTGCAGCTGTGCTATTATCAACACCGTACCGGCGATTATGTTGATAGTGATGGCGGCATTGCAGCTCCCGGCAGCTGCCGCCCCGCCTCCAGGGGCTCCAGCAGGGCTGCCCGGCTTCAAGTAGTATGGCTACGGGCTGTCATACAGGAACGAGCTCGTCGTCTTCGGGTGCAACGTCATGGCGACGCTTCATGGAGATATTGGGGACCAAGGAGGAATTGCCCCAGCAACCATTAGTGGCTGCTCCTCCTTCTGCCCCCGGACCGACCGTGGCGGCGCGTTGGAGTGGCCGCGTTGGGACAGTCGGACAACAAGAAACGGCATGCCCTGCAGCGGCGCCGCCACGCGCTGCTGTGTGACGCCACTCATCCTTACCAGCCGGCCTGACCAAGTGCAGGCTAAGTGGCTCTACAGTGGGAACCACACCGCCGAGCAGACGGACACGCCGGTGAACGTGTTCATCGCGGAGGAGGGGTGGGTCGACATCAATGGACTGGCCGAGGCCTCCCAGTTAGTGGAGGCTCCCCTTCTCCTCGAGTCAGTGGGAGGTCGTCACGGGGGCCGTGCGCGGCAAAAACGGCTACTGCTCCGAGGACATTGAACGCATGTTCTGCAAGAGCCAACACAGCAAGAGTTGGCCGGGCTTCCATAAAGGCTGTACGTGCCGCTGTAACGACGGTTACGACGGCAACCCTTACCTCGCCGGCGGCTGCCAAGGTTAGTCGTTACTACACAGATACTACTCAAATTACTATTAACTACCTTATCCATCAATTAGTTAGAAGTGCAAAAGTACTTCACTACTTATTAGTTCAATTTTTACCATCATTTATGGACGGGGAGTGAGTACAGTTCTAATTTCTCAAGTGCTTATCTTGTTCATTGTCACCGTCATGTGTCAAACTTGTTCGGTTGATTTTTGGCTCCAGATATCAACGAGTGTGAGCTTCCAAATGAAGAGAGTGGATGCTTTGGTGAATGTATCAACACAATCGGGTCATTTCAATGCCGATGCCCGCGAGGAACTTATGGCTCTCCTGGCGTCAAAGATGGCTGTATGAAGAGTACCTTCTCTAAAGGTCAGTTCACCCTGCGGTTGCACTTGTAGTAGTACACAATCTTTTCTTACTTTTTTTTTAATATTAGACTTCCTATGGACCTTTTATGCTATTCGAGGTAAAACTTTAACTAATATAACATTTTTCTCTTAAAATATGGCTGTAACATTCAATAAATATATGGGCCACTGAAGTACGTTAGAAACAAATGTACCCATATGCCTTCTGCTGTATGGGATTATAAAACTACCTTACAAGGCAGTCTACCTATATGCCTTTTATGTTCGTTAATGGCCAACGCTTTAAAAGTATACTAGATTTAGTTGTCAAAGTCAAGTATTTTTGTCAATATAAGGAACCCATGTATTTCAATATTCTAATATTCAACAAATAATCTAAAAATATGAAATATTCATTTTACAACAGTAATTACATTTAGTTTGTTTACTAGATATATATACTAGCAGAAGGCCATGTGCCACAGGCACGTTTTAAGAAAAATACTAAATTAGTGATATAGTCGATATAGACTCTTCAGATTAATCTAGATCAAGTGATAAAGCAATTGAAGTCAGTAACCAGATAATTATTAGAATGTATATGGATGAGTATTGTGTTAGGATATAAATTGATGTGCCAGATAAAGGTAAAAAAACATTGATTATATGTGGGCTTTGAATTTATCCACAAACTACTAGCCTGTATAGAGTATGTCAATTAAAACTACTCACCAGTACAAAAGCATGAGTTGACAGATATATTAGAGATCTAGAGGGGCTAATCTCAATAAGCTGCAAGATATATGTACATATTCCATTGAGAATATGTTAATAGTAGTGTATGTATGTATATTTTCAGGTTCAATCATTGGATTGTCCGTTGGTCCAGCGCTACTGCTTTTGGTTACGGCTATGATATTGGTATTCAGTAAGATTATTAAACAGCACAGGGCAAAGATATTGAAACAAAAATATTTTAAGCAAAATCGTGGGTAACTGTTGCAACAACTTACTCCCTCTGTCCCTCTTTATTTGTCGTTGGACAAAAAAGACGGTTCCCGATACAAAGAACAAATGACCCTGACACCCCTACACTGCAAAGAGCAAAAGCTCATTGTGTGGTTGTGGTTGTGAGACCGTGCGTGAGGGGAGGGGATGGGATAGGCAGGGCAGTAGGCTCATGATGCGGTGGAAGCAGACTCTGGTAGCCAGCGACAGTTAATTGGGGACATTCCACTGTGGCTTGAACGACAAATAAATAGGGACGGAGGGAGTATGTCTCAAAAGGCAGACATTGCAGAGCGGATGATCATCCCAGTAGATGAGCTTGCAAAGGCGACAAACAACTTTGACAAAGCCCGTGAACTTGGTGGTGGAGGGCATGGTACTGTTTATAAAGGAATCTTATCAGACTTACATGTTGTAGCAATTAAGAAGTCAAAATTACAGTCCAAAAGAAATAGATGAGTTCATAAATGAGGTAGCAATCCTTTCACAAATCAACCACAAGAATGTGGTGAAACTCTTTGGGTGTTGCTTGGAGACAGAGGTTCCATTGTTGGTTTATGAGTTTATTTCCAATGGAACTCTTTATCACCATCTCCATGATGAAGGACCAAAGTCACTATCCATGGAGCAATAGGTTGAGGATCGCAACTGAAATAGCTACTTCTCTTGCCTATCTCCACTCGGCAGTTTCAGTCCCAATAATCCATAGAGACATCAAGTCAATAACATACTTCTTGATGATACATTAACAACAAAGGTATCGGACTTTGGAGCTTCAAGATACATTCCGGTGGAGAAAACAGGGCTGACAACAAGGGTTCAAGGAACAATAGGTTACTTGGATCCTATGTACTTTTACACCGGACGCCTCACCGAGAAGAGTGATGTCTATAGCTTTGGTGTAATTCTTGTAGAGCTGCTCACTAGGAAGAATCCAGTTTCATATTTATCCATCGAAGGTGATGGCCTTGTTTCCCTATTTTGTGAACCTACTTGCTGAGGGAAATCTTGTCCAAATATAGATCCACAAGTTACAGAGGAGGGAGGCGAAGAAATACATGAAGTTGCTGCACTTGCAGCATCCTGTATAAACTTAAAAGGTGAGGAAAGACCAACGATGCGACAGGTGGAACGTACCCTAGAGGTTCTTGTAGGTTCCAAGATGCATAAGCAAAATGATATGGTAGCAGTTGACTTTGATAGTGAGAGCACTGTGATTAACTGTATAACATCAATTGAAGAAGGCCAACGACTTCAGGAATCGAGTAGAAGATATAGCCTAGAGCAGGAGATGATGATGTCTTCAAGGTACCCTCGGTAGCGCTACAGGCTTTGTGCCTTATGCATTAGCGTACGTAAGAAATTAGTTAACTTCTCCAGGTAGTAATTTGATTCGTGATGATAATATGAATTGTATCTTGTTTTTTGCTTACCATTTCTTTTGTTTTGTAAGCTTGATTCAACTGTTCCTTTTAAAAAATCAGATCATAATTATGATTACTAGATTTGCTTTGTCTTTGTCGTAGCACATTGGGACCGTTTTTTTTTTCCTGAAAAGAATGCGAAGAAATTATGCATTGCTGGTTAAGGTTAATAGATCAGCATGCGCCATGTATTTTTTGCATTGTGAGCCAAAGAAAATGAAATCTGGTTCCCCCTGCTTCCCGTTCACTTGCGTTCATCCGAACCAAAATTCTCTGCAGATGCACATGCCTTTGCCTTGGAGTTGTCCATTCCTATTACTTCCCTTGGAATACGGCAATACGCACACACAAAGGGCACATGCCTAACGCACCATGTGGTGGGCGCAGCTCCCCACGTCCATGGCGTACACTATGGGTTCTTGCGGGCGGCTGCGGCGGCATGCAGACAATTGCTGCTACGGAGGTGTGACAAGCCGAGCATCTGGGCCCCGTCGAGATCACCACACATTTATTTGCTCAGCATCCATGCGTCCTCTGTCATATTCCTGTCTATCTTCCTGGTACACCTGTCGAATGTTTTTCCAGAAACTTTTGTTTGAATTTTTATGCGAAGAAGCTTGTCAAACAAGGTTTTTAGAAGAAAAAAAAAACTGTCCAAACAAGTTGTTCACAAGAACACTTCAATAAGGTTCTCCGGACAAAAATTGTGTAGAAACGTGGAAGTAAAAGTCGATATGATCAATATGAATCATTGTTTTTTATTAAGCACAATAAATGAAAAGTGTCGTGACAGATAGAAAAATGAATAAGATAATAAATAGAAAGCAAAAAAAGCACAATATGAATGAATGTTTTTAAAAAAAACAGTATGCACATAAAGGGAAGCATGCATATTATTTAATGCAAGTACATATTCCTTGAATGCTTCCAACAATAAACTTCCATGACGCAAGTATTGTAGAAGTATTTTTAGAGAATGTGCAAAGCATGATTTCATTAAGAAGAAGTGAGAGTTTGATTACAAAGTTTATAAGAGGCACCGAAGGATAAAATAGAGGTGGAGAAACAACAACAACAACAAATGAGGACTACGACCTAATGCCTAAAAGGTATCTGATGCCTGCGAAGCTGGCCCTTCCCTAGAGCCTGGCCTCCTCTGAAATCAAAGGGGCAATGGCCACTGGCTGTAAAGCGGCACGGTTGTGGACCATGCAGATCAGCTCTCGTAAAACCAACCAAGGGACCAACCAAGCCACAAAGTCAAACCCTTTCTACGATCGTTAATGACAAGCTTCCTGGCTTCTAACCACCATTTCGGAAATGGGACATCCATATGGATGAACTGGAGTATACAAAGCTAGGTTTCTCGATTATGTACACATGCTATTAGTAAGTGATCAAGGGATTTGACCTCCTGAGCGTAAAACATGCAATCATCTCTATCGCAGAGACCATGGCAGCGAAGTTGGTTTGATGTCCGATAGTGATCATGAAGGACTAGCTAGCTGAAGAATCTACATTTCCCTGGAACCTGAACCTTCCAGAGATGTCGGGCTCCCAACAGCTAACAAAATTTCCCTGGAATTGGATCAAAGTTATACGAATCTCTCCGGATCCCGGGAGAGTGTTTGGTGGACGGTTTAATCCCAGAGCCATATGTATTGTAGAGTTACATGTACCATGATTGCGTGTGTGCTGTCACGAACCCACTGTCGACCAGTCAGATCCTCGCGTACTGTTTGTTTGTTTCTAACACGGGCGGGCACCGCGGCCCGTACATTCTGAGCAAGTGACTTGATCGAGCATCCATTGATCCAATTGTCCATCCACAAGATAGTGCATTCGCCATTAGCCACCTGTATCTAGAGCGATGTGTGAAAGAACGCTGCGACCTGGCGATCACCCGAGAAGCGAAGGCCAACCCAAGTATGCGCCTCATCAGTTCGTTTGAGCCAAAGCGACCACAGACTTAGGTCCGTCCCCATTATCTGTAGGTTAGGAATTCCCAAACCTCTGAGTATCATCATGCAACAAACATTGACGCAAGCGACCTCTCATTTCCCACCCGAGGCTACTTTTGTTTCACACCAGAGGAAACCTCTAATGATAGTCTCGATCGCCCAAGGGGAAATAGCAATGGCCATCGAGATATGGACTGGGATACGACAGAGAGTGGACTTCACAAGAATGAAGTGATCACTGTCCTGTTCAAATGCCATCCTTTCCATGCTAGGATACATCTCACGGCCTTGTCAATCAAAGGTTGCATGGCCGCTTCTGACAGCCTATGAACCAGTAGAGGTACCCCAAGTATGTGCATGGAATATCAATGACCTGTCACTACAGAATCATTTTGGTTAGGAAGATTAGCCGAAGACCGGATCAGGAAGGCTTGGCTTTTAGAATAATTCGCTGCCAGGCCTGTGGCCCTCTCAAAACTAAGTAGAATCTCTTTGATAAGAGATACATCCTGAGCGATAGGGGAAAGGAAGATAACCACATCATCAGCATACAATGAAGCTCGATGTTTGATGGTGGCACTACCCAGCGGTTGGAAAAGCCTCGCATCTTCTGCCTTACAAATCATGGCATTAAACCACTTCATGAAAAGCACAAAGATCATAGGAGATAGAGGGTCACCCTTTCTCAATCCACAACCATGGCATATCCTCCTATCTAGGATGACCTTCATGAGAATTTTGGTGCTCGCCATCGAAAGAATCATTAGTCAAACTCTCTTTGGAAAACATCCCTCTAGCCCCGATCGTACAAACTTTTTAGAAGTCCCTCAGGACTTATCTTTGAATGTAGAGGGATTGCAAGGGCCATGCTAGTTCAATTAGACAAAACCGAGGTTTGTATAGATTTCCACATCTTTCCTATCCTCGATTTTGAGTTATTCTTAGGCTACCCTCTAAAAAGCCTTCATACATGTCTAGGGACCCTCTATGAAGAGCTCAAAAAAACTACTTCTGCCACACCTTGCATAGAAAATCCTTTGGCAGAGCCTTTTCCCAAGCAAAACTCACTCGATAGGATGATGCATGCATCTCTGTTCATACCATCCGAGTCCATTCTCTGTGAGGTCGTAGAGTTTTCCGCTTCCAAAGATTATGACTCAGAAGAAACCCTTCACCTTTGTGAAGATGAACAATCATCATCACCTTCGTCTGAGTTTGAGCTCTTCTCGCTGGTCCACACTATGTTGCTTTTGACCATGATCGAGAATCAACATTGATCTTCCATGATAAATCTCTTGAGATGGAGAAATCTTGGGACAAGGAATCTTTTGAAGCGCCGACTTTGGAGTCTAAAGTAAAAGATTCCATAAATGAGTATGGAAGCTTTGTTCTTGAAACCCCACACAAACCATGCTTATTTAATGCCTCTCTAGAGTCTGTTGTGCTTTGTTCCCCGAGCACATACGAGGACTACAACCACCTTAAGGTCCTTTCTTGCAAAAACTTTACAAGGTTGGTTGTAGATGCATATGTTTACCATAAGTATTGCAAATTTCGTGGATGCTCTTTGGCACTATCCTTGCATCTAAAGCTTCATGACAGGAATGACACCACCTATGGTAGCTGCAAGAGAAGGTTCCCGTGGTCGAGCTTGTGACCATAAACAAAGCACTGCTGGGAGATAGCCAGATCATCATCTGTTTCCCTTTGAATAAAAAGCAAGATCATGTCTTCAGGATAAAGTTGTCCTTTGGATATTTTTGGTTATTAACCATTTCAGGTGGAGATCAGACAAGAACAATGGATATGTGATGCCTAACTACATCACTTTGGTGTGTCTTTGTGAAGGAACAATTACGAAAGCGGAGGCTTGAACTCCACATACTTGAGTTATGTTGCCTATCAATCCAAACTCCAAGTGCGGGGGGAGGTATGTGAGCATCCTAAGTAAAGTTCTTCTTATACCAAATCATATCTTATGATGGTACTGGTTCTTGCATCTTGCTCAATAAAATAAATATAAAAAATAAAATATTTGAATTCGAATAAAGGCTTCCTGGTTCTTGAACCATAGAGTCCCTCTTTTGTTTCCATCCTTTGGTTAGAGTGACAACACCAGTACAAGTGTGTGGGAGGTCTCTAAAGCTCATAATCAATATACACAAGTGAGACCTTCCACAAAGGTGCCACACAACATCAACTACGCCAGCATAATGAAAGACAAGGTGAGAGCGACATAATGCGTTGGCTAACCCCGTTGGGTGTCCAACTCACTATTGGTTTGTCTGGATCCCTACTTTCTTCAAGTGCGATTGTATGTGCACCCTACCTCTCTATTCCTGGTTCATGAGTTTGAATGAGCTTAAATCTTATTTTCCTTATCAAACTCAAATAAAATGAACTAGTGTGGTAATCTTGGTCTACATGTTTCCTATGGTTGGCTTGCATATGTGTTATTCCTCGCTTGTTATCTTCATGCTTGTGAACAAATATCATTAGGAAACCATATTCATCTAAGTAGTTGATGATTGAGACACGGTTTGATGATATGATCTTTTCTCTCGATGTTTGAGTGCTTGAGAAATTTATTTAAAAATTGGATATGCTGCTTATCATTGCATTGAGCCTTGTCAAATTGTTGTGACCCTTATGAGATTCATTTCACCCATTCATGATCAAGATCACGTACACACTATATCCCCTTGCTATGCTACTACACTGAAAGTTAGCATTGTATCATCCATCCATTCTAGAAAATAAATACTCCATTATATATGTTGGTATCTCTCTCCATCTATTGTTACAAAAGAGACATGGCTATCAGAAAAAATATGGACACATGAAGGTGTAGATATTCAAAAAAAGAAAAAAATGTGGACACATGAAGGTCCAATAAATCGAGAAAAAAGGAGTGGCTCGCTCGCGTCGCTCCCACGCGGGCGACCGAGCGGCCTCTGAAACCTTGCTGCCGCCAGCCTCTACACGCGCCGCTCCCGGTCCTCGCGGCCACCCGGTCCACGCGCCTTCTCCTCTCCAGCGGCTGAGGGCGGGCGCGGCCACCCGGTTCGCCTGGAGCTTCCTCGCTGGCATGGGCGAGTTTGGCAGCGGCTGCGGAAAGAGGTCCCCAGATCCGGCGTCGCCCCGGCCGGATCTAGGGGCTGCGCGACAGGAGCGCGCAGTTGTGCGTGGGGGGAACCTGGCGCTGAGCGGCGGCGGTCGGCACGGGGATGGCATAGCTCGGGGCCAGCATGGGAGGCACTGGCTAGCCAGGACGGGCACTGGCGGTGGCCAACCCGTGGCTGGCCGGAGCTGGCCGTCGTCGGTCGGAGCCACGTCCGGGGGGCCTGCCGGCTCTACCGGTATCCTGGCCATGGCGGGCTGGAGATGGTGTGGTCGGGTGTGTGCTGCACACGGGCGACGGGTGCTGAGGTGAGGTTGTGGTGTTCCCCTTTTCCCCTCTGATGGCGAGATTGGTCTGAAGTCACCTTGGTCGTGGGGCTGGGGGTTGGAGGGTGCTTGCTGGTGGTGCTGTGGTTGTGCTTCGGGCGGTGCCGGACCTCGTCCAGTAGGCGTTGTAGAGGAGAGGAGGGCAGGTGCTACTGCTTTGTCTAAATGTGTCAGCTAGGCATGGTGATTAGTCGGGCGAAAGCCGTCACTGACGGTCTTGTCGGTGGTGATGGTGGCGTCTCCCTTGTGGTGACGTTCTCCCTGCTGGGGGTACCATTGCGACGCACCATGTCCTACTGCACGGGGTTCTCTATGGTGAAAACCTTGTCCAGTTATGGACGTGCGACGGTGGCGCCACTGCCGTCAGTGCCCTCCTTGGAGGCGCCACATTTGGAGACCCGCCTTGGCTAGACAGTAGTGGTGGTTGGTTGGTGGTGTTGCTCGTGCGCGGCGGAAGGGGAGGTGCACTTGGTCTGTGATGGCAGGGAGGTGCAGAGGGCCCATGGGTGCTAGAGGTCTTGAGTTGGCGCGCATGGTGCGGTGGTGAATCCGGTGACGGTCGGGTGGAGGTGTTGCTCTCATAGAACCATCAACCAAGGGGGCAGGGCCCTCTCCCTTTCGAGAATCGTTGACGCCTGAGTCCAACGAAGAAGCAGGGACTACGTCTTCATCAGAAGCAGGCGTCACTTCAGACTCTACTGAACTCGGAGCCATGACTACTGTACCAGAAGTATTCAGCCCAGTCTGAACATCAACCTCTTTCTCGAAGACACCCTCCTTCACGACGGGGCAAGGATCAACTTTCCCTGGCATGGTCGAGTCAGAAGACGAACCAGTCGAAGATCTCCTCAAGTCAGACAAGAGGATGGATACTCTGCAGACCATAAAGAGATAGTCAGGAAAGACTCTTTTAGAAAACTAGTCTATAATGTGTCTCGACATCTAACCTGTCTGAACCAGTTGTACGAAGATGAGGAGCGCCAAATACCAACTTCTTTGGTTTCTTTACAGTGGCACTTGGCTTAACACGCATCGAGGATCCCGCGGCCAATGAGTCAACCACTCAACCACGACATCCTTATCCGCTCACTCAGAAGGCATCACAATAACAGTTCCTGCAACTCCCCCACAGCCGACAGAGCACTCTCACTTTCCAAAATCGGCTCGGGGGCTTGCGGAGGCAAGTCTTCAACAGTTGACCTGCAACAAATCATGCAGTCATAAGGAATTATGAAAACTACGAATGGAAGATTAAAACTCATCAAAGAGACTAAAATTACCAAGATTCAAGCTCTTCAACAGAAGAACTCGTCTGCGCCACATCTCGGGGAATCTTAACCTTACGGACACAAATCTGTGGCTTCCGTCTTACTTCAAGATCACTGAGAAGAGGCCTGTCATACTTCCAATGATCATTCTCCTCTTCTTTAATGGTCAAGCCGAGGTTAAGCGAGCCAAATCTATGAACGAGCTAAGTCATGTCACATCTTTTTTGGATTTCAAGATGTGATTAGATATAGGGTAATTAATAATTTAATACATTGATTTAGAAGGAGGGCAGCTGCAAAGCCTAGGAATTGGGAAGGTTTGTAGAGAGCAAAAATAAAGTTGCGCATGAGGTAGCTCATTTATAACAGCTATACGCTCGAACCAATGTTGCGTTTCCTTTTACCAGGTTCCCTAATGCGTGCTCACGTTCGTTTGCAACTAAACTCCTTAAAGTAATAAAGTTCTTCCCTTTTCGCCAAACGAAAGGAAGAGAGAAAAAAAGATGCGTAGCTACTGATAAGATATAAGATCATAAGAGCAGGCGCGAAAGGGCGCTGGGTTGTGCGCTCCTTGCTTAAGCTTAGCCCGCTTCGCTCTAGCTTTCGGTCGCCAATTAGCTCTAGTGTAATAGCGATCTTTGTAACCATTAGTTTGAAGCGGATCATCAACCTTGGATGACTACGCTTGTTAGGTTGTAAACTGCTTTTTTTTCTATGGTCCCTCGTGCTTATACTCAGTAGTCCTCAGCAAGGTTTCTTTCCCCGACCGGCGGGGTCAAACCGCCGCCCGGCGGTAGCGGTTTACCGCTCCGGTTGGAGCGGTAACCGCCCCCGTCCAGTCGAATTCAAAAGTTCGAATTTGACGGCGGTTCGGGGCGGTTAGCCGGTCGGTTTGACAGGTTAGCCGCCCCGGTTTGACCGGTTACCGACCGAAGAAGGAAAAAAATCTAGAAAATGGAAAAATGATTTTTTTGGCATGAGTTATGCACATATTAATGTTAAAAGACCACAGCAAAACAATAATTTACAAATATGCATAGAAATACCATAAAAAAATACCATAATCACTGCTTAGAAATAAAAGATCAATTGTCCATACAAATAGTCCATAGTCATAATCCATAAAAATAACATAGTCCATAACTCCATGCAAATACCATAGTCCATAGTCCATAGAAATATACATGAATAGAAGTTCAACGCATGAATGGGAAAACCCCCATTTGAGTCGCCATTTGGTACTCGACGGTGGGCATGACATTCAAGCCTTGCACTCGAAGCAAGTCAGCCTTGTAGTCTTGCCAAGATTGGCCCGTCCAAGCCGCTGTTGTAGACCATTGTTGAACTAACATTTTATAAAAATGGGGGTCTTCCCATTCGTACACCCATCTCGTGGGGGGCTGCGTGTTTATGTTAGCTGTAGGATAGGTATGAGTAGAGTGAGAGCTATCACCGTACGAGGAAGAGGAGTGTTGTGGAGTGTCGTCGTACCTAGGTCGAAGCGGTTTCCTATGAGAGGAGGGTGCACCATGGTCTCGATCCTGAGTAGCATGCGTGAATTGCTCCTCTCCTGTAATGAAACATATTTTTTAATTAGTACTTCGAATGGCAAACATAGCTTCGTATGTACGTGCAATTTATACCTGTGAAAATAATTCGCCCATGAGCATCAGTACTATAATTAGTACCACCACCACCATCACCAGCACCACCACCACCACCACCACCCCCCCCAGCACCACCGCCCCCACCATCATCGCCCCCACCATCACTGACAGAACCAATATGATCAGTCTCTGTAGCGGAGCTACTATCCTGAGACTCCTGATACGGTGGACTACGAGCACCCTCCGCATCATCAGTATCGTCGTCGCTGCCCACAGGTTTTTCTTCTACCACCACCCTTTTTCCTCGTTGACGCTTGACGTCACGGTCGTCAGCCTTATGAGGCCCTTTCCGCTCCTTTCTCTTCCCAAGGTGAGAGTCACCCACATTTCTACGTGCCCAGTCACTGATATTCTCATCCCCCGTAGCATCCCGGAGATCCTGGAGGTCTATCTGATCCCTGAGAATATGAGACGGGATAGGGACGTCTCCTATGTCATCGTCCTCATCAAGAACTGGAGCTCGATTGGATCGACCACATTCCATCCACTCCCGGATAGGATTGTGCTCATCATAGAATGAAAGGTGGGCCATTTGATCCACGAAATCATAATCATCACGCTTATCATAATCTGAGACATCCGAAAGTCGCAGTCGAAGGTTGTAGTTGACATAGACAAGCTTGTTAAGTTTCTTATGGGACAACCGATTGCGAACCTTTGTATGCAGCAACGCAAATGTACTCCAGTTCCGCTCACACCCACTTGATGAACAACATTGTGAAACAAGCCGCATAGCGAGTCGCTGCAGGTTCGGGGTGGATCTTCCGAACATCATCCACCACGATGCTGCAATGGAAAGTGAATGTGTAAGTAATATGTTCGATAGAATGAAAGAACATTATTGACGCTTCGAAGAAGGACACGTACATGGGGTTGTATTTCGGTCAAGCGCCATTCTCATAGCCATTTCTGAGCCAAAGTCGCCAATCTTCTGCCGATACAGCTCAGCTTCTTGCAATGCCTTAACGGCTGTGTCGATATCCGACATGCGCTCAAACGCATGCCTTAATGCAGAATACATTTCTTGATTTGCTTGATACGTGTATGCATGACTTGGATTAAGTGTGGCAGCTTCAGAATTAAAGATTCGGCAATTAGCATAAAGTTGAGTGATAAGGGCATTAGAAAGTGATAAGGGCAATTAGCATAAAGTTGAGTAAAGTGTGAATTCATACCTGCACCCACATAGGTGATGCCATCGTAGGTGTCTCGTATCCTCGAATTCAGGATCGTTTTATACTCATTCCAAGCTGATCGATTACGTCCAAAGAAAGACTCCAGCTCATTTGTCATGGTCTGGTAATGCATCACAAGTTCACAAAGGTTTGGCCGCTTGTCCTGATCAGCGAAGCGAAGCAACTTGTACACAGGCATCACAGTGCCAATGATGTATTTCATTCCATCCCACCACTCCAAACTTGTCAACCTAGCATGAGCAATTCTACCCATTTCTGAGTTGATCCATTTGCTTTGTGTGAACTCCGGAGATGTCATCCACTGCATGAAACGATCCTTTTTGCGATAGATGCTATCTAGGAACATGTAGTTTGTGCCAAAGCGAGTGGCATTCCACTTCACCAACTGACCACCGATTGCATTCTTCATCTGGGCATGCAATTGGCCATGATTGTGTAACCAAGCTGAAATTCTCTTGCATATATTGATCATGGCACTGTGGTCCTCCCTTTCACAAATATCCTTCAGTATCAAGTTTACCGTGTGTGCTAGGCAAGGTGTCCAAGAAATGTGCCCATACTCTTCCCCCCAGTTTCCTGCATGCTTTCTTATAGTTGGCTCCGTTGTCGATGACAATATGTACGACATGCTCGGGGCCAATGTACTGAACCACCTTTCGAATCTCCTGGTACAACATAGACAATAGTTAGTAACATTTAAATCATAATAAATTTGACTGTGTGCAGGACCATGTTTAAGGGCTACCTTCAGCAAATACTCTGAATCTTGAGATAGTCCAGTCGCATCAACTGACTTGTGGTACCACATGACCCCATTGCAATATACCAAAAAGTTGATCACACTCATCCTTGTCGGCCCAGTCCAAGAATCACACATCAAAGTGACGCCAAATAATGGCCACTCAGCCTGAAACATGAGATACTTGTCATGCAAGTCTTTCTCATTTTGATCGAGATATTTGCCATCAATATCTCGCCCGGTGGGTGACGCGATACCCTCCCCTGAAAATAATAGAAACCATTAGAAACAACAATTTAAGCTCATAGGTCATCGTCATATGTGTGATTGCAATAAACAAAAACTTACCCCACTTCTGTGTCTCTCTGACCGCACTGACAAACTGCCTGTCTTCCAGGCACACCCGCAATATGAAAAAACTTTGACCAGGCTTTACCAATAGCATCCTTTGCATTCTTACCCTTTTGTGTCCACGAGCCTGTATCAATCCTGGGTTGTGTCATTCCCCTTCTCCCACCGGATGCCAAGTTATAGTCCTCCACCGCTGGACTCGGCCGCTCCCTCTGCGAAGAAACTCTCCCAAACATCCTCTGCAAAGGATTCCCCCTCACCGAACCACTGCCACCTCCATGCTCGTATGCACCTCCTCGCTCTTCCACCCCCCGTCGGAACTCTACTTCCGCTCTCGATAGGTCCATGGCACGTTTCATCTGTTCCTCCTCATCTTCTTCCTGCACCGGATAGTTTCCCTCCGCTACAGCCTTTTCCCGTCTCAACTTCTCTCGAGCCCGGTCAGCGGTGGCCTTCTTAGCCCTGTCAAGGTCATGCTGAAAGAAGGCTCGAACGTCTGGACAGACATGCCTGCAATGTAGCACCTCCGTCCCGCGCCCTGCCAAGTGTTGTTTCAATCTTGTTGCGCCACCTCCTCCTTTCTGTGTATGACAGTACTTGCACCTCCATCCGGGATAAAGATTCTGACCAAGTTCCCACACCGCATCTTGATTTCTTCCAAACATTGTCTATCTGCACAAATGCACAACAAAATCATAACACTACCATAAATAAAACCTAAATCAAATGTACCTAAACCACAACTCATATATACACCTAAATCACAACTTATATATAACTCATATATATGTCACCTACATAGATCAAATATACATTCTCAATTAACTCATATATACACCTAAAATCCAAAATGCTAAATCATTCATCTCTACATATGACTCACAAGTCACAAATCTGCAGGAATCATATAAAAATTCATCTTTACATTTGAATCAAATACAAATCCTAAACAAATCATTCATCTCTACATCTAAAGTTGAGAATTTACCAAAGAGAATCAGGCCACCAACACCGGCCGGCTAGCCGCCGCATGCGACCGGCTTACCGCCCAGAGCGTGCGGCTAGCTGGCCTAATCAAGCGGCTTCCCACCCGCGAACCACATATCCCTAACTGCCCTGGCCGGCCGGTCAAACCGCCCGGCTAACCGGCGGTGCGAGGCGGTCGGGAGGGGGCGACGGGGCGGACGGCGGCAGGGGGCGGCGGAAGGGGGCAGGGGCGAGGCACGGGGATGGGGCGGAGGAGAGTGAGGATAGGGGCGTCTGTGGGGGGGGGGGGGGAGGGGTTAACTGGCTGTAAGTACTGATGGGCCGTTATAGGCCTTAACGGGCCGCGGCGTTTTTATTCTTTTTTGATTAAACTTTGAATTCCCGTAAACTGATGTAAACGAATGAAGATTTGAAAAATTTTTGCATCCTTACGTTTGTCGCAGCTTGAAGTATTTTTAGGAATTTTTTGGGTAATTTTTTTTTCAAATTCAAACCTTTTGAATTTGGACGGTTCGAAACCGTCCTGATCCGGAACCGGTCCGGACCGGTTAGACCGGTTCCCGTGGTTTCCGGACCGGTTCCGGTCGGAAAAAAAAAACCCTGGTCCTCAGGTCTCCAGTTTCCTTGCCCGTCTACGTCAGTCATGGTTAACTCCATGGGCTCATTTTTCTTTTGTTATTAATGGGCCGCCTCAGCCCTTCCCCGTGATGAGTCTCGTCTGGCCATCATCCCAGTTCCCCCCTTGCCGACTCGACGACTCAGCCTTCCCCGCATCATGCGCCGTCGCCGACGCAACCGGCGGCGGCGGCAAGCGGCCGGGTGCACCGCGCACGGTCGCATGGAGTGACGGATGTATGTGGTAGCCGGCGACTTGCGTCCGTGAAGAGCGTCGGATAGGAGGGGAATTGAAAAAGGCAAGAGGCTAAAACTAGAGGTATGGACTGAAATTTGCATTGCCAATTTGCGGAATCAGTTTCCATTTGTTTTCTTACCTGCTTTGGTGAATGGGTGATATTGGAATATAGATTCCAATTTGTCTTACTATGGTTTTATTATTCTGTCGTCCGCCAGTACAAGATATTTAGGTTTAATAATATGATACTAGTTAGCTTATACTTTTAAAACTGAGGGAGTATAATTTATACTGGAATTATCAGAACAAGTGGGAAACAAGGAAAGCGTCGAGTCGTTGAAAGGTTCACCATCCACAATTATAAATCTACACAACCTTTGCAAATGAATTTTCGTGCCAAAACTTTGTTAGCAACAGTTGATACCAAATAAAATAGGGCCTAAGTTCTTTGAGTTAAGAAGTTAAAGGTCTATCCCAAACAAAAAGAGCCATCGTATATGGGTGCTTCACTTTATGGAGCACTCTGGCATGCATATTATTTGAAAAAAGAAAAAGGTTGAAGATCAACTATAAGTCACACAGTCTAATTTACCAAAACTACAAGTAGTACAACAAGCAGCTGGTTTTCCATTGTTCACTAATAAATTTACTCCTCGAGCTCAAGCAAGCTGTCCTTTCATAAAAGAATCATAAAAGCCGTGTTGGTATATATAATAAGCCATCATAAAAGAATCGATCGTGCTCGATGAGTAAATTTATTAATGAACTATGCAAAACCAGCTGCTTGCACTATTCGTACTTTCGTAAATTTGACTACGTGTTTATAGTTGATCTTGACCTTTTTTTTCTTGAGTTAAATACACCAGGGGTACATAAACTTGTCCCGAGATGCCACTTAGGTCCTGTGGACAAGTTTATGTACCCCTGGTCCTGTGGACAAGTTTATGTACCCCTGGTGTATTTAACTCTTTTTTCTTTCTTTCAAACAGTATGTATACCAGTGTGCTCCATAAAGTGAAGCACCTTATATGATGGATCTTTTGTTGGGATGGACCTCTAACTTCTTAATTCCAAGACATGACCTAATGGGCCACTCTGTTTATATATGTTTAAGAGGTATTAACACAAGGCTCTAATAGTCATATGTTGGATATGATCTAATTATATATAAAGCAGTGTCATAATGATCCTGTGACAATATGCTTACATGTGGTTGATTGATTGACTTGAATTGACTAAGGGAAGCATCATTGCGACGGTTCTGCATCCACTAGCTGCACTCCCTACTTTCTGGAAAGCTAAACAAAGGCATCATGCTTATCCTTTAAAAAAGCAATATACAAAGGCAGCTTGCTAATCTGTCTAAACATCAAACATACTCAATAACAAGCACACACGGTATCTTTCCACAAAGTTCAAGATGCATATCTCTAGCATACAGTATATAAGCATATGTACATACTTCTTTTTGCGCGTGTTTGGTTAGTTGTTGTGGTTGCGGTGGCCACAAAATTCCCCAGCAATGTCTTCCTCTTTGGCCACGTTCTTCACATGCATTCTCCTACGGCCCTTTCTTTCATTGTACTGTTTTTGGTGCCTCCTATAGTTCAGATGCGGTAATTGAAAAGATTTCGTGTGTTGTGGACATATGTGAACAGAGAGGTCAACAAAGAACTCTTGCAGTCACTGGTGAGATTAGAGAGGGGAAGTTAGTGGAGAAGTGTTTTCGTGATGCGCCTACGCTCTAGCTAGTGACATATGGGCTTAGACAGATGATGGCCAAGGAGGCGGTGAATGGTGAAGGAATCATTGCACGCGCCATGCCCAGCCAATAAACCACACTGTCAAGCAGACATGTAAAGCTAGGGGATGCTCAGATTCCTGCGTTGGACACCCGATTTGTTTAGCCAAAGTGCGCTGCTCGTGACCAGTAGATCAACTAATCTCAAATTGTTAAGAGCAGCTGGCAATGCAAAAGGTAGTAGAGGCAGCCGTGTCCGGGAATGCATGCGCATGGTGTGGTTGGTGAGATCTGTCCTCGTAACACGTTCGCCCATGGCTGGGAATGCGCAGCTATATATATATCGATCAGTCCTCTTCATGTGCTCGATCACTAAGTACTGTAGCACAATGGGAGCCAGCAGCTAGCTAGCCGGAGAGTCCCAGCTGATCAGGTGTGCGTGTAGTGCTGCAGTATAGGACTGTAGCTAGGTAGCCTAACTGCACCCACACGAAGCCCAAATGATGCCGCCAACAGCTGCAGCGCTGCAGCTGCTATTACCAGCAGCGGCTATGGTGCTGTTGGTGATGGTGCTGCAGCTCTCGGCTGCAGCAGCTGCTGCTGGGTCGCCACCGGCACCGAAGATTGGGCTGCCGGGCTGCGACACTGCCTGCGGCAACGTGAGCGTGCCATACCCCTTCGGCATCAGCCGTGGGTGCTATTGGCCAGGGCTCAACCTCACCTGCGACAGGAGCCGTGATCCCCCACGGCTGCTGCTCGGGGATGGCACCCTCCGGGTCACTGAGATCTCCCTCGAGAATCGAACTGTGCGCGTTATGCGCACTGGTGGCTCCATCATAGACACAACAGGAGACTTGGCCTCCGGCAGCTGGAGCGCCTCCTTCGGCCGTGGCTTCAAGGAGTATGGCTACCTGTTGTCGGCGTACGGCAACGAGCTCGTCGTCTTCGGGTGCAACGTCGTCGCAACGCTCTTCTCGGAGGGCACCGGGGTTCAAAGCCCGCGAAGAAGCATCGGCGGCTGTGCCAGTTTATGCACCAAGGCATTCAATTCTTCCTCCCAAACCATTGTTAGCGTAGACACGGGTGACGCGACTGGGATGAGCATATACACGGGCATGGCGGCTGAGTTGATCAATGGGAAATGCAGCGGCGGCACCTCTGGCTGCTGCCGGTCGTTCGTCACTTTTCCCAGCCGGCCCAGTGAAGCACAGGCCAAGCGGTTCTACAGCGGAAGCGACACCGTGCTGGAGGAGAAGCAGTTGCCGGTGAAAGTGTTCGTTGCGGAAAAGGGGTGGATCGACCAGCTGAACGTGTCTGCCGACGAGGTCAAGGAGGTTCCCTTTCTCCTCCACTGGGGAGTCTCGTCGGGCCTGCCGCCAGCCCCGCAAAACTACAGCGCAGATTGCGATGCTGACGTACGCCGCAGGCTGTGCAAGAGCAAAGAGAGCTTCTGCATTCCCGACTACTACGCAGGCTCAGGCTATGCGTGCGACTGCTTCGGTGGTTACGGAGTCAACCCATACATCACCGATGGATGTCAAGGTTAGCTATTACTTCCTCTGTTCCAAATTATAGGTCATTTTGCCTTTCTAGGTTCGTAGATTTTGCTACGAATATAGACATAGTGTTCATCTAGGTGAATAACAAAGATTATGAACCTAATATAGCCAAAACGACCTATAATTTGAACGGAGGTAGTATTAATTAACTACTATTCCCGCGGTTTTGCCATAAATACGTATTGATAGTGTATTTATTTAGTATTATAGAAGTTATTAATATATTTCTCTGTAAATTTGTTCAAAGTTAGAGATGGTTTGATTCGTGAAAAAAGATAAAGTGACTAATAGTTTGAAATGGCGCATGAATTAAATAGGAAGCAACGGAATATATAGCTTGAACTATGTTCAGCTATGTAGTGTCCGGTCCAGTTTGGAAGTACAAAAATAGCACGCGTGCGTGTTTTAGGAGAGTGCAAATTCCGTATATTTTGACCATCACTTAGTTAAATCAATTTTGAGTAGTATATATTTAATTTAGAAAAATTATACAACAACTATCTAGTTTCGTATTTCTATGTGGGTTCAAAATATATACAGGTTCGGTAGAGTTCTGTATACATTTAGTGTTGTACGACAGAACAATTAATGAACTCGATCTAATTTATAAAGCCCAGGCAAAATAAGGTCCAAGCGAGCACACTACTAAATTTTACATGTGCTTATCTTATTAGGTTATTAGAGCCTTCTTTACCATATTTTAGTTCATGAGGTACCATTTTTTTTTTGCCTTGTTGATATAATAGCAACGGCAAAGCCTTTCACTGTAAATGATTTGAGATGGACTACAGTATCGAAATCGAATTAATTTTCATACCCACGATATGATATATCATAAAAGAGTCATTTTAATTATTAATGTCAACACATGCATTTGTTAATTGGTGCGGTTGAATGGTGGCTGCAGACATCGACGAGTGCAAGCTCCCAAGTGAACAGAATTACTGCTTCGGCGATTGTATCAACACGATCGGGTTATACGACTGTCGGTGCCCGCATGGAACTTTTGGCAACCCTGGCATCAAAGGTGGCTGTGTCAAGATTAACTCCACTACAGGTCAGTAAAACACGGCCGGTTTCTGGCACTACCTGTACGCACAGCTCCATCAAATATTGCCGCAGAAGTAGTAATTTCATATATACATTGCAGATGCACCGGCGCCAATAGGGCTGCCCAACTGCAGCAACACCTGTGGCGACGTGCAAGTGCCGTACCCCTTCGGCTTTGGCCCCTCCCACTGCTACAGACCGGGGCTTAACCTCACCTGCGACACAAGCCACAATCCCCCGCGACTACTTCTCGACAGTGAGGGAACCCTACAGGTCATCAACATCTCCTTGTCACATTCTACCATGCGTGTCATCCATCACACCCACTACAATGACAATCTCGAGGTCAACTTCGACGACTTCAATAGCAATATTGCTACGAGTGCTGCTATTAGCTTTCAGCTCCCAGACATTGGCGAGTCCTATTTGCTGTCAACCAGGAACGAGTTCCTATTCTTTGGGAACGGCGTGCAGGCCACACTGTACGGTAAGAAATACAGAAACAGCAAGAGCAACAATAGCAACATCAGTGGCTGCGTCTCCAACTTGGTCAGCTCCAACCTATTAGAAGAATATCGGAACTGCTCCGGCACCGATGGCTGCTGCCATGCCCCCATCTTTGCCAGCAGCTCGCCCAAGAAAATCGAGATCAAATCGCTCATGAATACAAGCCTATATGTTGGCTATCCAATGGCGTTAATCTCAGAGGAGGGGTTGACTGCTCAGTGGTGGAATATATGTATGACCTTCAACAGGACTTATGGCAATAGTCTGGGCCCACGGCTGCCCCTTTTCTTCTCATCACCCCTTGTCCTGCAGTGGGCAGTTAAGCAAGGCTTCTCAATGCCTGCAGTCATGAGCAACTCCTCAGGGCAGTGCCCCGGGGATGTAGCCAGCCACCTTTGCATCAGCAATCATAGCGACTGCCAGCAGGAGAATGGAGGCTATACGTGTTATTGCCAAAAGGGCTACCAGGGCAACCCTTACGTCGCCAGCGGATGCCAAGGTAACCACTCGCTACTGATTTGACTCAGTTACTTGCTCACTCATACTGACACGTGCATATGTATAACCAATCCTCCTTTCATTTCTCAATGTTTAAAAGAATATGTTTCTCAGTTTTTGTTC
The DNA here is from genome assembly GCA_015476505.1 of Urochloa ruziziensis. NCBI lineage: Eukaryota > Viridiplantae > Streptophyta > Magnoliopsida > Poales > Poaceae > Urochloa > Urochloa ruziziensis. Next base: position 41,195,835 of record CM027123.1, read on the forward strand.
ATTGGGAACTTCAATTGTTCATTCTGGTTGGCGGCAGTTATCGACGAGTGCCACATCATGGCGTTATCCGGCAAAATGTGCTACGGTGAATGCATCAATTATCCTGGTGGACACAAGTGCCGGTGCCCTCGAGGATCCTATGGAGATCCCTACAAGCCTGGTGGTTGCTCCCCAACAGGTGATAGGCACTGCCCACAAGATCCTCTTAAACGTCGTGATAGTTCTTTGGCATTTTTATGCATATATTCTCCATAGTTTGAGAAAATGATAATTGAGTATTTATATACTTTTTAGGTTTAATAATTGGAGTTGCTATTGGCCCAACCCTGCTGCTTTTAGTTCTGGGTATAATATTACTACTCCATAAGATGAAACAGCGCAAGGTAAAAGTATTGAAACAAAAGTACTTCAAACAGAATCGTGGGCATTTGTTGCAACAATTAGTGTCTCAAGAGGCAGACATTGCAGAAAGGATGATCATACCAGTGGATGAACTTGCAAAGGCGACAAATAACTTTGATAAAACTCGTGAGCTTGGTGGCGGAGGGCATGGTACTGTTTACAAAGGGATTTTATCAAACCTACAAGTTGTAGCCATAAAGAAGTCAAAGATTACGGTCCAAAAAGAAATAGATGAGTTCATAAATGAGGTAGCAATCCTCTCCCAGATCAACCATAGGAATGTGGTCCGACTCTTTGGATGTTGCTTGGAGACTGAGGTGCCATTGTTGGTTTACGAATTTATTTCTAATGGAACCCTTTACAACCATCTCCATGCTGAAGGACCAAGGTCGTTATCATGGGACAGCAGGTTAAGGATTGCAACTGAAATAGCTACTGCTCTTGCCTATCTTCACTCGGCAGTTTCAATTCCAATAATCCATAGAGACATAAAGTCCAGTAATATACTTCTAGATGATACATTGACATCAAAAGTATCAGACTTTGGAGCTTCAAGGTACGTCCCACTTGATAAAACAGGATTGACAACGATGGTTCAGGGAACAATAGGATACTTGGATCCTATGTACTTTCATACATGTCGACTGACCGAGAAAAGTGATGTGTACAGTTTTGGTGTAATTTTGGTGGAGCTGCTCACGAGGAAGAAACCATTTTCATACCTATCCACCGAAGGTGATGGCCTTGTTTTTCATTTTCTCAACCTACATGCTGAGGGAAATCTTTTCCAGATAATGGATCCACAAGTTATAGAGGAGGGAGGCGAAGAAGTGCAAAAAGTTGCTATGCTTGCAGCATCCTGTATAAATTTAAGAGGTGAGGAAAGGCCAACGATGCGACAGGTGGAACATGCACTAGAGGGTCTTCGAGGTTCTAAGATGTATAAGAATGATGACATTGCTGCAGTAGATTTCAAGAATGATAGCATTGTGATTAACTGTCCGACATCAACTAAAGAAGGCCAAAGATTTGAGGAATCTAGCAGAAGGTACAGTTTGGAGCAGGAGATGATTATGTCTGCGAGGTACCCTCGGTAGCACTGCATGCTCTGTGCCTTATGCATTGGCATAAGAGATTACTTAGCTTCTTCTAGCAGTAATTTGATGAGAATATTAAGGGAGTCCTCTTTGTTTCTTATCATTGCTTTTGTTTTGTTGGCATGGTTCTGCTGTACCCTTTTTCAAAAATATGCACACGGAATCAGATAAGATTCGGTACATTTGCTTTGTTTTTATCGTTTGTCGTTGTTAGAAGGAAGCGTCCCGCACCTGTCCCTGTGAACAGAATGCGGAAATTATGCATCGTAGAGGTTTGAAAAATGAAACATGGTTCTCCCTGCTTCAGGATCACCTTTGTCCATTCATATGGCCTCTTGGAACATGCATAACGCAAAAGGACACGCCCCATGTTGTGGTCGTACGTGAGCGCAGCTTCCCCACACCTTGGCTTACACTGTGCATTCTTGCGACAGCATCCACGTAGTTCCTGCTATTAGCATAAATGGGTTTGTGGCCCATTATATAATTAATTAATTAAATCTCAAAGTCCATTAATGGTGGTAGTTGCAATTAAAATAAAATCAATTTGAAAGTTGAGAGGGTTCCTAACCAACTTATAAGGCAGAGCCTTCTGCACCTATAGTAAGAATTTGAGAAAGACATCTCATGCAAGCGGGCACCATGCATAGCGCCAAGGCAAGTCGCCAATGCAGACCAGCCACCTCAAAGCAAAATCTTCCCAAGCAGCATCAAGATCGCTTGCGTCAGCGTGCTTAATTTACGTCCATCATGTGTCACTGTTCCTGGTAGACGTTCAGGGCCATATCGCACTAGCACTTTATGCAGGTATATTTAGTCTCGCCCTTGCGTGTACCAATAGCCCAAGAGTATCTCATGTTTGGGCCCAACAACCTTGCGATCCAGAAGATCAGCATTTGTCTTCGTTGTGCTTATCTCCCGTCGTGCCTCTCTTCTTGCGAAGCCTCATTCCCCTTTACCTCCCTCTATCTCCGGCATCTCTCGCCACCACCCGTCGCAATTCTAATTCAGTCATCCCCATGCTGCCTTATCTATTGTCTTTGGTACAAAAAGCCATCGGATTTGCCACTGTCCTGATCAGGCTTCCCTCAGACCTTGCAGTGACATCCCGCCTCCTCCATTGGGACCTCATCCGGAGGCTACCGCATCGTTTGCCACCCATAGGGTATCCACCGTAACCCAAGGACGGTGGCGCACCGCCCACACCATGCCACAATTGCCGACTACTTCCATCATGGCCTCACGCTAAAGCTAGGTTCCCACTATACACCAGGACAGCCACAGAATCAAAAGCTCCTCACCCTTACCCCCCCCCCCCCGCCCCCCATCCCCCATGACTAGGGCTGGCTGCTTGTGCTACTTCTGCACAGGTGTTGTGGAAGTTCCTGAGTCACATCCCACGGATTGGGTCTTTTTGACTAGCCTCTTTCCAAGAGTCACTGAGGCAAGGAACGCGGCGGTTAAAATACAATCCACACATCCTTGGTTTGCAGTTGCCGAGCAAATCAAGCTTGGCTCCACTCTCCTACTTCTTGGTGCATAAGCTTTCAACGCACAAGCACCTTGAGCAAGGATCAAGAAGGAAAGTGTATATGTGAAGTCGATATGTATGACAAGAGAGCAAACACACTTTTTATACAAAACTTGAAGAAAAGTGTTATCCGGGCGGCCTAAGTGTGGGGCACGCCCGTGAAACGGAACTCCCCAAGTACCTGCATTAGTCCTGGAAGCCCTAATGCAAGTAGTTCTTCACAAGCGGTATCGAAAACCATCATCGAATAACCTTTTATTGATAATTTACATCGATGTACAACTTATAGTCTGTACAAGGCTACAAGCGGGCTTCAAAGCCTCCGCTTATTCAGAAAATATAAAAGTACCAGTACTATGTAGAGCCTCAGCATCGCGGTGGAGCACGTCACCATTCCAAGCCTTCGTCGTCTGCTGCGTCTTCGGTGAAGTCCTCTGGTATGAAGTGGAAGCAAGGGTGAGCACTCCTGTCAGGGGGTACTCAGCAAGTCCCAAAGTAATTTAATAGATTAAGTTTGGTCCTGGAGGGGCACAACCTCCCTACCAGTCCCAGTTAGTGAACAAAGATATATCAACCTGCGGTAAGGGGAGTCCGCGGGTCATGTTCATTTTAGTGATCTAATCGACGGGGACTTTTACCAATTGGACTCTTGCCGAAGTCACGGCTATCCAGATAGGTTTGTCGCTCTGCAGAGGTCGTACTTCTCTGTCCTGCATTCGGTCAGCCCGTACCGTGTACTTTAGCGGTACTGCCCTACGAGATCCATTCCCACCAGCGTCTATCACTAGACAGCCACTCCCTAGCTCTGTCCACGGAAACTATTGGGGCCTAAGTAGGAGTCGCGCACGTCCACACAGGGACCTTCCCGGGGAAAGATTCTTGATGCATCAAGAAAATATATATCATGGCACTCCGCCACCAGGTCCTCCCGACCCTGTCACCTGCGACTCGTACCGGCCAGACCCAGCCCTCTGTCGGGGTCCGTCTCCAATAGTCCCGTTGCCCACCGTGGCCCCTTGGGACTGTTTACTAAAGCTGGCTAGTGGGGTGTGGATCAAGGCCTCACATAAATAAGCATTCCCGAAGGCCATGCTTTTTTGGCATGCGGGACCGTACTAGGCAATGGAAAGATTCTCCCGCGAACCGGTCCTTAGTGGCGACCCGAAGTGGCTCTTAGGACAGAATCCCCTTCCTTGGGATCTTCCTTCCACTCCCCGGTCTAAAGTTAAGACTGTGTAATCAAGTTCCGGTTCTCCAATTTCAATTATCCGGGCATGCTTATATAACAAAAGTAATTTCCACAATTATTAATGTAGACGGGACTTGCCTTGTCCAGCGTCGGGGTCGTCCCCTGCTTCCTCTTCGTAATCCGGATCCTCGGCGTTGTTCTCGGGGTCAGAGTCTGCGGTTAGTCACACAAATCAATACATCAATCAAGGGTTAACGGGCGATTTCTTTAAATGGATTTGAACCTAAAAGAGGTGACTATTTAATCTAGGGGTTGTGGGTGAGGTTTTTGGGAAAGAAAGGTATTTCTAGGCTTAAGAATTATTCTAGGATTTTTGGTGAATTTTTGGGAATTTTTGGAAAGCTCTAAGGTGGAGAATTAAACTCTTGTGTGCAAAAGCCGGGTGTACCTAGCAATTAAACAGGGGAGAGAGAGACAGACAGGCGGGCCCGTGGGGTCGCGGCCCCCCGCCTGTTACTGTTCTGTGGGCCGTGGACTGCGGCCCGTGGACCAGTGACCCTTCTGGGTCTGTGGTCCACGAGGAGCGCGTGCAAGAGGAGTGAGGGGGAGGTGGCGGTGCGCTGGCGCGGCTGAGCCGCTGGCTTGCGGGCCCGCGGCCAGCGTGGTAGCCACGCGGCGCCAGCTAGGCAGAGGGGAGGGGGGGACGGTGGCGCGTGGCGGCGGAGGCAGGGTAGCTCGCCGGAGCTGCCTACTCCGGCCATCCCAGGCCACCAGAGAGGCCGGGGTTCGCCGCCAGGGTAGCAGACGGTGCGACGGAGTGGTGGGGCATGATCTGGAGGCGGCGGCGGGGTTCGTGGTGGTGGCCGAGCTCGCCAGAGCTCGAGCGACGGGCGGCACAAAAGGGGCAAGGCGCGGGGAGGGGGTTTTGGGCTCCGCAAAGCAGCGGGGACGCAGCTGGTGGCGCACGGAGTGCGGCAGCGTGCTCAGGCGCAGCGGCGAGCGGCTAGGATCCCCCAGCGGTTCGCCGGAGCGCGGCGGCGCGTGAGGTTCGTCGGCGCTCGGCCGGCGGCGCAGGTGGGAGGGAGAGAGGGAGGCAGCGGCGAGGCAGCAGCGTGGGGAGACTTACTGGAGCACGACGGCGAGGCTCCCGGCGTGGCTCAGCTAGTCGCGCACGGCGGCGGGGCAGCTCGCGCTCGGCCGGCGCCGGCGAGCTTGTGTGTGGTGTGGGGGCGAATGAGCGGGGATGGGGTTCCAAGGGAGCGCGCCCGAGGGTGAGCTCCCGGAGCTTCACCGGCGCTTCCCCGGCCGGACGCGTGGCGAGGAGGCGGCACGGGACGACGACGCGTGCCCCCGGCGGCGAGCTCCGCGCGGAGCTGCAGGGCGCGGTCGGCGCCGCACTCGTGGTGCGGTGGAGGGCCGTGGGGGTGACACGCGTTGCGCGCGTCCCCCTAGGCTCGATCCGCGCCGGTGGAGGCAGATCGAGCGGCCGTGGCGGCGGGGATGGGCGCGACGGCGAGGGGAGGAAGAAGGGGAGCTGCATGGTGACGTCAGCGTGACGTCACCGGGGGCGAGAAACGCGCGCGCGGGGGAGTTGGAGGGGGCGGAGCAGACTTTGGGAGAGAGAAGGCGGGGGCTGGTTTGGGCCGCGGGAAGGCGGGGAAGGAGTTGGGCCGCGGGGTCGGGTTTCGGCCCAAGGTAAGGTTTTCTCTTTTTCTTTTTCTGTTTTCTCTTTTCTTTTCTATTTTGAGTTTGAATTTGAATTTGAGTTCTATTTCAAATCTAACTTGAATCGTTGGCTAGGTCTTAGGGTTTAGGATTATTCTAAAGTTAGAACAAGCATATGCATAATGTTGGATTCAAAATATTTTAATGCATTTCATTTTTCTAATGCATTATCCTATTAAAGTGAATCTAATTTTTAATATTAAAAAAATATTCTTAATTCCCTTTTTAAATGCTCTCTAATTTCTAGGGTGTCACACTAAGCATGTATAAAAGTGTGTTAACCCGTGTGATTATGGAACCGGCCTGTGAGTAGAGTTGAATTTACTAAAGGCCCACTTGTGCATTTGTGAGAGAAATGGCTGCCATGAAGCACCTTGGTAGGGACCCCTAGTCCCTTGTCACGGATGATGCCCAACCGGTAATAACATTCCTTGAGGTGATCCGACTATTATTCTAACCGGCCGGTACGCACATTAGCACCGGCTATGTTATCAACCGATGTTAAAATACATCCACTTTCTAAGACGTTCAAGTATATTCAGCCTCTTAGTGGTGCTGGACCGATGCCGAGTTCTTTAAGTAGTCCATGAAATCATCATTGTTTCAGGCTTCCCTCAGACCTTGCAGTGACATCCGGAGGCTACCGCATCGTACGCCACCCACAGGATATCCACCGTAACCCAAGGACGATGGCGCACCACCCACACCATGCCACCATTGCCGACTACTTCCATGAGGCGAGGAACGCGGCGGTTAAAATACTCATCCTTGGTTTGCAGTTGCCGAGAAAATCAAGCTTGGCACCACTCTCCTACGTCTTGGTACATAAGCTTTCAATGCACAAGTACCTTGAGCAAGGATCAAGAAGGATCATGTTTAACGATTCGGCCTAGAGGAGAGTATATGTGAAGTCGATGTGTATGACAAGAGAGCAAACACACTTTTTATACAAAACTTGAAGAAAGTGTTACCCGGGTGGCCTAAGCATGTATAGAAGTGTGTTAACCCGTGTGATTATGGTACCGGCCCATGAGTAGAGTTGAATTTACTAAAGGCCCACTTGTGCATTTGTGAGAGAAAGGGCCGCCACGAACACCTTGGTAGGGACCCCTAGTCCCTTGTCACGGATGATTCCCAACCGGTAATTACATTCCTACAGATGATCCGACTATTCTAACTGATACTAATCATGCACATTAGCACAGGCTAATGTTATCAACCGATGTTAAAATACATCCACTTTCTAAGACGTTCAAGTATATTCAGCCTCATAGTGGTGCTGGACCGATGCCGAGTTCTTTAAGTAGTCAATGAAATCATCATTGTTTGTGACCAACGATGGCTTCATCAATCAATTGGTTAGTGTACCACACGTCAAGCGTCCAAACAGAGGAGGCAGCAGGTCCTGAGAGCTCTTATGTGGGTGGAAGAGGCCGGAGCCGGACCAGCCTCCGTCACACGCGCGTGACCAGACAAATTTGCGTGGATATGATAGGTCAACACATTGGTCCGGTCCTGGTTTCATGTTTCATGTTTCGAGGAAGAATCGGGGTTCAATAAAAAAAAGGTTTCAAAGCATTTTAAACGACAAAAGAAACAAGTCAAGCCCACCGTTATGGATTGTATGGAGAAAACAGGAAACCTGGGGCTCCACCACCCCTCAACAATTTGCTTTGAACTGCTCTATTTTCCAAAGGGAACCAAAATTAAACTGGGCTCAAGTTGGGCAAGGGTTCATTTCCTAAAGACATGCGTGTCCAATTTGGTCTCCCGTTCTCATGTAGTACTAGTAATACATACAGCCAGTCTCTGCAGCCGTGCTATTACCAGCGGCAGCTGTGGCGCTGATGCTGATGGCGTCGCCGCAGCTCTCGGGTGCAGCCGCCACCCTGCCGCCGATCGGGCTGCCTAACTGCAGCACCACCTGCGGCGACGTGGTCGTGCCATACCCCTTCGGCCTCGGGCCCTCCCACTGCTACTGGCCAGGGCTCAGCCTCACCTGCGACACGGCCCACCACCCGCCGCGGCTTCTCATCGGCGGCGATGGCACCTTCCGGGTCACCGAGATCTCCCTCCGGAACCAAACAATCCGCGTCATGGCCTCATGGGCAGCCGCGCCGTGATAAACGTTACCGGCGGCGGCGGACACGACAGCAAGCTGGAGCGTCCCGTTCGGCCACGGGTTCACCGAGCACGGCTACCAGCTATCGTACAGGAACGAGCTCATCATCGACGGGTGCAACGCCGCGGCGACGCTCCTCGCCGATTTTGGAGTCATCGGCGGCTGCGCCAGCCTGTGCACGACGAGCCGCGACGACATCAACGACTTCTTCTTTGATACCAAGGCCTGCACGGGCACCAGCGTGCCGAATCGACTGCAAGCCAAGTCAATGATGGGCACCGACGGGGTCGATGAGGCTCCCACAATGTCACGCGGGGACTGCCGCAGCAACACGACGATGGCTGCGACGATGGCGTACGTGGCAGGCTCTGCAAGAGCCAGCACAGCCGTTGCGTGGCTGATCTAGGAACAGGTTTCATGTGCCAGTGCGACGATGGTTACGACGGCAACCCTTACCTCGCAGGTGGCTGCCAAGGTTAGTCAATCACTACGTACCTCTTGGCTCTTGTATCTAGTCCGGTCCTCTGTGCTAGAGCTAGGAAGCAACACTGCAATATTCTAATGGAACAAACCTCAGCCGTCGGATACGATTTTGCATCCGAATACAACGTATCGCGAAAAGAAAAATATGATTTGTAGTGCAATATAAAAGTGCCAACTTAGAGAAGGCTGGTGTTGCATCTGAACTGAAAATCAAGCAATCAAACAAGGTTCGGCAGAGTGAAAGATAGCAACTAGATAGTAGACTGCAGAGGGGGATTTGTTTTTGTATATAGTAGGCTGGATTTGACCAAAGAGACATGGTCAAAACATGCCGAAGTTCAATATAATATACTATCTGAAATTCATCAAAACGGAGATCTGCTTTCCAAAGGAAATCTACAAAGAAATGGATACAATCATTCTAAATGTTTTTTAAACTGTTTGTAATTTGTCATTGTCGATGTTTTTTGTAAAAAAAAACTATATATTTGTAACTAGTGGCACATTTGGAGGTAAGTTTAGTGTTATTTGGGTAAATTATTTGTGTAACTATTCCATCAACCTGTGCAACTGCATAAGCTAGTAATTTGAGAGACATGACTATTATTAGGTGTTTTTGGAAAAACTTAGGGTCTGGGCCTTCCTAGAGCCCCCACCCGACATTTGTTAAATTATTCTGACACACAATACTCATAAAACATACTTATCTGTATTCAGTTGTCTTAGATTTGAGTTAGCAATTACTCTATGCACTTTTTCGTCCACATTCATGTGTTTTCAACTTTTGATCACACATCCAATTGTTATACTTGTGTTTAACTGAACCCTAATTTGAGCTATATTTTTAACATGGAAATTGGTGTTCTCATTGCCTCCTCCATACATGTGTATATATACATCATCTACATGGTGAGACACATCATGCATTAACACCATAAGTAAGTATTGTTGTGTTAATGATGGAAAAATACGCAATTTAGAATTATTGGTGTACTTTGGGAATTTTTTACAATGATAGATGTATAATCTATGTGTGCATTTAGCAGGCTAGTTTATGACATTTCTAATAATGGTAGAGGCGGGAAATTCATATCGAAGTTTAGCGGGCTTGTCTATGTTATTTCTTATAATAGCATGACATGAAGATTAGGTAGTTATTTCAGGTTATTTTTTAATAGCACATGATATAGATTTGCAGCTTACTTTATTTCAGGTTATTTTTCATAATAGCACATGATATAGATTTGCAGCTTACTTTATTTAGACTATTTTTACTTATTGGTGTGGCTGATCGGTTGCAGATATCGACGAGTGCAAGCTCCCAAGTGAAGAGACTGACTGTTTCGGTGAATGTATCAACACAATTGGGTCATACTATTGCCTGTGCCCGCATAGAAGTTATGGCAATCCCGACGCCACAGGTGGCTGTGTGAATATTACCTCCGTTACAGGTCAGTACACACCCGAAACAGCTCCATTATTAAATGCTGCTACACCAGTGGTAATTTCATATATACATTTGCAGCAGATGATCTATTGCCTACGGTGGCTCCAGCGCCGATAGGATTGCGCAACTGCAGCACCACCTGTGGCGATGTGAGCGTGCCGTACCCCTTCGGCATCAACGCTGGATGCTACTGGCCAGGTTTCAACCTCACCTGCAACACAAGCTACAATCCCCCGCGGCTGTTTCTGGATAGCAATGGAACACTTGAGATTGTTGACATCTTCTTGGCACTTGAGATTGTCCACAATCCGGTACTAAAATGGCGTGCCACTTTAGTCCCTGTTTGTAACACAAACCGGTACTAACGTGCACCGTTTAGTACCGGTTTGTGTTACAAACCGGGACTAAATGGGCCTCCACGGGTTACTTTAAAAGGAATGCATCTCCCACTCAATCACAAGTGATGCATAGGTGGGATGGTAAGGAAGCTACGCGCGAGGCCGGAGGTCGTGGGTTCGAGTCCTCGCGGCCGCGTTCGCGCATTTACGCGTGAAAAATTCGGCGTAAAGTCGGTTAGTACCGGCTGGTGTTACCAGCCGGTATTAACGTGCACCGTTTAGTACCGGTTGTGGAACCGGTACTAAACGACGAGACACTTTAGTCTCGAAAGTTTAGTACCGGTTCCACAACCGGTACTAAACGCGCCTTCTGGCCCGGTACTAAAAGTCGTTTCTGTAGTAGTGATAGGTTTCAAGTTGCAAGTCAAATTTTAGCAAGTTAGAGCTTGAAATATCATTAGGGTAAAACTCACCAAGTCTGTGTACATTGTTTGCATCAAAAGAAGCAAATGAATCAGCTAGGGTTTGAGAATCAAGCTATCAGGTTCAGGGACGTTGGGGACTTAGGGGGCAGTCAGAGGGTGCGAGATCGAAGCGTACCTGCCGCTGCTGGCGTAACCGGCCTCTCAGCTCTCACCGGCATTGTTGCTGCTCGCTCGTCGTCGGTCGTCACTGCCTCTGCCTGTGTTGCCGCCCGCCGCTGCCGTCTGTTCTCTATCGCCCATGAGATGCGATACGAAGCGAAGTGGCAAGCTGCGGCCGAGTCGAGGCGTCGAGCGAACGGGACGGGAAATCGATCATCAAACAAAAAACCAGACGGACGGACGACTAAGCCGACAGACTATTAGGTGCTAATGGGTTTTGGGCCAAAAATTTAGGGTGGTCCGTGGCCCACACGGACCACCCTACAGCTCCGCCACTGGATGGTGACGCACATCAAGCTCTAGGCAATTTTTGCAGCCCTGTTCTCCCATCACGGCGAGTTAATAAGGGATTGGAACCCTTTGGGTATTCTGTTGGGGCACTTATTTCCTTGTGCAATAGCAAAAAATTTGCGATGTTGAGATCAATACGAATATGCTAGAAACGCTTTCAGCGTGCAAGAGCTCGTGATTGTTGGCAAACATTCTGCTAGTCGGTGAGGATGAGCCCATACAGTATATAACCTACATTATTACAGTACTTTTTTTTTGCGCGGGCGTGTTTTCGTGAGTTGTTGGTTGTAGTTGCATCGAATCATCCTGCAATGTCTTCCTCTTTGGTCACGTCCTTCACATGCATAGGCCCCTACCTCCTATTCCCACTCTATCTTTTTTGGGGCCTCCTACATATAGTTTAGATGTCTAAAATTGAAAAGATTTCAGGCGCTGTGGACATATGTGAACAAAGAGGTCACCAAGAACTCTTGCAGTCAATGGCAAAGCTTAGCTAGACAGGGGAAGTTAGGGGATAAGGGTTTTCCTGATGCCTACTCTCTGCTTACACCTGGGCTTATTAGGTGGACGATGGGCGGAGAAGACGGTGAAGGAATCACTGCACTCACTATGCTCGCCCAATAAACCACACTGTCAAGCAGGCATGTAAATTAGAGGACGTGCAGGTGGCTGAGTTGGACAGCTGATTTGTTTAGCCAAAGTGCGCTTCTGGTGACCAGCAGATCAACTAATCTCAAATTTAAAACCGAGGGAGTATATATAATTTATATTGGAATTATCAGAACGAGTGAGAGAAACAAGGAAAGCGCCAAGTCGAAAGGTTCACTATCCACAGTTATATAAATAAATCTAGAAAATTTAAAACCTTTGCAAACAATATTTTCCAAAAAAAACTTTGTTAAAAACAAGTGAGAGAATTGATACGATCAATATAACAAACCCAGTTTTAGTAAGCATGATGGAAGAGAATGTGGTGACTAGTAACAAACTCGATTGAGCTTGAGGAGTAATAAATTTATAAGTGAACTATGCAACACCAGCTGCTTGCACTACTTGTACTTTTGGTAAATTAGAGTACGTGTGACTTATAGTTGATCTTGACTTTTTTTTCAAATAATATACTTTCCAGTGTGCTGCATAAAGTGAAGCACGCATATATGAAGGCTCTTTTTGGTTAGGATTGACCTTTAACTTCTTAACTCAAAGACATGCCTAATTGGCCATATTTATATAAGTATATGTTTAGGAACATGTCTATTGACACAAGGCCCCAATATAGTCATCCGTTGGATATGATCGATCTAATTGTGTATAAAGAAGTGTCACAATATACCCGTGACAATATTCTTGATTAAGATTGGCTTAACTAAGGGGAGCACTCATTGCGATAGTGCCTACAGAACACTCCCTACTTTTCGGAAAGCTAAAGAAAGGCAGCATATGCTAATCCTTAAAGAAAGGGCAATATACAAAGGCAGCATGCTAATCCTTAGTAAAAGGACAATGTACAAAGTCTGCATTCTAATCAGTTTAACCATGAAACATATAAAAAGCGCACACTGTATCTTTCCGCAAAGTTAAAAGATACGGCTCTAAAACAGTATATAACCTGCCCATGTACGTACATACTTCTTTTTGCGCTTGTTTTGTTGAGTTGTGTTTGTTGCAGTTGCCATGAAGCATCCTGGATTGTGTTCCTCTTTGGTTACCTCCACATGCATGCCCCTATTTCCAACTTCTCACAGCACTGTTTTTGGAGCCTCCTATAGTTTAGATGCCTAGAATTGAAGATATTTAAGGCGTGTGGACATATGTGAATTAGAGGGGTGAACAATGAATTCTAACCGTCAATGGTGAGAGGGGAAGTTAGCTAGTGTAGAAGGGCTTTCATGATCCCTACTCTCTAGTGACATATGTGCTTATTAGATGGACGAAGGGCGGGGAGTCAGTGAATGGTGAAGGAATCACTGCTCGCACCATGCTCGGCCAATAAACGACACTGTCAAGCGGGCAGGCTCGTAAAGCTAGGGGATTCCCAGATCGCTCAGTTGGACACGTGATTTGTTTAGACGAAATGTGCCTTCTCGTGACCAGCAGATCAACTAATATAATCTCGAATTGTTAAGCACAGCTGGTAATGGAAGGTAGTGGCAGCCGCGTGGTTGGTAAGATCTGTCATAGGAACACGTTGGCCCATTGGATGGGAACGCACAGCTGCCTAGTGAATCCATCAATATATCTATGTCCTTCATGTGAGTTCACTACTAACTGTAGCACAATGGGAGGAGCTAGCTAGCTGGAGAGTCGCAGCTCATCAGTTGTGCGTGTCTTGCTGCAGTAGTAGTAGCTTATTAGCTGAGTGCCCAAGTACACTACACACACGCGCAGCCCATGATGTCGCCAACCTATGCGGCTACAGCGCTGTTGGTGATGGTGTTGCAGCTCCCTGCTGCAGCAGCCACCGCCGGGCCGTCAGGTGCACCCATAGGGCTATCCGGCTGCAAAACCACCTGCGGCAACATGAGCGTGCCATACCCCTTCGGCATCAGCCCTGGGTGCCATTGGCCGGGGCTCAACCTCACCTGTGACAAGAGCCACGATCCGCCGCGGCTGCTGCTCGGTGACGGCACCCTCCGGGTCACTGACATCTCCATGCGGAACGGAACCGTCCGAGTCATCCGCAGAGGCTTCATCATAAACACAACCGACGACTTCCCTGAAGGGATTCGGGGAGGCTACGCTAGCACAATACAAAACCGTGTACCCCGAAACCAGGAACAACTGCAGTTATAGATCTCAGATCGTTACCACTAGACGCGCAGATGCAGCGGAACCGTCTCGGTGTAGAGAAGCGCGTCGAGGTAGCAGTGCCGTGAAGTTGCGAACGTCCGTCTGGTCCTGCGACTTGCGGTTCGTCCTAGTGCTCCAGATGTAGCACCTCCGAGGTATCCACACGTACGGAGATTGGAACGCCGAGCGTCGGTGTGCCAGCACCGAGGCGCGCGGCAGGAGAACGGCAGCGTGGGAGGGCGGTTACTGTTCACCGCGTGAACAGTACCGCGGGTACTGTAGCAGCGGCTATAGGAGGGGCGGCACAACTGGCTTGCTCATCTCCCCTTTGCCCCTCCCTCGTATATTTAGGGAGGAAAACCTCCCACTAACTCTGGGCATATTACCCGCTACCCATTACCCGAACCCCAAATACCCGGACCCGGACCCGAAGTACCCGAACCCGCACTACCCGATATTTAGTTCGGATATTAGATCCTATTACCCGAATTTATATTGGGTAGTTCGGGTAACTGTGCCCGGTACCCGAACTACCCGTAATAGGATTTGTGCTTTTTTATCTTGTCAATTACTCAAATGTCAAGTACCTATGTCTTTTATGAATGTGTCGTGGTTTGCACTTGCATGTTGCATTTGCACAAGACGTCAAGACTTAAGTATCTAGTTTATAGTATATGTTGAGTACCTATATCTTTGTGTTATTTTATTATTTGACTGTATCCTGACTCATGTGATCTTATATATTTCGGGTAAATTGGGTATACCCAAACCCGAACCCGAAATTATGGGTACCCGAAATTGCGGGTAGCATTTTTTTTAGGCTGCAATCGGGTAATGATTTTCATTACCCGAAATTTCTAAAACCCGAACTACCCGACCCGAAATAATCGGGTAACCCGAACGCCCAGAGTTACCTCCCACCCCTTCGTCCATTAGCAATGTGGGGCTAATACTTGGTGTAGTCCCTCTAGTGCTAATGGGCCACGCTAATGGGCTTCCACTTTGTAGGCCCATTAGTGGATCCAATCCAATTGGCTCTAGGGCATATATCCAACATTCCCCTCCCACGGCAGGAACTTCTCGTTCGGTCTCGGCTTCAAGGAGTACGGCTACCTGCTGTCACAAAGAAACGAGTTCATCATCTCCGGGTGCAACGTCGCGGTGACTCTTCTCGCTGAATTAGCCGAGGCAAGTACCATGAAAATCCTCAGTGGCTGCGCAACCATCTGCCCCAAGATGGAGGACAACGACGGAAGCAGCGAGATATTATTTTGGCCGTTCAATTCCTGCTGGAAGCCCGTCACTCTTACCAGCCGGCCGGATGTAGTGCAGGCCAAGTGGCTCTATAGCGAGAGGCACAAGATGGAGGTTTCTCAACCGTTGAGCGTGTTAGTCGCGGAGGAGGGGTGGGTTGACAAGGCTGATGGTGGGGCGCTCGTCGATGCCTCCCACGCACCCGAGGCTCCCCTTCTCCTCGAGTGGGAGATCATCATGGGGAACGTGCCGCCTCAAGATTATGGCAAGTGTTCCGAGGGCGTACGCCGCATGGTCTGCAAGAGTGAACACAGCTCTTGTTCGACCAAGATAGCAGGCTATGTGTGCAAATGCGACGATGGATACGATGGAAATCCTTACCTCCCCTGCGGGTGCCAAGGTTAGTCGTTAGTTACTACTCCAATCTCATCCTACACAACTTAACTAGTAGTTTGATAGAATGATTTCATGGGGTGCCTCCCACCATGCATGCTTTCAATTGATGCGGTTGATGCGCTCTAGATATCGACGAGTGCAAGCACCCAAGTGAAATGAAGGATCAGTGCTTTGGTGATTGCTTCAACATGATCGGATCATACAATTGCTCGTGCCCAGCCAGGAACTTTTGGCAACCCCCTCGTTAGAGGTGGTTGTGTCAGGATTCGCTCCACTTCAGGTCAGTACACTCTCGATCAAATCATGCTGCATGCAGTATCTATGAGTAGTAATGAAGTAGCATAGTATTAATAAAAACTAACCCGTTATGATCACCTTTGATGAAGATACTATGGCAAAGCTCATTAGACTATTCCCAGTGTGATATTTCATTTTTGTGTTTCCAAAAAATACCACATAAACAATAAAACATTTGACTGATGGATGAAATAGCCCACACACTACTTCACTACTACTCATTTTGTCTATAGAAAAACTAACCCCTAATCTAAATCGCCCTTTGCCATCATTAATAAAAAGTAGGCCACCAAATCCATATTTTAGCTACCTATCTCTGACATTATAGAAAAGATATAGCAAAGTGTTCTATATTAGTTTCCATGTTAAAACATAGTTATACCAAGGTTTTAGCTAAAACATGTGAAACACACATGGAGGAGGTACGATGAAAAAAAGAAGAAATCTATGTGCGTATGATATGTGACCAGCTCTAGGAAGAGGGTGCTCTGCAGCAATGGCGATAGAGTCAGAGTCAATAGCATGATCTATTGATGACAATAACTACGCAAAAGTATATATAGGTTCACGAGATGGTAGTTATCCCCTACTGCCTCCGCCCCGAATCACTATTTACTTTGACTTTTCTAAATACAAAGCTTACTAATATACATTTAACATCTATACTATGCATGAGTACGTAGCAAATTTATGTATCTAGAAAAGTCAAAATGAAAATAGTATTTTGCGATGGAGGGAGTATATCGTATTTTGATGGATTTTATCGCTAGATTGGATCTAACCTATCAGATTGACGCCGGGCGCCAGCTGTAGCTAGCGAGGCATCGCTGAGAGTGGGAGAATAGATGCAACAAGTGTAGTGCGCGGAGAAGCGACGATGTTGCAAGAAAAAATACAACTATTTCTTATCACTGCATCCTGAAAAGTGACATCGGTGCATGGGCTTTGTCAATAATCCCTGCTGGCCGGTGCTAGCACTTTGTTTGCATGCTCGAGTGATAAAGTGCTATCCTCCTCCTGCGCTTGCCCCATGGGATAGTAGTTATAATTAGCGGGCTAAACTCTATCTGCTGCTTTAATATTTTATGCATATATGCTTGCAGCACCTATGGCAGCTCCCGCGGAGCAGATAGGGCTGCCAAACTGCATCACCAGCTGCGGCGGCGTGCGCGTGCCATACCCCTTCGGAATCAGCTCCGGGTGCTACTTGCCAGGATTTAACCTCACCTGCAACACAAGCTACAACCCCCCACTGCTGTTTCTCGATAGCAACAATGCCTTCCGGGTAGTCGACATCTCTATACAGGACACCACAGTGCGGGTCACCAGCAAACCCTTCTACACCGATAGCATCAACAGAATATGCGACAACGAGTCGTTTAGCTATCAGTTCAAGGGCATTGGCGAGCCTTATATCCTATCGACCAGGAACGAGTTCGTCCTCTACGCAAGCGGTGAAGACGCGCAGGCCACCATGCACGGAGAGTATAGAAATGGCAGCACTGCTGACAGTATCATGGCCGACTGCATCTCCACCTGCAGCTCCGTCCAAGCCGGAGATCATGATGCTGGGATGGCCCATGGCCACCATTGCTCCAGCCATGATGGCTTGTGCCATACACCCATCACCACGGGCACCACACCCAAGAAAGTGGAGTTGAAATGCCTCAACCTGCGCACCAGACATGAAAATGTTGAGCCATGGGAGCCCAATGGTGAAAACTATGCATTGACGTTCATTTCGGAGGAGGGATTGTCTGATCATTGGTACATGATATTAAACAAGAGTGGTTCGGGACTGCTAGATAATATGGCACCTCCCCTTGTTCTACGGTGGGCGGTTAAGCAAAATCTCTCAACGCTAGATGACTCAGACCACTGCCCCGGGGATGTAGCCAGCAGCCTTTGCAGGAGTGAGCATAGTGACTGCCGGCAAGAGAACGGAGGCTTTACATGCCATTGCTCCACCGGCTATGATGGAAACCCTTATATCACCGACGGATGCCAAGGTCACTACTCACTACTTCTCATGTACTCCTCCCATGAATGTCTTCACTCATATTATCAATTAGCACAAATGAATATATATGTTTCTCAAATTTATCTGTTTATTTGGGGATCCACTAATTCTTATATATGTATTATTCGTTTTGGTTTGGTACAGATATCGACGAGTGCAAGAACGCAACAGTACGCAATTCATGCTTTGGCGACTGCAAAAATTTGCCTGGACACTTCGAGTGCCGGTGCCCCAAAGGAAGCCATGGTAACCCCTTCGAGCTCGGTGGCTGCATCAGGTCCCCAACAGGTAATACCCACTAGCTAGATTCATCTTATGTGTATATTTCGTTGCTTAAGCAAAATATAATAGTATGTATGTACATTTCAGGTTTAGTCATTGCTCTGTCAGTTGCTTTTGGCCCGGGGATCCTGCTTTTGGTTCCTGGCGTAGTATTAGTACGTCGTAAGATTAAACAACAAAAGATAAAACTTTTGAAACAAAAGTATTTCAAGCAAAATCGAGGACAGCTCTTGCAACAGTTGGTGTCTCAAAAGGCCGACATTGCAGAAAGGATGATCATACCTGTGGATGAGCTTGCAAAGGCAACCAACAACTTCGACAAAGCTCGTGAGCTTGGTGGCGGAGGGCATGGTACTGTTTATAAAGGGATCTTATCAGACCTGCATGTTGTAGCCATTAAGAAGTCAAAGATTTCAGTCCAAAAAGAAATAGATGAGTTCATAAATGAGGTAGCTATCCTGTCACAGATAAATCATAAGAATGTGGTCAGACTTTTTGGATGTTGCTTGGAGACTGAGGTACCATTACTGGTTTATGAGTTTATTTCCAATGGAACCCTTTATCACCATCTCCATAAAGAAGGACCAAGGTCACTATCATGGGGAAATAGGTTGAGGATTGCAACTGAAATAGCATCGTCTCTTGCCTATCTTCACTCGGCAGTTTCAATTTCAATAATCCATAGAGACATCAAGTCCAGTAACGTACTTCTTGACGATACATTGACAGCGAAGGTATCGGACTTTGGAGCATCAAGGTACATTCCAATAGACAGAACAGGGTTGACAACAAGGGTTCAGGGAACCATCGGATACTTGGATCCTATGTACTTTTACACTGGCCGTCTCACCGAGAAGAGTGATGTCTACAGCTTTGGTGTAATTCTTGTGGAGCTTCTCACTAGGAAGAATCCAGTTTCATATTTGTCCATTGAAGGTGATGGCCTTGTTTCCTATTTTGTTGACCTACTTGCTGAGGGAAACCTTGCCCAAATAATAGACCCACAAGTTACAGAGGAGGGTGGCGAAGAAATCCATGAAGTTGCTGTACTTGCAGCATCCTGTATAAACTTAAAAGGTGAGGAAAGACCAACTATGCGGCAGGTGGAACATGCACTAGATGATATTCGAGGTTCCAAGATGCATAAGAAAGATGATATGGTAGCAGTTGAATTTGACAGTGATTACTGCATAACATCAACTAAAGAAGGCCAACAATTTCAGGAATCAAGCAGAAGATATAGTCTGGAGCAAGAGATGATGATGTCTTCAAGGTACCCTCGGTAGCACCGCGTGCTTTGTGCCTTATGCGTTAGCGTACGTAACGTAAGAGATTAGTTAACTTATCCCAGCAATTTGCTGCATCGTGATAATATCTGCTGTATTCTCTTTGTTTTCCTTACCATTTCTTTTGTTTTGTTAGCATGATTCAACTGTACCTCTTTAAAAAAATGTGTATCAGATCATAATTACGATTACTAGATTTTTTTTGTCTTTGTCTTGTAGCGCATTGGGACCCTTTTTCCCCTAAACGGAATTCGGAAATTATGCACTGCTGGTCAAGATCAATTGATCAGCAGTTCTGCATGCGGCATGTATTGTTTTGTGACCTTTGGAAAAATGAAATCTGGTTCTCCCTGCTTCACGTTCACTTGTGTTTATTCCGAACTAAAATTCTCTTCCATACGTGATGCACATGCCTTTGGCTTGGAGCTGTACATTCCTATGGCTTCCCTTGGAACACGCACAACACAAGAGGGCATATAATCATATATGTTCCTCAACTGCCGTGTCGTGGGCACAGCTCCCCACACCTTGGCGTACACCGTGGGTTCTTGCGGCCGGCGGCGGCAGCATCCAGGCAGTTGTTGCTTCGGATGCGCTACCTGAAAGCAGAGCATAAAGAAAAAAAGAAGCCGGGACAATGCTCGCCTGTGGTGTGTTGCAGAGCTAAACACTTGGCGACACTTGTTGATAGACCCATTAGCGAGTAATTATTTCTCTTGTTTTTCTTGTTGTGGGGCTATTTCGATGCCACGGCCTGTTCTCTGAACAGGTTCAAAAACCAGGTGCCACTGGTGCGTGTATTCTGCTACCTTCTTATTAATCGAGCTGGGAATCTTTTCAGACCTTTCGAAAATAAAGCAGAGCATTTGGGCCGCGTCAAGATCGCTCGTACATTCGTGTGCTCAGCCTTCATGTTCCTGTCGTAGTTCGTGGTTCACGTCCGAAACTTTTTTTTTGAAAACTTGTCTGAAAAAGTTTTTCAAAGAAGCTTCTCAAACAAGTTCATTTTAGAAAAAAAATGTCTTCAATTCTTCACAAGAAATTCAATAAGGTTTACCCCGCAAAATTTATGTAGAAACAAGGAAGTACAAGTCGATTTTATCTATATGAATGAATGTTTTTTGGTAAGAACAATAAATGAAAAGTATGGTGACACTAGCGGATAGAAAAAAGAATAAGAAAAAGAAAAAGAAAAAGAAAAAAAGCACAATACGGTTGAATGATTTTCTACAAGCACACGTCTTCAGTCTCGCGGAGCATTCAGTAATCTATATATGTCACTAGGACTGTGTGCAGTAATGGCGTTCCTTGATTAGGTACTGTTATGAAAACGGGCCCCCGCCCGGCAGGACTCTCCGGGTATTCCGGGTTTCTGGAAGGATTGGAGTCCTTCCGGACCCTGGTACCTCTTTTTTTAACGCAGACGCTCGCAAATACGCACGCACAATTGCCTCTATGGACACACGTACGCAACCCTACCCCTATGAGCACCTCCGAAAGACTGAGCCGGCAAATCCTTGAGATTGACGAAGTCACCAATGGTGCCTCCACTACTACAGAACATACTTTTAGTAGCACCAACTTGTGTTACTATATGCCATTAAATGTGTTACTACGTCTTCTAGTAACACATGTTATTAGCGTTACTATATCCAATGTTACTATTGCCCAATCTCTGTGAACACATGACATATGTTCTTTTACATAGAGAAAAGTGTTACTACTCTGTAACATATATACTTTATAACTGTAACATTTGTTTGCGTTACAACAATTCTCAAGTGTAACACATTTTTGAAGCTCTAGTAACACTTTTTCATATGGCAGTAGCACTTGGTGAGAGCATGGTTTGGAATTTTAGGAACACATGGTTTGTAACACATGCATTACCTGTTGTAACACTTTTAAAATCTGAAACAAGCTTTTATATATATATTGGCACATATAGCATATAGTTTTGACAATCATGAGAATTGCACACTCAGGGAGACCCCAATTTTCAATAATCATGAGAATTGCATTGATTGTAGGAAGGTAAAAACATAGTTCTTGTTCACATAATGTAATATTATATTTACAAAATAGTATGATTCTAGAAAGCAGATCTACAAAGTAGTGAATACTAAGTCTATAAAACTATAAATGAAATGTAACTACGAATATGAAATATTCTTCAAGTGCATTGCTTCTTGATTCATTCTTGTGTGCATCCAAATATATAAATTCAACCGTTGATCATTTCAACCTGCATAGAGAACAACATTGATCATCATTTCAACCTACCTAGAGAAAGCTAGTTGCAACACACGTATTTAGAAAGATAGTTGTATAACATACACAAGTTGAAGGCCACGCAATTAGTGTTCCTTTTGCATGGGCATCACCTATTTTGCTGCAGTCAGCCATGGGCCTTATTAATGGCTCATTTTGTAGTATAGGATGATTTATACGCACTTTGTAGAACTGCTTTCCTATCTCAACTCCGCCAACGGTTGCTTTTGGCCTAGAGCTCACAATGGTTGCATAGGCCACAAGTGAATTTTGACGGCTTGCAGTCTTTAGTAGCACTGTGGTTCCATCCTACATTGAATTAATTAACAGTCACCAACATGCACTAGTTTAGTAAAAATAATTAAATATAACAGTTGGTGTTATGTTTGTTCACCTTAATTGGATGAGACTGTGTATACTTTGAATGATTATAGCCTGTAGCATTATCATGAGCAACATGTTTCTTCTTGGTCCTAGTCTCTTGGAGTACTTGCTGGTTCTTTGTCATTTGAAAGAAGGTATGAAATCATAATCCAAATCATGCCAAGGTTTGGGTAAATCATGGGAATATTCATACACACCTTTCTTTTTCTTGTTACTGTACCATCATTTGAAATCTGTGTACATACATCAAACTAAAAATAAATGAAATAGTTGTATTTATATGGTGGTAAGGAGTGTGATAAAATTCTTAAATGGAGGAAACATAACATGACTAATATATCACATGCTAATGATTTATCTAGAATGGTGTACCTGTTTCTGTGTAAAGTCATTAGTAGAACATTGTGGGGATGATGGCTCTCCTTCCCTAAGTGATAATTGCTTAAGATTTGCATCACCTTGGCACTGGATATACCATAAAAATTTATAAGACTAGACCCAAATATCAAGATAGAATCAGCTAAGAGTACAGTATTGTTAAATGATAAGGAACAACATGATAACCTTTTTGTTGGACAACACGGGATCATCATTGTCATCACATTCACATGTACGATTGTTCTAGTAAATAGAATTAAGGGGAACAATATGAGTTTTGATATACATGTATGTTGGGAACAAAGGTAACAATTTTATTAGAGGTGAGATTTACCAATTCATCCCTCTGTTGATAGGCTGCATCTCCATGGTTTGGTTCAGGACATTGAATTCTCTACAAATCTCAAACAACATTAACTCCAAGAGAGCCAATTATGTGAAAACATGAACACGAAAAATAATACCTTTCTGTTGGATTGCAGTACATGATTCTGAATGTTAGCTTGGTCAATCTGAAAATCACCACAAGTAGTCAATCCTAAAAATGATATTGAGTTTAAATAAAATTTAGTACACAGAGTCACATGAAAGACATTGATACCTTGTTTGGTTCTTCATTCTCATGGTCTCTTTTCTTGTTTACGAGTTCATCAATAACTCTGTCTTGTTTTCTTACACGGTCCTTGAGTTGCTGTATTTCCTCAAACATATGAGTCTCAACATCAGCAGATGAGCCATCTATTGTAGCTATATTGATATCCTTCAACTGACGTGTTGTTCGGCCATAAACTTGTTTAGGAATTGGAAGCAATCCCATGCCATGAACTTGTCCAGGTTTCTCCTCTCCCAAAACTTGATGTAGTGCATCACCTTCCCATGCAACTCTTCCCTCACTGTTTTCTGCTAATTCCGGTTGCTTTTCTACCAGATTTTCCAACTGAACCTATAAGTAAAACATCAGAGACATGACTATCTTTCTTAGTAAAGTGAAATACTTGATATTTACAAATATGATATAGACATCCTTGTGTGTAAATATCTTACCACAGGCTGATTTGTCCCATTCACTCTGGCCTTGTGAGTTGCTAAGTAAACCTTTGCTCTATGTGGTGGTTTTTTTGTGGGATCAGCTTGTCTCTAGGAAAAAATACCAACACATGTCTGATTAGAGAAAAAGTATAGAAATATATTGAACAACAAAAAATGCTTACCATGTCCTCAGACCAACGGGCAAAACTCTTTGTACCCCCAGTATGTGGTGTCTTTCTCATCTCACAACTTAGTGTGTTCTTCTCACTAGCGGCCTGCAGTGAAGTTAATTAAAAAATATTGAATCATTATATAAACAAAAGGGAATAGCCAAAATAATGGTGCACCCTACCAACCTTTCCTTCTGCTGACTTCCAATACTTTACCAGGGCTTTCCATTGGTCTTCATCAATATCATCTGGACAGAGCTTGTACAAAGCTGATCTTTTCTTCTTTGGACTAAATAACTTCTTTTTTAGTGTTGACTTGTACTTCCTCCAATCTCTCCCGATTGATTTCAGTATCCATTTCTCACATGAGCGTGGATACAAGAACTTTGTCTATTATCAGATAGAGATAGTTAGTACAATTAATTACTTCGCTGCTATTGTCTTAAAGTTTGTACCATAACATCTTATGAAATTTAGCATACCTGAATGCATTCAAGAATGGTTCCAGCACTATCCTTCTTTACCAGTCTCCAATCTTTCAAGTGTATAGGACAATAACCACCATTCAGAAGTTTGGAAAGCCATTGATAATAAGCATCCTGACTTTGCACTAGAGCCTCGGAACTTGAGATTTGGTATGGCTAGTGATGGTTTCAACCCATTTGGGAAGTGTAATTCAACCCATAGTTGCTGGCCTGTTGTATTGGTACCTTACAACCTTCCTCCGTGGTTGTGCATGAAAAGTTCTTCTCTTATGCTTACTTTGATAATTCCTGAAAACCCTGGAAAGGACTTTCATACATTCATGCAGCCAGTTTATGATGACCTAAATGAACTATTTGACATTGGTATGCCTACATATGATGCATCTCGAGATGAGGTGTTTCCACTTCGAGCTATAGTGTTGTATACAGTGAGCGACTACCCTGGGACTGGGACAATGGCACAGTTCAGTACTGGTAGCCAGTTGGGTTGTATGTCTTGTCAAGAAGAAACAAGTTTCATACGCTTGAAGAATGGATACAAGCAGTGTTACATGGGACATAGACGATTCCTACCTGATGGCCATGAGTTCCGATATGATGCCAATTCTTTTGATGGAACTGAAGATCATCGATCAAAACTTATACCATGTTCTGGAGAAGCTATTTTGGAAAAGATAAAATCAATTAGTGACTTTGACAAGTCAAAAACATGGAAGGGTGCTGGTGGCTTTTTTAATTTGTCTTATTGGAAGTTTAATTTGCTCCGACACAATCTTGACTTTATGCATATAGAGAAGAATGTTTGTGAAAATACATATGGGACACTTCTAGAGATGCAGGGCAAATCGAAGGACAATTTACAGGCACGGAAAGACTTGCAAGAAATGAACATCCGGCCAGATCTACATCCACAAAAAAAGGCTAATGATAAGTATTACTTGCCTCCTGCTTTGTATAACATGTCTAAAGTGGAGAAGCAACAGTTTTGTCAGGTCCTTCGTGATATAAAAGTTCCAGATGGTTATTCTAGTAACATCTCTAGATGTGTTAATGTTTCTGAAGCAAAACTTACAGGTCTAAAAAGTCATGACTGCCACATACTAATGCAACAACTTTTACCGATAGCTTTGCGGGGTCTTCTCCCAGATGATGTTACATCTGTCTTATTCGACCTATGCGGGTATTTTAGAGAACTGAATGCAAAAGTTCTCTACAAGGATGAACTTGAAAAGTTAGAGGACCGAATTATATTGAAATTATGTCGGATGGAGATGATATTCCCTCCAGGATTTTTTACAATGATGGTGCATCTAGTTCTTCACTTAGCAACAGAGGCTAAAATAGGTGGTCATGTCTGCTATAGATCAATGTATTTTGTGGAAAGGTATATTTTTGTGCTTTTCATAAAACATGTTGGGGCATTTTGTCCCTGTTGTTGTGTAGCATTATTTAATGTTTTTCTATTAACAATTCTGGTCTATGCAGGTACCTAGGTGAGTTGAAGTCGAATGTGAGGAACAAAGCTCGTCCTGAGGGATGTATTGCTGAATCAGTTTTAGCTAAAGAGGCCATGGCACTTTGTTCGGGATTCCTTGATGGTTTTCAGAGCTTGCTTAGCAAGCTGCCAAGGAATACTGATAATGACAAAACAATTGGATGTTGTACTGGAGAGGCATCATCTCTTTTCCCTCATGCTGGAAGTGCACTTGGAAAACCACGTAGATATGTCATAAGAGCATTGGCAAAAAAAAACAAGCACACAGATATGTGCTATTCAATTGCTCTAGTGTCGACCCATACATTAGGTAATATCTCAAACTCACAAACTTGATGTCAACTTTTTCATGGTACAATTTTCCTTACAAGATGCATTATAGAGCTCATGCAGAAGAGATCACAACTAATAATAATGCACGTCGATTGAGCCATAGAGATGTGGAGAAAATGCAAAATGAGAAGTTCGATCTGTGGTTTAGAGATCATGTAAGTAACATATCGCAAGAAATATATCTGAAGTATGTTACATCCATCATTAAAGTAAAGAATAACTAAACTTTTATAACTGTGCAGATCAAGCAGATTGAGAAGGAAAATGGCATTCATAGTATTAAGGATGGCATTAGATGGCTAGCTCGTGGGCCAGTTGAAGCAGCAAAAAGTTATTGTGCTTTCAATAGCCGAGGTTTTCGATTTAGGCCAAAACGGTTGGATGGGGTGACACAAAATAGTGGAGTAGTGCTTACTGAAAAAACGTCAAGTTATGCTAGTGCAAGTGATGCTAAACCAGTTTTAGGCAATGTGACTTACTATGGGAGGATACTTGATATTATTGAGCTGAACAACTCTGGGAAGTTTTCTGTGGTAGTTTTCAAATGTGAATGAATTGATGTTCTTTCTGGAAGAGGAATAAAAAAGGATAAGTATGGCTACACACTTGTCAACTTCTCACACCGGATACATACAGGAGAAAATATTGGGCATGAACCTTATATTTTTCCAAACCAAGCTGATCAGGTCTTTTATATTGAAGACAAACTAAACCCTGGATGGTCATTGGTCATGAAGATGAAGCCAAGAGATATATATGACAGTGGATGTGATGAATGGGAAGACGATATAGAAACAGAGCCATTCCATATCACATACCTTGGAGAGATGTTCAGTAATGGAAACATGCGCCGCCAATGGGTTAGAACAGACATTGAGGGAACAACAGTGGATGCTAGCACCAGCGGATCGAATGACCAATCTTGGTTCGTGCTCCTTTATTTGTCTTCCATTATGTTTAGTAATACAAGTTCTTCTCATTCTTAATGGTGACACAATACTATAGTCAAAATGCTACTGTTTATGTTTTTTTTGAGTAAAATTGTTCCATCATTAAAATGAATTATATTTGAGTTATTAATGTATGTTTTCTTTTATCACAGAACCATCGGAGTGGGGCGATTACTTTGGGATGCAAATATATCATTGTTTGCTTTCAGTTCAATGCATAAGTTAAATATGTAAAAGACTTGTATTCTATACTTTATTGTCATATGATTTTGACCTCATCATCATCTGTCCTGTTGATTCTGTAAAGATATTCTATACACATACTCCTTCCCTCATCATCATATGTCCTGCTAATTCTGTTGATTCATGTGTCTTCACACGAACTAAAAATAGTTGTGTTTTCTTGCAACAAATTAGGTATTACTATTTCTTATTTCTATGACATTCTCCATTGTCTAGTCCTGATGCTTTCTAGAACAGTGCATGAAATTCAGGGTGTCATAGTATTAAATCTTCAATAATAAAACAGATGTATTACAACATTAGTGCCACTCACTACTACACAAACCACTTTCACAAACGGGCTATCACAACCGGTTTTGAGAAAACCGGTTGTGATAGAGCTATCACAACCGGTTTTTAAAAACCGGTTGTGATGTCGCCTATCACAGCCGGTTTTTCTCAAAAACCGGTTGTGATAGTCGGCCGGCACATCACAACCGGTTTTTCTTACAAACCAGTTGTGATGCTCACTATCACAACCGGTTTTTGAAAACCGGTTGTGATGGTGAGCATCACAACCGGTTTCTTTACTAACACATTTTTGGAGGGCAAATTTGAAAATTTAAATTTTGTAAACGGCCTCGGATGAACTTTTGACCAAAACGAAAGTTGTAGATCTTGAAAAGTTATGAAACATTGTAGTTCACCACTTTTTTATTTGAAGTCATCTTGTCAACCGAATCTAAGTTTGAATTTTTCAAATTTGAAAACTTAAATTTTGTAAACGACCTCGGATGAACTTTTGACCAAAACGAAAGTTGTAGATCTTGAAAAGTTATGAAACATTGTAGTTCACCATTTTTTTATTTGAAGTCATCTTGTCAACCGAATCTAAGTTTGAATTTTTCAAATTTGAAAATTCAAATTTTGTAAACGACCTCGGATGAACTTTTGACCAAAACGAAAGTTGTAGATCTTGAAAAGTTATGAAACATTGTAGTTCACCACTTTTTTATTTGAAGTCATTTAGAGCCTCAAATAAGCAATTTACACTCAGAAAATATTAATATGAGGGGAATCAAAATGGTATATAGACACAAACACAATAGTGGTGCAGTGGTAGAGGAGGCTATGCATGAACGTGAGGTCGCGGGTTCGAATCCCGCCGACCGCGTAGCGCGCGATTTTTCCGCGAAAAATGCGTGACTTGCGACTGTGGATAGTGGCTGATGGGGTCCATCCCCAAATAAATAAAATGTTTTGCTATTTTATTTTGGTTTATTTTCGGTTTAGATGAAAACCGGTTGTGATGGAGTCATCACAGCCGGTTTTTGAAAACCGGCTGTGATAGGGGGGACTATCACAGCCGCTTTATCTCATCCGCCCCTCAAAACCGGCTGTGATGGGGGTTCCGAACCGGCTGTGATGACCTTTTCTGTATTAGTGACTATCATGCCAAAATTGAACATTATCGTTAATTTAAATCATAAATAATACAAATGGATATAGTAATAACAAATACGAATATAGTTTGGTAAATGGAAACATTGTATCAATATCTACTTCATATCTTAGGTTCTGATGTTTCGTTTCTACTTCAAAATTTTATTTTGAAATTTTAAATGGTATCCCCACTGGATATTTACTTTTTTAATCAAAAAATAAAGTCCAGGAAGCAAGAATCATTTCTAGATGGGGCATATTACTAGTGATTTGTTTCTTCACTAGAGAAATAGCATCCTTGAGGATTAATTTAAAAAAGTTTTTGCCAATATCTATTCATAGTCACCAATCATGGTTATGAAGCAACAACCCTGTGGGGTGGTGGCTTCTTTTGGATGAAGCAGTCGCATTCAGTAACAACAATAATATTTATATAAACACCAGTAACACTTTAGTTGTAACACTATTTTTGTGTTACTATAGGGTATATATTTGTGTCATATCTTACGTGGTACAGTCATGTGTTACAACATACTATCATTTTGTAACATTTTAGCGGCAACACAATTTTTGTGTTACTAAAAAAATTTACCTGTAACACATTTTTATAAAACAAGGGCTATGTGTTACTAATGAAATTGTAACACATAGGTTTGTGTTCCTATGAAACTTCTTTGTAACACATTGATGTATATGTTACAAGTGTGTGTTACAATATCTTCGTTTTGTAGTAGTGCTCGCTGTCGACGACAACGTTGCCTACCTCTTAAAGAACAGCACCGGTTAAATCCTAGAATAAATCCAGAAAAAAGAGAGCACCAGTGCCAAGTCGATGACTTGAACCCTGGTGGGCAGGTTCCACCACAAGGACCCTCCCTGGAACCTCTTCTGATAGGGAACTGTCGTCACGTTGGCTAGGCCCAATCACCGTGTCAGCTCAGACTGATTGGCGTTGAAGGGACTTCCGCCTGGCACGGAAAGATGGGGGGTCATGAGAACTCCAAGCTCTAGAAGGCAGAGACTGATCATACCCCAATGGCTCGAGGTCTTGTTTTCCTAGGAACCCGGAGGGGAGGAGGTTTCGGGGCCCAGAACCCTTCCGAAGGACTCCAAGGGTGAGACTACATGAAACGGTGGCAAGCCCCAAGGCTGCGGGGACCTGTGTCTACCACTACCACAAGGGATGTCAGCAGAAGGGACGTCAACCCTAGGTCCATAAGGGACCTCAACCTAGATACGGAAGGGAAGGGAGCGGGTCGTCAAGGTGGAAGGACGACCTAGCCCCTAGGGTTTTCCTGTACGGTTCGTCCGGGCGCCTTCCGTATCGGAGGGCAGGAAGGTCTTTTCCTAAGGCCAATTAGGGTCATGCGCCTATAAATAGAGAACACTAGGTCCCTTTATGGACAGATTGAATTGAGACTTCTAGCCATTCATTCTCCTAGAAGCCCTCCTAGCCATTGAATTTGCGTAAGTGCCTCACTTTATAGTTTGGGCGTTTGTAACCACTAATAAGTACCTAGCTACTTTTTTTTAGAGAACTTGCAAAGCACATTTTTCATTAATAAGAAGATAGAGTTTGATTACATGGCAGTCACACAGAGTGTAGGAACAAAGTGCAACACAATGTAATCGAGGTCAAAACTACGACATAATCTCTCAAAGGAGTTAATGCCCTCGAAGCCGGCCCTTCCCCAGAACCTCGCCTCATCCAAAATCAGAGGGGCCAAAGCCACCAATTGTAGTACAGGGCGGTCGTGGACCCTGCGGTTCTGCTCCCGCCAAAGCGACCAAGTGACCAACCAAGGCAGGGAGTCAAAACCTCGCCTACAGTCTTTAGAGACCCGCTTTCTACCTTGAATCCACCATTGACAAAAAGGCACTTCCATTTGAGGACCTAGGTCCTGAAGCTAGACGAACTGAAGTATACGAAACCAAGTTTCCCGACTATGCGCATGTGGGGACCCCTGGGCCAGGACGTCCCTCGATCACCCGTATCAGTCCCTGGATCAGTACGCTGATACGGATTTTGTCACACCCGGTTCTGCAAAACAAAACCGAGTGCACACCGTAACACACAATTAATTTTCTTTCTAGCTAAATTCTCTGTAAAATAAATAAATGTTGGAAAAATTTTAAAATTGAGAGAAAATCGTTGTTTACTTTTTCTTAAAATTCACATCCTGAAATTGGAGAATTTCAGGGTGTGACAGATTTCGACACAGATTAGTGTCAGAAGCGGTAAATAACGTATAAATTAAAATAACTAGCGGAGCGCGGGCGGGCACTCATTCCTCAGTTGGAATGAGCTGTAGCACCTCACAGCCCTGGAGTTCTAGCCTGTACGACAATGAAAGCAAGAGTGAGTATTCAGAGTTGAATACTCAGCAAATCTCACAAATTCAATAATATAATTATAATTTAAAAGAGTATAAAGGTTGGGCCTGGAGGGGCATTTCTTCCCTGCCAGTCCCGATATTAACCCCGGACCCCAGTCATCGGAAGTCCTGCCGTCCGGGTTCTCCTCGCAATAAAAATAAATCTAATCAATGGGGGCTTTGACTAAGTGGACTCATTCCGGAGTCACGGCTATCCAGATAGATTCTACACTCTGCAGAGGTCGTACTTATCTACCCCGCATTCGGTCAGTCCCTACCTTCGTCAAGGCAGGTACTGCCCTACGAGACTCGTACCCACCGGTGACCATCGCTGGTCAGCATTGCCTAGGTCCAGCCACAGGTAATACTGGGGGCTAAGCAGGGGCCACTAATCATCCGCCTCGCGGATGTCGACCCGGGTCTGTGAGCTCATTAATTAGGGCCCTCGGCCCTCAGGGTCTCCGACCCTGTATCCTAGTCGACCCGTGCCGCCCAGTCCCAGTCCTCTGCCTGGGGCTGTCTCCAACATACCCGTTCCCGACTTGGTGCGTGCCCGACTCGGCACCCGGCGCTACCCAGTTCGCCGGTCGGCACTCTGCACCAATCATACGGCTCCTTGGGCTGGGTTACTAAGTTCCGCTGGTGTGGTGTGAATCAAGGCCTCACATAAATAGGCACTCCCGTAGGCTGTGCCTTTTTGGCATGCGGGGTTGTACTAGGCACTAGAAAGAATCTCCCATGGACCGGTCCTTAGCTGAGATCAGAGCGGCTCTTAGGATCCTCCTAGCGAGGACATCCTTCCACTCCCAATCTTAAAGCATCTATATAGCGAAGCCAGGCATCCACCCACGTGAAGCCTCCTTATAGCTTAAGCTGCAGGAATGGTAAACTTTAGTGATTTGGGTGATATTATTGGTGAGACTTGCCTTCATTGTTGGTCCTTAGACGTTCCGTACGCGGGCGTAAACTGTATGTTGACCGGGCGGGCTTCGGGCCTTCTGGAGCTCCGGCGTCTCGTCGGGGCCCGGTCATGCTATCGAACAATAAAACACATAAAATAACATCAATACATCAATCAATGCCTATAGATTAGAAAGAGAAAGGGGAGATAGATATTCCGGGACGTACCTACTTTGGCGATGGGCTGGCTGTGCTGATGGGCTGGAAGGAAGGGTTGCGGCCCATTTGTGAATAAAAGGGTTTTCTATTTGTTTGAAAATGATTTAGAGTTCGAATTCGGATGGAGATTCAAATGTAAATGGGATTTTGAGGTGAGGCTTGAGGAAGATAGCTTTTAGAATATTTTTGGAAGGATTTGATATCGGAAATTCAATATTCAAATTAGATTTGAATATTAAACTAAAGATTGGAAAGAGAGATCTAGAGGAATTTCTATCTCTTAGAATCTAGAGGTTAGAGAGGGTTTCTAAAGCATTCAATGTGCAACACTCATGTCAAGGTTAAATGCATGATTTAATTTATAAAATAGATTGCGAATATTTGGAGAGAATTAATTATATTTAATTAAGGAAATTATAGAAAATATGTATTAGAATGCTTTTAAAAAATACAGGGTGTCACAGCGCACATCCCGTGAGTAAGTGATCTAGATTTTTGACCTCTTGTAGTGCACATAGAGCATAATTGTCTCTATCCATTAGACCATGATGGCAACGCCGGTTTGAAGTCCAACAGCGATCATGGAGGACCAACCAACTAAAGAATCTGCATTTCCCTGACGCCTATACTTTCTAGAGTTGGCAAGCTCAGCTCCTATGAGCTCGGTGCGATCCAGGAACAGTATGTGGCATGCCAATGCTTACGAAAATTCCCCTGAGCTAGGCCAGAGCCAAATGAATCTGTCTGGATACTGGGAGAGTGTCAAATGGCGGAGTAGATCCCAAAGCCGTATGTACTATAGAGCCACTTGTATGGTGACTGCCTTGGTGATGATGTCACGGACCCACCTCTGATCGGTGAGACCCTCTTACACTGTTCGTCTCTTTCTTACACGGGCGGGCACACACTACTACACACACCCACCTTTACAGCCGGTTGGGGAGGGCTATCATAGCCGGTTTTGGGAGGCGGTTGTGATAAAGCGGCTATGATAGTCCCCCCAATCACAGCCGGTTTTGAAAAACCGGCTGTGATGAGAGGGTATCACAACCGGTTTTTAAGTAAAACCGGATGTGATGCGAGGGGCATCACAACCGGTTTTAACTAAAACCGGCTGTGATGTGAAGGCATCACAACTGGTTTTTAATTAAAACCGGCTGCGATATGAATTTTGAGATTAAAAAAAATAATCTAGCATTATTTTGACAGCACAAAACATACAATGGTCCTATTACAATCAGTTCCATACATTGTTTACAATCAGTTCCATACAATAGCTTGAGGATGACAGTTGATATATACACTCAAAAAAAAAGACTGAAGCAATCTACATGCAGCATCACAATGCTTTGGGAGTGAAGTCAAATATCTACCGATCAATAGATGAAGCACAGATGCAAATCAATAGTGCCAAGCAAGAAGTTTGATGTATAGGTTTTAGAATTGCTAGGAACAAAACCAAAATGTGCATTGCTAGTAACAGATAATCAATCAGCAACCATGAACCATAACAGATAGGACATACAATCCAGCAGACATGACATCCCTCAGCTTCCCAGCCTTTACATTGGTGATCAAGACATTTGTGTGACAGGATAACACACAAATTTGAGGTCAAGCATCAGAAGCTAAGATAATGAATTAAACAGGACAACATACAAAAATTGAGATGCATACCTTTCCAATAATTTAATTGCTGGCCCAATAATGCTATGTACATTGTTCACAGCCTGGCAAAAAACAATTCCATAATTAGTCCAATATGAACAGAGAAAGCAACCCAGCAAAAACACAATGGATATCTGCATATATGGATCTGCATTATCGCAGTTCAAATTTATGCTACAATCTTGTCAGGAACATAACAACTGTTTCAAGAGGACAAAAGAAGTCTACAATGTTGCTCAGATAAAGACATACTTACTGGAATTCAGTTCATGAAACATATTACCTGCACCACTTTTACCACCTAACAAGCATCTTTGCATATGTCAAACAAAGGGAGCAAAGCTATGTCAAGTGTTTTGAAACTAACTGGTAGAGGTATAAAAAAACAAAAAGTCTACTACAACCAAGGCTTGCCAAAGTCTGAAGCAAAGCTATTTACAGAAAGAGGGCATATTTTGGTGGAAGCAAATAATCGGCATGGCCTATATTGCTAATGTGAAAGCGGGCATATTTTCTTGATGCCGATGCAAAAGAGGGCATGTTTTCTTTAAATCGGGTTTCTATACACGTAGGACACACATCTACACGTAATAGCCAGAAGCCCAGAAGTACTAGGCTGCTCCTCCCGCCAGTCCCAGCGCTGCTACCGGATCCCGCCGCACAGCAGCACCTCGCGCCCGACGCGGTCTAGCACCGCTGACCTGTACGCGCGAGAGGTAAAGCGCCGGTGAGTTCGATGCGGCCCGTTGGTGGGGCGGCCGAGACCCGAGAGGTGGACATGGGGATGGGGGTGCTTACCTCGCACGCCGGGGGAGTGGATCCAGCTTGGCGCTGTCCTCGCCGCTGCAACTCCTTGTCCGGCCCGCCGTCGCCGCTAGCCATGGTCCGCCGCTGCAGCTCCTCGTCCGGCCCGCCGC
Organism: Urochloa ruziziensis; assembly: GCA_015476505.1. Classification (NCBI taxonomy): domain Eukaryota; kingdom Viridiplantae; phylum Streptophyta; class Magnoliopsida; order Poales; family Poaceae; genus Urochloa; species Urochloa ruziziensis. The sequence goes on from CM027123.1 coordinate 41,230,668, forward strand.
CGCTGCTCGCCATGTGCCGCCGCCGCAGCACCTCACCCCGCCGCTGCTCCTCGCGTCTCCAGTGAGGGGCGAGCGGAGGGGAGCGGGGAGCGGAGGCTGAGGAGCGCCGGGCGGCACGCTGGGGGCGACGGGCGGAGGCTGAGGCTGGGGAGCAAGGGACAGGGCGACGCGTTGTAAAGGATGGAGGTGAGGGGGGCGACGGGCGAGCTGCTGGATGGATAAGGTTGGAGCGACTGGGGACGGGCGGACGTGAGTGGAGTCAAAGGGGAATGGATAAAAATTTTGGGTCCGACTCCAGTATCACAACCGGTTTCTATTACAACCCGGTTGTGATAGAATCACAACCGGGTTGTAATAGAAACCGGTTGTATCACAACCGAGTTGTAATAGAAACCGGTTGTGATGTAAATTTTCACAAGAGGTTTTAATCTACAGTATGGTTATTCACTTAAAAACCGGCTGTGATGAAGTATCACAACCGGTTTTCTTATAACCGGTTGTGATAGGTGGTTTGTGAAAGTGGTTTGTGTAGCAGTGACAGCAACCCACAGGTTCAGGGCAAGCGACCGGGTCGAGCATCCACAGGTACCTAGCTACTTTCGGCACGCGTGGAATGTTCTGTTGAGTGAGTGCCACATGTAAACTAATCGAGCCATCAATTTATCGTGCTGGAGGCAATAATGTCAATAGTGAACTAAGCAAAATTAAACCAGCTACTTGCGCACTGCTTATAGTTTCAGTTAACCCGTTGATATTAAGTCTTGACAATATTGCTTTTACTTTGAAATAACATGGCAGTATGCTCCATAAAGCGAAGCATGCATACTTTTGTATTTAAGTACATAATCGGCCTGATGCTTCCAACAAATTAAAATCCATGATGCAAGTATAGGTAAAGGCAGTGTCATATAATAAGCCTGTGACAATATGCTTGCATTTGGGCCCCGTTCAATTGCTACACGGAACACAAAAGTTTTCCTCTAGAGAACCGTGTCAGTTCATTTCTTCTCTCTGGCACGCGGCCCAGTGCAAAAAAAATTCACCACTTTTCACCTCTCTCTCCTCTATTTAAACACCCCCTTGGTTCATTGGTTGACTTAACTAAGGGGAGCATTAATTCAGCGTGTGGAGTACACTCCGTACTTTTCGGAAAGCTACCCAAAACGCAGCATTGCTAATCCTTCACAAAAAAGGAATATAAAGACAGCTTGCTAATTAGACTAATGGCAAACATATAACAAGCACACGCGGTCTCTCTTTCCACAAAGTTAAAGATCGATGTCTTTGGTCGCGATCTTCACACTTATTATGCCTTATTCTTTACAGTTTTTTCATCACACGCCTCCTATATTATGGGTTAGATGTCTAAAATATTATACCGAGATTTCATGAGTTATACGTGTTTGTGAACATATATGTGAACCAAGAGGTCAATGGTGAACTTTGAAAGTTTAGGGCGGTGAGAGAGAGAGAGAGAAGTTAGTGGGACGGTTTTCATGGTTTTAGGTGACGTTCAAGCTTAGAGTGTGGCCAGCTAGAAAATCTAAGGCGCGTATGAAGTTATGAACATTCCTCTTTGTTGTTATCCCTGAAGGAATACACTGCACGCGCCATGCCATGCCTGCCTCGACTAAACTACTGCCAAGCAGGTAGAGTAGGTATAATAAAGCTGCTGGTCGATGCTCCAGCTGCCGACTAGGACACACTAAACTTTTGTTTAGACAAAGTGCGCTGAAGCAGCCGCGTGAGTGCGTGTGGTTCGCGAGACGTGTGATCGGAACACGATTCGGCCACACGACGGCCGGGAACAAAGTCCAGCTAGTAACTCTACCCATAAATCTATGTCCTCCCTGTACTCTGCACTCTGTAGGAACAACTGCACACGGGAGCTGCTCACATCAGGTGTGCCGCTCTCTTGCTGCAGTGGCAGACTAATTAGCTACCTAACCACACACAGTTGCACAAGCACATACGCACTGTACATGATGGCGTCAAGCTCTGCAGCTATGCTATTCGCAGTAGCAATGGCGATAGTGTTGCAGCTCACGGCCGCTGCCATGCCACCACCAATTGGGCTGCCCGGCTAGCTGCGACACCACCTGCGGCAACCTGAGCGTGCCGTACCCCTTCGGCTTCGGGCCCTCCCGCTGCTACTGGCCAGGGCTCAACCTCACCTGCGACACCAGCCACAACCCCCGCGGCTGCTCCTTGGCGACGGCACCCTCCGAGTCACCGACATTTCCCTCAACAAAAACACCGTGCGCGTTACGCGCACGGGCTCCATCATAAACGCAACCGGCGACTTCACCTCCGACGGATGGAACGCCCCCTTCGGCCGCAGCTTCACGGATTATGGCTACGGGCTGTCGTACCAGGAACGAGCTCGTCGTCTCTGGGTGCAATGTCGTGGCAGTGCTCGTGGTGGACGACTCCGGGGAACTGGGGAAGAAGCACCAGGAACCTACGGCGGCTGTGCCAGTTTCTGCGACAGGATCGGGCCCAACGGCAACGCTTTGATGTCACTGCCGGCTGTGGACGTGGCCGAGGCAACGAGATACAACAAGTACTGCAGCATCAGCCCCTCACGCTGCTGCCAAGCCTTCGTCGTTGACAGCATCCTTCCCAATGGAGTAGTGGCAAAGTGGATCTACAGTGGTAACCACACCATGGAGCAGAAGTATGTGCCAGTGAACGTGTTTGTGGCGGAGGGGTGGGTCGACAACATTGGGCGGGTGCCTACCGACGAGCACGAGGAGGTTCCCATGGTCCTCGACTGGAGCGTCAGTGAGGACCTGCCACGACGGGACGCCTGCGATGACCACATACACCGCATGCTCTGCAAGAGCCAACACAGCCAGTGCTGGCGGGGTGGTTTTACATGCAGTTGCAACGATGGTTACGACGGCAACCCTTAACCTGGCCGGCGGGTGCCAAGGTTAGTTGCTACTCCTGCCAGTACTCAAGTTAGCTGGTTTGCTGGCCTAACGGCTTATTGTTGAATTATGTTTCTATTTTGCATTCCTAGTCTATATTGGAGATATACTAAGAGCTCATTGAATTGCAACTTAACTTTTCAACTGTTAAAGGCATTAACAGCAACTCCATGCTACCCTTCATTCGGGCCCCTATGTCACTGTGTAGGGGCCTGCCAACCTTTGTGCAGCTTTAAACCAATAACTCTAGCAATAACCCCAACTTCAAAGCCCATACCTTCAACTGACTTGTCCGACTGGTCTGTTGGTAGTTCCTCTTTTTTTATTCTCCACCCAAGCCTTATCCTCCCACAGCCTGTAGCCTAACGGTTGCAGTGACTTTAGTAGCACTCTAGATCTTGGGTTCCTAGTTCGAACCTCCATGGGAGCAAATTTCAGACTCGTAAAAAAAAATTACTCCCGGGTTCATGGATCGACATAGCACATAGGTGAACCACCCTGTGGTGGGTGGGCTCTCGTGCAATAATGGGCTGGTCATAGGGTATGTGTCTCAAAGCATGGTTCAAGGCTTGAACCATAGGGGACACAACTCTATATATGAGGGAGCCCAGCTGCATAACTTTCTCATGCAACGCAACTCTATATATGAGGGGGCCCAGCTGCATAACTTTCTCAGGTGGACACTAGTTGAGCTCTTCTTAGTAAAACACACAGTTGAACTCAGGTGGACACTAGTTGAACTCTATATATGAGGGGGCCCATCTGCTCGTGCCCAAGCTCCCAATGGCGCCCCGCCCTTGGCTGTTCCCCTAGCTTGTGGTGGCATCCTCGGATTGGCTCGTGCTTGAGCTTCAGGCGGCCATGGTAGAAAAGCAGAGCTTGCAGCACCCAAGCTGTAGAGCTCCGGGCTGGGGTAGAGGAGGAGCCTGAGTAGCGGCGAATATCAGGGAGGTGAAGCATAATTAAAGGGCGGCGATAGTAAGAGAGAGAACAACGACACCGACAGAGGAGTAGCGTAGGAACAACGGAGGAGAAGGGGCGGTGGGGAAGCCTGAGCAGCAGGGCTTGTTCCATGTGCGCGCGGGAGGGAGAAGTAAAGGAAAATGAAAAAAAAGCTAGCTGAAGAGTAGGGCCTCCCTTCCCACCTGTGGGAGAAGAAGCCGGATGGGGCATTTGGATTCTTTGGAAGTCCCTACTTGGGTTTGAGTAGAGCCCTATTAGAGCTCATCTTTTTGCCTCTAACCACCAGTTTTGAGTGGGGCTTTGCTAGAGTTGCTCTAAGGGTGCGTCAAACTTAAGCTCCCAATTATGCCATCCTTTATGATGCACTTTATTTTATTTTAAACAATTAAGGTGGTGGATAATTTAGTGAACTATCAAATTTTTACTATATTGTACTTTGCAGATCATCAAATTGCAAGTTTGAACTCTTAAATGCATCACATTGATGCAAACAAACTTATGCATTTAAATTGTAGTATTTTTCCATCACTTGGATTTGTATAATGAGTTTAATATTTGCATAATAGAACTTTTATGTTACCTAAGCACAGAGATAATTGATGAACTTCTCCACACATGTGTGAGTTGGTGTCTTGATTTGGCTGCAGATATCGACGAATGTAAGCTCCCAAGTGAAAAGAGTGGGTGCGCTGATGAATGTACCAACACGATTGGGTCCTATGGTTGCCGGTGCCCGCGTGGAACTTTTGGCAACCCGGGCATCAAAGGTGGTTGTGTCAAGATTCAAGCCACGACTACAGGTCAGTAGTATATCAAATCTTGCTGCAGTAGTAAATCAAACCTTGCGCTTCTTGCACAGATAGCTAGCTCAAATATTTGCTGCAGTAGTAGAGGTGTACTATTAGCGGGCTCTAACTAGTTAACCTCGATCATCTACGGTAATTTTGCATTTGATGCAGCAGATGATGCATTGCGGCCTCCTGAGCAGATATGGCTGCCCAACTGCAGCACAACCTGCGGCGACGTGCCCGTGCCATACCCCTTCGGCATCAGATCTGGGTGCTACTGGCCCGGATTCAACCTCACCTGCGACATGAGCCACCAGCCCCCGCGGCTGCTTCTTGACAGCAATGGCACCCTTGAGGTCATGGGCATCTCCTTGCCTGACTCCACAGTACGCGTCATCCATCACAGCCGAATCGTCCGAGATGACTTCATCCCATTGGACCACCCCAACTTCTATAAGGAGGCTGCTAGCTTTCAGCTCCCAGACATCGGTGAGTCCTATATGCTGTCAAGCAGGAATGAGTTTCTCCTCTTTGGGAATGGCGTGCAGGCCACCCTTTACGGGAAAAAGTACAGAAACGGAAGCAGCAGCAACATCGCTGGCTGCGTCTCCAACTTCAGCTCCGGCCCATTAGAAGAATATAAGAACTGCTCTGGCAGCGATGGCTGCTGCCACGCGCCCATCGTCGACGGCAGCACGCCCAATAAAATTTAGTCCAAAGGGCTCATGAATACAAGCCTAGATACTCCCTCCGGTTTAGTATTAGAAGTCGTTTTGGACAAGGTTTGAGTCAAACATTGGGAATATAAATCATGAATAACATTTAAGTCATTGAGTTTGAAAATGTGAAAATCACATAAATAGATTGGTCTTGAAAATTACTTTCATAAAAATATACATATATAACTATTTAAGAAATATTTTTTTAGAAAAAAGGAGTCAAAGTTTTGCTTTGGTGACTGTGTCGCTGTCCTAAACGACTTCTAATACTACACCGGAGGGAGTAATGACATGCCATTGGCGTTCATGTCGGAGGAGGGGTTGACTGCTCAATGGTGGGACACGATCTTAAACAGGACTGATGGTCTGAACATGTTGATGCCCCATTACTTCTCATCTCCTATCATTTTACGGTGGACGGTTAAGCAAGGCTTCTCATTAGCACCTGCTGGCGGCTCGAGGCAGTGCCCTCGGGAGGTAGCAAGCCGCCTTTGCAGGAGTGACCTCAGCGGCTGCAAGCAAGAGAATGGAGGCTACGCATGTTATTGCCACAACGGCTACCAGGGCAACCCCTACATCGTTGATGGATGCAAAGGTAACTACTGATGTTATTCGAGTGCTCCTTGTATATAAATGTATATGTACTCATTCCCTATATTATTTATTTCACTATGTTTTCCAAATGAATACGTTCCTCCATGTTTGTTCTCGGGGAATATATTCAATTATTTCTTATTGCTCATTCTGGTCGGCTATATGCCTGCAGATATCGACGAGTGCAAAATTACACCAACGAGCTGCTTTGGGGTATGTAAGAATTTGCATGGAAGCTTCAAGTGCCGGTGCCCGCTAGGAAAATTTGGCAACCCCAAGAAGCCTAACGGCTGCATCAGTTTATCCATTGTTTTGTCCAAGCTGTCCAAGTTCATCAAAACCAATAAAATTGGATTGTCAGCTGCCAGTGGACCCGTGCTCCTGATTTTGGTTCTGGGCATAATATTAGTACCCTGTAAGATTGAACTGCACAGGATGGAAGTATTGAAGCAAAGGTATTTCAAGCAAAACCGTGGACAATTGTTGCAAAAGTTGATGTCACAAAAGGCAGACATTGCAGAAAGAATGATCATACACATAAATGAACTTGCAAAGGCGACAAATAACTTTGACAGAGCTCGTGAACTTGGTGGTGGAGGGCATGGTACTGTTTACAAAGGAATATTGTCAGATCTACATGTCGTAGCCATAAAGAAATCAAATATTACAGTCCAGAAAGAAATAGATGAGTTCATAAATGAGGTTGCAATCCTCTCACAAATCAACCATAAGAATGTGGTCAAACTCTTTGGGTGTTGTTTGGAGACAGAGGTGCCATTGTTGGTTTATGAGTTTGTTTCTAATGAAACTCTTTATCATCATCTTCATGTCGAAGGACCAAGGTCACTATCATGGGGCAATAGGTTAAGGATCGCAACTGAAATAGCTACTTCTCTTGCTTATCTTCACCCGGCAGTTTCAATTCCAATAATCCATAGAGACATCAAGTCCAGTAACATACTTCTTGATGACACATTGACTTCAAAGGTATCAGATTTTGGAGCTTTCAGGTACATTCCAATGGATAAAACAGGGTCAACAACAAGGATTCAAGGGACAAGAGGATATATGGATCCTATGTGCTTTTACACCGGCCGTCTAACAGAGAAAAGTGATGTCTATAGCTTTGGTGTTATTGCCATGGAGCTACTCACTAGGAAGAAACCATTTTCATATTTGTCCTCTCAAGGTGAAGGCCTTGCTGGTCATTTTGTCAATCTTCTTGCCGAGGGCAACCTTAACAAGATAATAGACCCACAAGTTATAGAGGAAAGCGGTGAGGAAATCCAAGAAGTTGCTACACTTGCAGCGTCATGCGTTAACTTTAGAGGTGAGGAAAAGGCCAACTATGCGACAAGTGGAACACACACTACAGGGGCTTTGGGTTCCAAGATGTACAAGAAAATAGACATAGTAACGCCTGATGTCGAGAATGGTGGGCACCGACTTGAGGAGTCAAGTAGAAGATACAGTTTGGAGCAGGAAATTATGATGTCTGCAAGGGTGCCTCGGTAGAATAGCTTTATGTCTTCCGCATTAGTATAAGAGATTTGTTAACTTCTCCTTGCTGTAATGTTGTGCATTATGATCCAACTGCTGTTTATTCTAATTCCTACCGTTGCTTCTATTCTTTCAGCATGATCGAACTGTATCTTTTCAACAAAGAAAAATGGTATAAGATCGTGATATGATAGCTGCAGAATTTGAGAATAACTAGTCGTCAAGCCATTCCTATTAGATTAATTGGGCTATAGCCCATTAGCTAATTAATCGATTAAATTTCAAGACCCGTAAGTGATGGTAGTTAATAAATTCAACTTGGAAGTTGGAAGTACCCTAACCAATTTATTAGGTGGAGTTTGGCTGCTCCTAAATCCTAATGAGAAGATGAGAGAGGCACGGATAGTTGCCACAAGTGCGTGCTTGGTCACATAGCTGAGCGAAGATGCGACTGGATTTACAAGATATGTGGGCTAGGCTTGGTCAGCTTTTGCAGTTTTTGTAACTAGCTTGCGTTCAATGGTTGTTGATGGCTAGAGTTGCTATTTGATGGCCACATTACTGCATTTAATCCTAGCACTCAAAGGTTCTTAGTTCCTGTTGGCGACACTTACAGACACCAAGTTAACCCGCAAGCGTATGGATCCCATAGAGTACTCCCTAAAGTTTTATCAATCCGTGGATCCAATAATGCAAGAACCAATCTAACTAGCAAATAAAACACTTGTTTTAAGGAGTAAATTGGATCTAATCTACTAAACACTGGAGGTAGGAAGAGAGATAACTGATCTAGAGTAGCCTAGACCATGCAAATGTTGTAGATCAGAGCGTAAAATAGCGAAGCAAAGATAGATTTGAATCTCATTAAAAACATCTTTGAATCATATCCTCCGGTCAAACCCTAGTGCTAGATTCCTTTGGGGAAGTAGATGCAAGTGAGGACATATGCCTTAATCAAATTTTTTATACCAAGCTAATCAGAAATTTCTTTTCATGGTTAAGCATTCAAAATTTAGTTCCTACTAGGTGTGCCCTCCTATCTATTTTCAGCATGCTTAGAATGTTCGGTAGAATGAGCCATCATAAATGAATCGATCAAGTTCCAGGAGTAAATTTATTAGTGATCTATGCAAAACCAGCTGCTTGCACTACTTGTAGTTTTCGTAAATTTGACTACGTGTGATTTTTAGTTGATCTTGACCGTTTTCTTTCTTTCAAACAATATGAATGCAGTGTGCTCCATAGAGTGAAGCACCTTATATGATGGGTCTTTTTTTGTTGGGATGGACCTCTAACTTATTAATAACTCAAAGACATGACTTAATGGGTCACTCTGTTTATATATGTTTAATTAGGAACGTGCCTATTAACCCAAGGCTCCAATAGTCATAGGTTGGATATGATCTAATTTATGTATATAGCAGTGTCATAATAAGCCTGTGACAATATGATTACATATTTTTTTAAGAAAAAGGAAAAAAAGTTCCAGCCTCTGCAACTGCACACAACCATATTTTTACAATATTTTAGCTCTAAAACTGATCACAAGTAATAGGAAAAGGTGTACACAAATATATGCTTACATATGGTTGATTGATTGACTTGATTAAGGGAAGCATCATTGCGACAGTTTAGCATCCATTAGCTACGCTCCCTACTTTCTGGAATGCTAAAGAAATGCAACATGCTAATCCTTAAAGGAACAATATACAAAGGCATCATTCTAATCTATACTATAAAGGACGACGAAAATTTTGTTTCGTCCATCGTCATCTATATCCTACACCGTCGGATTTTATGATTTCGTTTCGTCCGTCGTTATCTATATCCTACACCGTCGAATTTTATGACGATTGAACGCTCGAGATTAATCTAAAGAGTCCATGTGGACTACATCTCACCTTTGAGCCTATGCCGTCGGATTTTATGATGATCGAACGCTTTAGATTAATCTAAAAAGTTCATGTAGACTACATCTCTAAATTAGTAATTTTTTTAAAACACGTGCTTGCGGCATCATTGGTGTCCCTTCTAATGACGACGGGTGGACCTTTTCTAATTTTTCCACATCCACACGCGCGCACGCAGGTGGTCGGACTCCACGTTTGGCTTCCAAAATTGGAACGCGGCTGGAAACGCACACGCCCAGGCACTCTCACGGTGTCCATGCTTTAATTTGCACGACAGGGCCTTCGTGTGCCTGTATATATATGTACTAGGAAGGGCAGCAGTGCTACCGCCGCGCCTGTTAGAATTACTTGTTATCGTCGTGGTTGGTATTTTATTTCATCTATTTTTTTAATTTTTCTAATCACTAAGAACACAAAATGCTTACATGGATGAAACAAAACACACACATATTGAATGAAGTAGACAATATACATGGAATGTACGCACACAGTAGCAATCATGAACAGTGATGGTGTCATGCTGGCATGACTCCTCAACAAACTCGATGGCGGTAAGGCATATGTTATCGACCATAGAGAGCATGGTTGTCTTGACATAGAGTGCGCAGTTAGGAGGGCCTTTTGCCATTACCGCGCTAGAGCTCGTAGGAACTGAGAACTGAAGCGGCGCGATGTGACGTTGTTGGCCTGCTGGCCGACGAATAAGAAAGAGAGGGGAGAGGACAACTTGAGGACAGGAACTACGGTTCGGCGAACTCGTCTCACGAAAAACGGTGGTCGTGAGCTTCACATGTAAGGTCAGTAAGCCCGTGGTGGATGGTATGTCCCTTCGAGGCAGCTGTACCACCTCTGATCCAAACTGGGGCTCACGGCGAGTTGACACGTGATACGAGAGATTGTGCGAGCAGCCGAGGAGCGCAATATCTGTGTCACGTTCTAAACTTCGTGAGGAGGCAACGACAGCTCTAATGCATGAAGGGCACCACAATTTCATTTGGAATCATGTGGCGAGGACGCATCTATTCTGGTTGGACGCATTTTTTTACCGGTATGGATGCATGTATTTTTTCTAGAGATAATACTGAGGTACCACCAGACGTGATACTCGCGTGAAAAAATAGACATACTGTAGCGAAAGAAATATGTTGTAAAAAAGTTTTAAAAGGCAAAAAAAAATAGTGCACTGTAGCGCACTATAGCTGACTGCAGCGCTATAGTGCGCTACAGTGCCAGAGGCGCTGGGGAGGGCGTAAACTTCCCCGCGCTATAGAGATATACTTACTCTTTCGGCGATATGGATGTACCTATTTCTTCTGAAGACAATGCTAAGAAGCAACACGTAAAGCGCAACGTTGAAAGTTTGAAACCACGTGGCAGCCAAGGATGTACCAACTATAGATGACGATGTTTTTTTGACATAGATGTACTTACTTTTGCTATAGACAAAATTAAAGCAGTACTCATACATGGAAAGGAAAAAAATAAAAAAACAAAAAGTAAAAAAAAATAAAAAAGAAAAAAGAAAAACCAAAAAAATAAAAAATATTTGCTACAGTGCACCGATCGCTGGGAGGGCGCCAAACCTCCCAGCGATATAAGTGTAACTTATATGCTGATGTTGGCTTAATGAATCTATTATACCTCCTGTTCGAGTCTCGCAGCTATATATATTGGCCGCCGATATCTCCATCAGCTCCCGCAGAACTCAAGGCCGCCGGCCTCATCTCTTTGTCGGTCGCCTGCAACTCTCGCCAGCCTTTCTTCTGCCATTGACGTCCGGCCTGCTCGCCGCCGTTGATCCGTTTTTCGGTCGCCTGCACGTCTTCACCACTGTCCACGTCTGCATCTCCTGCCGATGACTGCCAGGGATTCACAGGGAACTCCAGCCCTCGGCAAGGCGGCGGAGGAGTCGTGCCGTCGTGCGTCGCTGCTGTTGACGGATGCCCACGCACGATGACGAAGCCTGTGCTGGTAACCTGATCTTATCATCGTGGCCCAGTATTTTGCCTCTATGTTAGGTCAGGTCGATAGCGACTTCCCCAAGAACTACACAGGCGTGTGTCCATCTAAAGAGACAAGGCACATGTATGATCCTTGTACTACGCATCCTGCACGGTCGATCTCATGCTACACATCGAACTTTGAGCTGAGAAGCACAAGCGCTTGCACCGGAAGTAAATTTATGCACTGCAGGTAATGTTACTCTACTTTTTATTTACAAAATTAATATATTATTTTCTAAATTATCACAATGTTGTTTGCAGGGTTATATAGTGGTTGAGAAGATGGAAAAGGCGGTGGTGTCCCTCTGGAGGTATAATTTTTCCTGTAATGGATGCAACACTCACTGAACAAAAACATGACTTCACTTAAGCTACTCTGGCTGCTTCTCAAGTTTAATATGATTGACCTGTCAATTATATGATACGTCATATCCTTAATTCGTCAAGGCAATTCATTGTTGTGTGTTTTTTATTTCAAGCTAAATGAGCTCTAATTGGTTTCGATGTGCAACACTTCATGAGTTCTAGTAAACAAGCCCTCCATTTTTTGGACCTATAGTGTTGCCTTGACATCAAAACCAGTTAGAGCTCATTTAGCTTGAAACAAATTAATCCATTTTTCTTTACCTCATATTTTTCCTTTACTTGTTAGGTTAATTTCTAGGCAATAAGACAATTGAGTTTGCTAATTCTTAAAAATTACTTACACTTGTTTGCAAAGTTTTAGTTCAGTTACCTTCCTTGAGCTATTCCCAGCCTTTTTCCTATTCGATGTTCTATTTATTGTATCATTATTGGAGTTTTCATTAGAATAACCAGTTTAGGATTGCAAACAATGCTTAGGTCACGTACATCATGCGAGGGCAAGCCAAGCATGCTAAATTTGAGCTTTAATCTCCAATAGAAAAGAAGGTCATGAATGCATTGTAGAGGAAAATTGATGTTCGAAGCATGCTACCTTCGGTTACTGTTCAGTTTAGCTATTTTTCCTTGAATTGAAGACATAATTATTGATTATTATTGAATACCCTCTCTGTCCAAAAATACAAGGCATTTTAGAATTCAAAATTTGTCTCAAAATATAACTCATTTTACCCTAGCTATTTGGTACTTGCATGTGCATGCGACCATTAATTAGTGCCAAATATATAGCTAATAAATAGGGGTAAGCAAAGTCATTTTATCACATCCTTAATCTATCCTAAATTTGCTAGAAATATAAATTTATTATTTCAGAAATTATTTGCTTCGGATTTACCTGCACTTTATTATATTTTTTAAACACGTGCCTGTGGCACGTGCATCTCTACTAGTCTTTCTAAACGTGAAACATACTCAATAACATGCGCACACGGTATCTTTCCACAAAGTTAAAGATACAGCTCCAACATACAGTATATAAGCATATGTACAAACTTCTTTTTGCGCGTGTTTGGTGAGTTGAATTGGTTGCTGTGGCCATGAATAATGGTGAAGGAATCACTGCACGCGCCATGCCCGGCCAATAAACCACACTGTCAAGCAGGCATGTAAAGCTAGGGGATGCTCAGATTGCTGAGTTGGACACCCGATTTGTTTAGCCAAAGTGCGTTTTTCGTGTCCGGGCATGCGCGTGGTGTGTGGTTGGTGAGATCTGTCATTGGAACACGTTCGGCCACGGCTGGGAACGAATGTGCAGGGCCGTATAGTGGCCGGTGCAACATGTGCTACTGTTCAGGGCCACCAAAAATTTAGGGCCACCAGATCCCTAATTAGCACTAGATGATAAAGCGTGATTAGTAGAAAAACTGGTTGTGCGCGTGAAAGCCCAGCAAGCTGAAAGCTCAATACACATGCATGAATTCCCCTGAGGCCATGACGCTAGCAGATGCTGCCGGTTTAGCTTTGCTCGTGAAAAAATTCTTTACTATCACCGTATTTTACATATTGTAAGGCCTTTGTGTATATATTTTTTGTTCCAGGCCTCCAATTTGTAGATACGGCCCTGCGAACGTGTAGCTACTTGGTGAATCCATCTATATATCTTTTTTTTGAACGAACCAGCACGAGATTGTGCTAATTTCATTGATAGAGAAGAATTTTTACAAATTTACAAGAGGCCGACACAGCAGCTAGCCATGTGTCAGGACATCTGTTTATCTGTCTATTCTCGCGCTATTAAAGAGGCTAGACCCTTTGCCCCCGCTGTGGCCCAGTCTGACGCTTCTGCCTTGATTTTTGCCAAAATGGCTATGGCCGACCGTTCGCGGCGGTTGAAAACTCTTGCGTTTCTTTCGAGCCATATTTCCCATATGATTAGTAGCGTGAGGGTCGTCAACGCTTTCCTTGGTACAGAGGTTGGCAGTGGTTATCATTTCCCACCAGTCAAGTGCGCTTGCCGTCGGGGGCCAGTCTTGAGGTTTGAGACTTGGCTGCGCCAGCCAAGTCGCAATCGCGTTCCAGATGCGCTTGGTGAATCGGCATTCCGCGAGGAGATGGTGCGCAGATTCATTCATTGTTCGGCACAGCTGGCAGAGTGCCGTATGCGGCCAGCCTCGTTTGGCCAACCGATCCGCCGTCCATACTCGGTTTTGCGTGATCAGCCATGCAAAAAATTTGCATTTCGGTGGCGCCCAGGTCTTCCAAAGCTTTACATTTAACGGCCGGGAGATCGATCCAACAAATTGCGCTCTATAAGCTGAAGCGGCGGAGTAGATACCATTAGGAGTCAGCTTCCATATTATGGTGTCCTCTGTATCCGGTTGTAGCCGGACCTGGCGAACCATCCTCCATAGTTCGATGAACTCTGTTAGTTGCGGAAGTGAGATACCTTGAGACAGGTTAAGATCGCGCACCCATGAATTATTGGCCAGTGCCTCCGAGACGTTCTTTTTCTTTCGTTTGGATATGGAGTAAACTGACGGCGCAATGTCCAATGGCCTCCGTCCTTTTAGCCAAGCTGAGTTCCAGAAGGGGGCTTTTCTCCCGTCGCCTAACGTGATTTTTGTGCATGCCGCGAAGAGAAGTCGATCGGTTTCGTCGCATGGCGTCTCGGTTCCGATCCATGCTTTTTCCGGCGAAGCCCATTCATGCCAGAGCCACCTGATGCGCAGTGCTCTGGCAAATTTGTCGAGGTTGAGCACTCCTAGCCCTCCTTTTTCCTTCGGCATGCAGGTTTTTGTCCAGTTTACCTTGCATTTACCTCCTGTCAAAGCCGTGTCACCGGCCCAGAGGAATCTCTTACGCAGCTTATCGAATTCTTCTAGTGCCTCTTTGTTGCCATTTAGGACTGTTAGCATGTAGATCGCCTGTGCAGTCAGCACAGTCTTCGTGAGGCACATTCGCCCTGCCGTGTTTAGGTTTCTGCCGTGCCAGCCTGATAATTTTCCTGCGGCCTTGTCGATGAGGGGTTGGAAGTCAATACGGCTCAATCGTTTGACGGTGAGCGGGAGGCCCAAGTAACGCAGCGGAAAATTGACGCAGTTGACTGGTAGGATAGCCATGATTGCTTGTAGATCAATGCTCGCACAGCTGATGGGCGTTATCGTGGATTTTTGTAAGTTCGTTACCAGGCCCGTGGTTTCTCCGAACTTGCTTAGGATACGTTGTATGTTGCGTGCGTCGACAATTGTTGGTTTGATGAATAGCGCAGCGTCGTCCGCATATAACGATATGCGGTATCGTAGCATTCGCCCACCTAGTCTGCTTAACAGCTTTTTTCCGTTGCTTTTTGTAGTAGTTGATGCAATGGGTCGATGGCAAGGACGAAGAGTAACGGAGATAGAGGGTCGCCTTGGCGCAGCCCAC
The DNA here is from genome assembly GCA_015476505.1 of Urochloa ruziziensis. Taxonomy (NCBI): domain Eukaryota; kingdom Viridiplantae; phylum Streptophyta; class Magnoliopsida; order Poales; family Poaceae; genus Urochloa; species Urochloa ruziziensis. The sequence continues at coordinate 41,245,864 of CM027123.1, forward strand.
GGCCATGGTTTATTGGTTCCGTCGGTATGCCATTGAGGAGGACCTTGGAAGTGGAGGTTCGGAACGATGCGGCGATCCAGTCGCACCAGCGGCTTGGGAAACCTCTTCGTTGCATCAAATCTAGCAGGTATTCCCATCGAATGGAGTCGAAGGCTTTGGAGATGTCTAGCTTTAGAAGTAGCGCTGGGGTTTTGTTGCGGTGAAAGCGGCGGGCGATGTTTCTGACGTAAAGGAAGTTGTCGTGTATGCTACGGCCTTTGATAAATGCACTCTGGCAGGGGGGATAAGGGCAGTCATGTGTGGTGCCAGTCGTAACGCGAGTAGCTTGCTTATTATTTTGGCAATCGCTGTGGATGAGGCTAATGGGCCTAAAGTCCCCGATGCACTCAGCGCCTTCCTTCTTTGGGAGCAACACAATGTTTGCCGAGTTGACGAGGTTGAGGTCCGCGCATCGCAGGTTATGGAAGGAGTTGATCGCAGCCATGACATCTCCCTTTATTGTTGACCAGCATTTTTTGAAGAATAAGCCAGTGAAGCCGTCCGGACCAGGCGCTTTGTCATGCGGTATCTGAGAAATGGCTGCAAGGACCTCAGATTCTGAGAACGGCTCAGCTAACGTGGAGAGGTCTACTGTTGGAAGGTGCAACTCGTCCCAATTAAGATCAGTAGTCCTTTGTGAGGGCTCCCCCATAACGGTTCGGAAGTGGTTATCGATGGCGTCTTGCTTATCTTGGTGGGTTATTGCCCAGCCGTTCCCAACCCTCAGTCTTTGAATGTATTTTTTCCGGCGTCTAGCGTTTGCCTTAAGGTGAAAATACCTTGTGTTGGCGTCCCCTTCTTTCAGATATGTTATCCTGGAGCATTGTTTTTTCCTTGCCTTCTCCACGACTGCCCACCCTAACAGTCGCTTTTTCAGCCTGCTTCGAAGGGAGAATTCGGCATCGGAGAGAGGTCGTGCGTCTTGCGCCGTGTCCAGGACAAGAATGACCTGCTTAGCTATGTGCATCTTAGCCTTGATGTCCGAGGTGAAAGACCTGCTCCAGCGACGGAGTGCTATGGCAACGGCATGCAACTTGTGGCCGAGCCGGTGAAATGGTTCTGTGTGGGTCGTAGCGGTGTTCCAGGTGTTTTGTACCACCTCTTGGAAACCAGGCAGACGTGGCCAGAAATTCTCGAATTTGAACGGTGTGGGTCGCCTCGGGCCTGATTGTTGGGCCAGTAGTAAAGGGCAGTGATCGGAGTGCTCCGAGGAAAGTGCATGCAGGGCGTGATTTTGGAATAGTAAGTCCCAGTTTTCATTGCAGAATACGCGGTCGAGCCTGACAAGTGTCGGGTTTCTCTGCTCATTACTCCATGTAAACTTTCGGTTTTGGAGGTGGATTTCTTTGAGCCCGCAATGGTTCAGCGCCGACCTGAAGCGACGCATGGAGCTTGGATGTAGGTTCCTGTTATTTTTATCCGTAGCTCTATAAATTAGGTTGAAGTCCCCCAAGATGAGCCATTTGTCATCGTCGTGTGGTTTAATGGTTTTGACATGTTGGAGAAAAGCGTGGTGCCCGTTTCTCCTGGAGGGGCCGTAGACCGTGGTTAGGCGGAACGTAGAGGCACAGTGGTTAATGGTGACGTCCGCAGAAATCGAAAAGGCGCCAATATTGATGTTTTGGAGGTCTACTACACCGTCATTCCAAAGAATTAGGATTCCAGCCTCGGGTGGCTGCGGCCGGCTTGAATGCGAAATTTTTGAGTCTGTAAGCTCCCAGGAACTGCGCCAAATGGTCATCGATGTGCTGCAGTTTTGTCTCTTGTATGCAAGCAATGTGGCAAGTCGTGTCCTTAAGCATATTATGTACGGCTAGGCAACGTGCCGGTGCAGTTAAGCCCACGGACGTTCCAACTAATTATGCTGAAATCGCTACTTATCATGATGACGGTTTGTACGCTGTGTTGGCAATCGTGGTGCCAGCTTTCTTGTGCAGAGGGTAGAGTGGTTCGGCGCCCGAAGATCATAGCCAGCAGGGCGTGTTGGCGAGGTAAGTCTAAGTAGCGTAGCCCGAAGGTCGAAGCCAGCAGGCGTTGTCTCGGAGGTCTTGCCCGAAGGTCGCAGCCAGCAGGGCAAGAACGATAGCACACATACATTGTCTTTAACGAGGGTTTATGCATGGGAAACGTAATGTCGCAGCTGTGTTTTGGAGACTCAGGCGTCCTGCCTGAGGGCTGCGTCTTGTTCTTCCTGCAAACCGGCGACATCATCCCCCGCGTGCTGAAGAAGGGCCTCCACCATCTGTTCTTTGCCATCGTCGTCGAGATCCAGCAGCGTAGCAAAGGCCGCTAATGATGTACTCCGGGAGGGGCCCCTTGATTGATTTGACGTAGTCGTTCAGTACTTCTTCAATCGGCGCCAGCTCGTCACCCTGCAGGCCAAGCTTACGGAGTAAGTTTTTTTGGGCCTTCTGCATGGAAGGCATCGGTGGCCGGTTGGCCAGACGTATACTCCGTCGAACATTAGTCATATCGAAGCTGCGTTTTTTCCTTGGCGCGCGTACCGGTTTGGCTTGGAGCAGGGGAGGTGTCCGGCGTGATGAACAGGTCATCGACGCTGGGAGCCCGTGGCAGCTGTGCTTGGCCGCTCATCGGGGCGGCATCGTCGGGCTCGCAAGCGGCATTGACGTCGTCGTGTACAGGTCGGGCTCCTTGGGCTTGTGCTTCGCCGTCAGCCGCCTGTAGCTGATCGCCATCCGGTGGCCCGTGTCGTTCCTCCGCCTGCAGGTGTGTCGGGCCCCATTCAGTGCGCCGCGTCCGCATCATGGGCCGCGAGATGGGCCGGGCAGCGGACATCGTCACCGTCCTGCTGCAAGCTGGGCCCTTCACCACAGGGAGGCCCATCTTGCGCAGGAGGAGAAGTCGCCGGTATGGCCGCCGCCGCGGACGCCGCAAGCTGAATGGCGTCCAAGGCGCGTTCGACCTCCGCCATCGAAGGCCCCGGATCCTGCATAGGAAGGTGAGCACAGCGACGCCTTGATGGTGCCGAAGGGCCGTGCCATTGGCACCTCCGGCTCGACGACATCGGACCAGGCTGCTTCCCCGTCGGTGCCCAGGCGAGCCGTGAAGCAGCGAGCATTGTCGATGTAGTCACGCGCACTGGTCCTGTGTGCTTGCAGTAATGGAGAGCTGTTAGTAGCCGGAGTTTGGCTCACCTTGCCTTGCATAAGCCATGTCCATGCTGGTTCGTAGAGCGTAAGCATGTGCTGCGAATTTCTGCCTGAGCTCCTGCACGGACATGGTGTTCAGCTCTTCTTCCGCCGGCAGGCTTGGATTGTACACGCCCAGGTCCGCGCGGATACCGGCAGCTGGTTGGCCGTCGTCTTCGTCGTCGCGCCGGCGCGGGTGGTTGCGGAGGGCTTGGTGGTCGTCTTCGAGCGGCCTTCGACGCCAGGATGCCCCGTCCCGGCGCCTAGGTGAGCGGGTGCGTTCTCGACGCACAGGCTCTTCGTCGTTGAGGGAGAAGACGTTGAAGCCCGTGGCCACGTCACGGCCCCTTCCGGGGTGCTCGTAGTCGTCGTCGTCGTCATCCTTTCTCGTCGGCCAGGTGAAGCCTGTCTCCCTGCAGGAGCTCCTGCCGGTGCTGCGCCTGGAGCTTCCCACCTTGTCGCGGCGCGCGCGCCCCTCGGTGGCGGAGCGGCCCCCGCGTTCGCCGCGTTCCGACCGTCCGCGGTCTAGCGCGCGCCCGGTGCCACGGCCGCGGTCATCGTGCTGGATCGGTGGCTCGCGCGGTGGGATCGGCAGCCGGGCCAGAAAGGAGGACCTTGCTTCTGGTGGTGCGCCGTCCACCACACCATAGCGCCAAGTGTATGTGCGCCGGATCGGCACAACGCTGCCGGGATTGTTCACCGCCTCCTGCAGATTGTTGGCGACGGTGGAATAGTCCTCCACCACTGGCATGTGGAGGAACACCTGGAAGCGCACCCCTTGGTGCCAGGCCTCCGGGGGCACCTCCGAGATGAACACCCCCGAGGAGCGATCTGAAGCACGATGCGTGAAGATGAGCCACACCCTCTTGGGGATGTCACTAGGATCGGCAGTCCACGCCCAGAGGTCGATGTGCCTTGAGTCTCTTGGCTGCACCAGATCAGTGGTGATGGTTTGTAGCGCGCACCTGCTCCCGATGATCCTCTCGACGATCTCCGGCGTCCAAACATGGGACGGGATGCCGTCGAGGCATAGCCTCACCCTGAAGAAGACGCGCATGCCAATAGCATGGCTGAGGCTACGCCAAGGCCTGAGGCAGATGTCAATGCCGCGACTGGTGAACCGTCCCTTGTCCCTGGCCTCAGCGCAGTGGTCGGCCTGCTCGAACCTGATGAGGTACGGCTCGGGCTGGTGCACCATGACCATGACCTCGCCACGGCGGAGGTTGAGCTGCTCCATCAGCATCTCCTCGATGGCGCGGGCGCCGTCGCCGCGAGGCAGGTGCATTGCCCAGGGAATGAGTGTGCAGCTCTCCCAATCCCGTGCATCACGCTCGATGTCGAAGGAGCTTGGCACGAAGACCGTCTCGACGTCGGGCCGTGTGTGGGGATCTCCTTTGGCCATGGCCGCCGGCGTTAGCGACGGAGACGGCGGCGGCGGTGGCGGGGGAGGGGGAGGTGGCGGCGGCGGGGGAGGGGGAGGTGGAGGTGTAGGTGGCGGCGGAGGCGTCGGGGATGGTGGGCGTTTGCGCGGACAGCCGCGCGCCCGGTGCCTCGAGCGGCGACACAAGAAGCAGCGAGGCGGGTCTCTGCAGGTGGCCGCGCAATGGTCCCGCGCGAGGCAGATGAAGCAGCGGCCCTCCGTGGCACGGCGGAAAGCTTGTAAGGCCGCGGTGGTTGAGTGGCTTGAAGGCTGGTGCGCGCCGCGGCGGGGGCTTGAATGCGCGTCGCGTCGCACGTCGAATCGCCGCGGCCTGGCCGGCGCCGCGCGGCTTGAATACCTTCCTTTCCTCCGGACGGTGGTCCATCCATCGTCCTTAGTCGTCGTGTTGTCGAGCGCCTGGTGCCCAAAGGACGGTGGGTTGCCGGAGTAAATGCACGCCTTCGCAGGGGAGCGACGCGAGCTGGAGTTGACTTGCCGTGCTGGAGGTTGGGCGGCCATCAATGCACTGCGGCGGACGACCTGGGCGTATGTGGGGGCCGGATCTGCGCCTCCCGGCGCCACATGCCCCGCAGACCGGCGCGGCTTCGCAGGTGTGGCCGGCTGGATCTCGGGCGCCTTGAAGAAACTCGCCCAGGAGCAGACGTTGACGCCACGTCCTGTGGGTGGTTGGACGGCCCTGCGGGGGAGGGGGGCAGGCTCGGTGGGGCAGCCGCGGTGGAGGATCTGGGGTGGTTGCGGCGGATCTGGGCTCGCCGCCGGTGGGCGACGCGGTGGCGGTGGCTGGATCTCGGGCGCCTTGAAGAAGCTCGCCCAGGAGCAGACGTTAACACCACGGCCTGTGGGTGGTTGGACGGCCCTGCGGGGGAGGGGGGCAGGCTCGGAGGGGCAGCCGCGGCGGAGGATCTGGGGAGGTTGCGGCGGATCTGAGCTCGCCGCCGGTGGGCGACGCGGTGGGCGACGCGGTGGCGGTCGGGGGCAACGGTCGGGTGGCATAGTTATTTTTCCATCTATATATCTGTGTCCTTCATGTGCTCGATCACTAACTGTAGCACAATGGGAGTTAGCAGCTAGCTAGCTTGCTGGAGAGTCGCCGCAGCTCATCAGGTGTGCGTGTCTTGCTGCAGTAGGAGTAGCTAGCTAGCTGGCCTAATTAAGTGCACCCACGCGAAGCCCATATGATGCCGCCAATCTCTGCTGCACTGCAGCTGCTATTACCAGCAGCGGCTATCGTGCTATTACCTCCGGGTCACTGACATCTCCCTCGAGAATCAAACCGTGCGTTTTGTGCGCACCGGTGGCTCCATAATAAGTGCAACCGGTGAATTCGTCTCCGACAACTGGAATGCCTCCTTCGGCCGTGGCTTCACCGAGCACGGCTACCTGCTGCTGTCGGCGTACAACAACGAGCTCGTCGTCTTTGGGTGTAACGTCGTCGCGCGCTTTTTTCGGAGCGCGCCGGGGGGAAGAAAAGCCCCTGAAGAAGCATCGGCGGCTGCACCAGTTTATGCACCAAGGCATACAATTTCTCCTTCAACGCCATGACTAGCACAGAGCCACAGACACAGACACGGGCGACGCAATGGGGATGATGAGCATATGCACGGGTAGAGCTGGGACTTGGGCCGTGCCAACTGTGGACCATCCGAAACACGACATTTTGGCACGATTCGAAGCACGACACGAACGTGAGAGCCGTGCCTTGCCTAGGATCTCGACACGATTGGTGGCACGGCACGGCATGAAAATGGCCCATCAACACATCTATAGTATATCGTTCTTATATCATTCATTCTACCTTTTATAAAGTCTAACATAACTAAAGTGACGGAAAAAATCAAACTTTTCAGCATGGAATTGTGGTAATGAACATTAATAAAATGAATAATATTGCATCTATATAACTACCGGAAATCCTAACATTCATCTACAATATATTCACCATTAAGATTTATTTTCACTAATTTTAAAAATTATTATCTATTATAACTATATGCAGGAAAATAAGTTTGAATAAAAAAACACATGTCGGTCACTTGTAGCATTCCCAACTATCATCATAAGACTATAAGAGTATGGAGGATAAGACCACCAGGCTCCCTAATCATCAATGGTGCACATCTGCATTACTAACAAATTATTTTTTTACAAGCAGCTAAATTAAACTCACATAAAGAACAAATTATTTGCATAAAAACAAAAGAAAACTACACAAAATTGAATAAAGCAATGGCTAAAGAGAACTAAAAATAGAATAGAACAACAAATAAGAGAGTTAAAATAAAAAAATCAATGAATACGAAAGAAAAAGAAGAAACAAAAATGGTAAATTAAATAAAGAATAAAAAAATACATAAATGGATTTTTCAAAAATATAAAAGAGAAAACATTAGTACAACAAGAAATAGAAAGCGATCTATGTGTGAATAATACAAGTTAGAAAGGAAAACAAAGAAAGGAATGTAATAGAAAAAATAGAATAGAAAAAAAATAGAACGGCAAAAGAAACTAATGGCAATGGGATAAAAATAGAAGAAAAGAACAACGGAAACACAAGGCAAAAAAAAAAAAATTAACAGAACGTTACAGGTGAAAATGAGGTAGCAGCATGACTATGTGGGCCATCATTGGTCACGAAAAGCGAAAAATGACAGCACAAGCTTTTTTTTATTGAGAATCGGGAGCACAAGCTATTTGTCAGCTCGCGAATCCTTGAAAACATTAGATGGGCCAAAAATAAGCTAATGGGCCAACTAAAACCAAAAAAGGAAAAAAAAAAGGAAGCAGGCCAACTAAAACCGAAAAAGACAAAAAGAGGAAGCGGATGAAGGCTGCCCGCGCGTTTCTTTGCTGAAACTTGTAGATCTGCCAAAAATCACGACATCCTTCCCGCGCGCGCGACAGATAGCCGCCGCGGGGGCAGATCCACAGCCCTGGCTGGGGGCTGCAGCCGGGGTTTGAACAAGAAACACTGGTCTATATACTCCCTCCGGTTTAGTATTAGAAGTCGTTTTGGACAAGGTTTGAGTCAAACATTAGGAATATAAATCATGAATAACATTTAAGTCATTGAGTTTGGGAATGTGAAAATCACATAAATAGATTGGTCTTGAAAATTACTTTCATAAAAATATACATATATAACTATTCAAGAAATATTTTTATAGAAAAAAAAAGAGCCAAAGTTTTGCTTTGGTGACCGTGTCGCTGTCCTAAACGACTTCTAATACTACACCAGAGGGAGTACTAATTAGCCTGGGAACAGCTCACGTACAAAGACCCAGCCCCGCTCCCGTGTTAGCACAACAGCCCAAGGCAGCAAGTCCACGCATAATCTCCCGTTCTATTGTAGTAAGATTTCTAGTCATCCATAATTTAGCCCCACCCTTTTCTCCGTTTCTGGGTCCGCCACTGCGTCCCGGTCCTGGTTTCGTGTGTGAAGTGGAAGGCTTCAAAGTCCGTCCAGTTCCTGTCCTGGTTGGGCTCACCGCTCACGGGTGTGTGCACGATGAGTGACGATGTCTCTTCGAACAAGTGGGGTTCGATAAAAAAAAGTATCAAAGCATTTTCAACGACAAAACAAACAAGCCGAAATCCACCGCTTCCAGATTGGAGAAAACAGAAACCTGGGGCTCCACCACCCGTCAACACTTTGCTTTGAACTGCTCTATTTTCCAAAGGGAACCAAAATAAACAGGGCTCAAGTTGGGCAAGTGTTGATTTCCTAAAGACATGCGTGTCCAATTTGGTCTCCCGTTCTCAAGTAGTACTGGTAATACATACAGCCAGTCACTACCCATGATAGCACAGCAGCTAGATTGCATCGCTGCTCCATATCCATTCCATGATGTCGTGGGTCGTGCCATACCCCTTCGGCCTCCGTACCTCCCGGCCCGCTGCTATTGGCCGGGGCTCAGCATCACCTGCTACACCGCCTACCACCCCCCGCAGCTGCAAGTCCGTCAATTCCCGGTCCTGATTGGGGTCAAGGGTGTGTTATGTATGCACGATGCAAGTGGGTTTCAATAAAAACGTACCAAAGCATTTTGAACGGCAAAAGAAACAAGTCAAGTCCACCGTTTACGGATTGAAGAAAGCTGGAAATTGACTAGGGGCTCCACCACCCGTCAACACTTTGCTTTTGAACTGCTTTATTTTCGAATAAGGAACCAAAATAAAGTGGCCTCGTGGTGGGGCAAGAGTTCATTTCCTCGGAACATGCATGCATGCGTGTCCAATGTGGTATCCGATTCACAATTACTAATACATTACAAAGAGCCGGCCACTCTCTACCCAGACATATAGCAGCAGCTAGATTATTACATAGCTAAGACGCTAACTACCTAACCGGTGCCGGAGCAGCCGTCTAGCTCCGTGTCTTGCTGCTCCATACCCATGACGTCGCCAACCTCTGCAGCCTTGCTATTACCAGTGGCAGCGGCGGCGCTGATGCTGATGGCGTCGTCGTCGCAGCTCTCGGCTGCAGCAGCCGCCGCGCCATCACCACGGGTTCCGATCGGGCTGCCCAACTGCAGCACCACCTGCGGCGACGTGGTCGTGCCATACCCCTTCGGCCTCGGGCCCTCCCACTGCTACTGGCCGGGGCTCAACCTCACCTGCGACACGGCCCACCACCCGTCGCGGCTTCTCATCGGCGGCGATGGCACCTTCCGGGTCACCGAGATCTCCCTCCGGAACCAAACAATCCGCGTCATGGGCAGCCGCGCCGTGCATAAACGTTACCGGCGGCGGCGGACACGACAGCAGCTGGAGCATCCCGTTCGGCCGCGGGTTCACCGAGCACGGCTACCAGCTATCGTACAGGAACGAGCTCATCGTCGACGGGATGCAACGCGGCGGCGACGCTCCTCGCCGATTTCGGGGTCATTGGTGGATGCGCCAGCCTGTGCACGACGAGCCGCGACGACATCGACTTCTTCTTCTATGATACCAGGTCCTGCACTGGAACCTCAGGCTGCTGCCGGGCGCCCCTCACTACCAGCTCGCCCAATCGACTGCAAGCCAAGTGGGTGCATAGTAGTGGGAAGAAGAACCAAACCGTGCAGCCGTTCATCGTGTACGTCGCGGAGGAGGGGTGGATCGATGACAATGTCATGATGGGCACCGACGGGGTCGATGAGGCTCCCATCGTCCTTGGGTGGAGCATCACACAGGGGCTGCCGCTGGAGCGCGGCGACGGCTGCGACGATGACGTACGTCGCAGGCTATGCAAGAGCCAGCACAGCCGTTGCGTGGCTGATATAGGAACAGGTTTCACTGTGCCAGTGCGACGATGGTTACGACGGCAACCCTTACCTCGCAGGTGGCTGCCAAGGTTAGTCAATCACTACGTACCTCTTGGCTCTTGCTGTGTGCTACTCTCTATCTAGTCCGGTCCTCTGTGCTAGAGCTAGGAAGCAACACTGCAATATTCTAATGGAACAAACCTCAGCCGTCGGATACGATTTTGCATCCGAATACAATGTATCGCGAAAAGAAAAATATGATTTGTAGTGCAATATAAAAGTGCCAACTTAGAGAAGGCTGGTGTTGCATCTGAACTGAAAATCAAGCAATCAAACAAGGTTCGGCAGAGTGAAAGGTAGCAGCTAGATAGTAGACTGCAGAGGGGGATTTGTTTTTGGAAAGCAGAGGCTGGATTTCATCAAAACGGAGATCTGCTTTCCAAAGCAAATCTACAAAGAAATGGATACAATCATTCTAAATGTTTTTTAAACTGTTTGTAATTTGTCATTGTTGATGTTTTTTGTAAAAAAAACTATATATTTGTAACTTGTGGCACATTGGAGGTAGGTTTAGTGTTATTTGGGTAAATTATTTGTGTAACTATTCCATCAACCTGTGCAACTGCATAAGCTAGTAATTTGAGGGACATGACTATTATTAGGTGTTTTTGGAAAAACTTAGGGTCCGGGCCTACCTAGAGCCCCCACCCGACATTTGTTAAATTATTCTAAAACACAATACTCATAAAACATACTTATCTTTATTCAGTTGTCTTAGATTTGAGTTAGCAATTACTCTCTGCACTTTTTCGTCCACATTCATATGTTTTCAACTTTTGATCACACATCCAATTGTTATACTTGTGTTTAACTGAACCCTAATTTGAGCTATATTTTTAACATGGAAATTGGTGTTCTCATTGCTTCCTCCATACATGTGTATATATACATCATCTACATGGTGAGACACATCATGCATTAACACCATAAGTAAGTATTTTGTGTTAATGATGGAAAAATACGCAATTTAGAATTATTGGTGTACTTTGGGAATTTTTTACAATGGTAGATGTATAATCTATGTGTGCATTTAGCAGGCTAGTTTATGACATTTCTAATAATGGTAGAGGCGGGAAATTCATATCGAAGTTTAGCGGGCTTGTCTATGTTATTTCTTATAATAGCATGACATGAAGATTAGGTAGTTATTTCAGGTTATTTTTCATAATAGCACATGATATAGATTTGCAGCTTACTTTATTTCAGGTTATTTTTCATAATAGCACATGATATAGATTTGCAGCTTACTTTATTTAGACTATTTTTACTTATTGGTGTGGCTGATCGGTTGCAGATATCGACGAGTGCAAGCTCCCAAGTGAAGAGACTTACTGCTTCGGTGAATGTATCAACACAATTGGGTCATATTATTGCGTGTGCCCGCATAGAAGTTATGGCAATCCCGACGCCACAGGTGGCTGTGTGAATATTAGCTCCGCTACAGGTCAGTACACACCCGAAACAGCTCCACTATTAAATGCTGCTACACCAGTGGTAATTTCGTATATGCATTTGCAGCAGATGATCTATTGCCTACGGTGGCTCCAGCGCCGATAGGATTGCGCAACTGCAGCACCACCTGTGGCGATGTGAGCGTGCCGTACCCCTTCGGCATCAACGCTGGATGCTACTGGCCAGGTTTCAACCTCACTTGCAACACAAGCTACAACCCCCCGCGGCTGTTTCTGGACAGCAATGGAACACTTGAGGTCATCGACATCTTCTTGGCCGATTCGACGGTGCGCGTCATCTATGAAACCAGCACTGTCTCCCTGACATCTTCTGACGGTGGCAATGGCAAGATGCCGGGTGCCTTTAACCTCCCCGACATCAGCGCACCGTACATGCTATCGAGTAAGAACGACTTCATCCTCTACGGGTGCGATGTGCAGGCCACCTTATTTGGGGAGTACATAAACGGCAGCAGCAACACCAGCAACGACAGCATCATCAGCCGATGTGTCTCCACCTGTAGCTCCAGCCAAGTCGCTGAAGAAAACAGTGGTTCTGGGCTGCCGGTCCCAACGCTCTCCCAGGGTGGGTACTGCTCCGGCAACGATGGCTGCTGCCATTCTCCCATCTCTGCCGGCAGCACACCAAGGAGGCTGGATTTCAAAGGGTTCAACACAAGCCAGCAGAACCCAGTCTGCTTGTTCGTCTCAGAGGAGGGGTTGACTGATCAGTGGCAAACCATCTTCAACAGGTCTGATCTCGGGATGCAGTTTTATTCCGTGCAGGCATCTCCCCTTTTTCTAAATTGGGTGGTTAAGCAAGGTTTCTCAGTGCCTGCCGGCAACTCGGGCCAGTGCCCCTGGAACTTAGCCAAACGCCTTTGTATGAGTGAGCACAGCAACTGCAGTCAAGAGTATGGAGGCTTTACATGCCACTGCCAGGAAGGTTATCAGGGTAACCCTTACATCGCCGACGGATGCCAAGGTCAGTACTGCTTCTACTCGAGTTGTACTCCTTTCATGCGTATCTATCCACTCATGTATATTATCTACATCATGGACTCTGGAAGAATATATTTTAAATGTTTGTTCATCAGTGGGGGCATCAATTGTTATTTATTGTTCCCTCTGAATGATGGCTACAGACATCGATGAGTGCAAAATCACCAAGACACGCGATTCGTGCTTCGGCGACTGCTTCAATTTGCCAGGAGACTACGAATGCCGGTGCCCACAAGGAACACATGGCAACGCAATGGAGCGAGGCGGATGCGTCGCCAGGTCCCCCACAGGTGACAGTCAAAAGTTTATCATGACCGTCTTCGATGATGCTTTGCCATTGCTGTGCATATATTCCGTACCTTGAAAAATTGTAATAATAGTACAAGTATCTAAAATTTTCAGGTCTAATCATTGGTTTGTCAGTTGCTAGTGGACCCATGTTCTTGCTTCTGGTTCTAGGTATAACATGGATACTCCGTAAGATTAAACAACATAGAAAAGAGGTGTTGAAACAAAAGTATTTCAAGCAAAATCGTGGACAGTTGTTGCAACAATTGGTATCTCAAAACGCAGACATTGCAGAAAGGATGATCATACCAGTAGACGAACTTGCAAAGGCGACAAACAACTTTGACAAGGCTCGGGAGCTTGGAGGTGGAGGACATGGTACTGTTTACAAAGGAATCCTAACAGACCTACATGTCGTGGCCATCAAGAAGTCAAGGATTACAATCCAGAAAGAAATAGATGAGTTTATAAATGAGGTAGCAATCCTCTCACAGATCAACCATAAGAATGTGGTCAAACTTTTCGGATGTTGCTTAGAGACTGAGGTGCCATTGTTGGTTTATGAGTTTATTTCAAATGGAACCCTTTATCATCATCTTCATGCTGAAGGACTAAAGTCGCTATCATGGGGCAACAGGTTAAGGATCGCAACTGAAATAGCTACTTCCCTTGCCTATCTTCACTCATCGGTTTCAATCCCAATAATTCATAGAGACATTAAATCAAGTAACATACTTCTTGATGATACATTGACATCGAAGGTTTCAGATTTTGGAGCTTCAAGGTACATTCCAACGGACAAAACAGGGTTGACAACAAGGGTTCAGGGGACAGCAGGATACTTGGATCCTATGTATTTTTACACAGGTCGCCTCACTGAGAAAAGTGATGTGTATAGCTTTGGTGTAATTCTTGTTGAGCTGCTCACTAGGAAGAAACCATTTCCATATTTATCCAATGATGGTGATGGCCTTGTGGCTGATTTTGTCAACCTTCTTGCCGAGGGAAACCTTATTCAGATGATTGATCCACAAGTGTTAGAAGAGGGAGGTGAGGAAGTCCAAGAAGTTGCCGCACTTGCGGCATCTTGTATAAGCTTAAGAGGTGACGAAAGACCAACAATGAGGAAGGTGGAACACATGCTAGAGGGAATTTGGGGTACCAAGAAGCATAAAAAATATGACATAGTAGCACAGGAATTCGACATTCGACAGTCAAGCTGATGATACAGTTTGGAGCAGGAAATGATTACGATCTGCGAGGTACCCAAGCTACATAGCGCGGCTCTTTGCCTTACTCCTCACATAGTAAATTTTATATACCAGTGATCATTCAACCAGGTCTTCTATTCCTTGATATAGCTTATGTTTCGTTAACATGACTCAATTGTGTGCATGCCAGCTTAGAGTCGGTAGGTTTGCCCTTGTCGCACTGCAGTGGGATCTTTTTTCTTCTGGAAACCATGCTAAAATAATGCAATGTGGATCAATTCAACTGAAAAGCATTCAGAAATTTGTGTGCAGTACTGGATCAAGCTTAGTTGATGGACATGCGGCATGTGTTGTTTTTGATAAGTCAAATTTTATGACTCACACTACTAGAGAAACGACCTTTGGTCCCTGGTATGTTAGTACCGGTTGTGTTATAACCGGTACTAAATGATGCATTTAGTACCGGTTTGTAAGAACAGTGTCCAAGGGAGCACGTTAGTAACGGTTGGTAACACCAACCGGTACTAAAGTGTGCCTCGGGCGACGGGCCGCAACGGCTAGTGGCAGTTTAGTACCGGCGGTACTAAACTGCCCCATGTGGCGGGGCCCGTGCACCACTGCACGTTAGTACCGGTTGGTAACACCAACCGGTACTAAATGGCTCCAATTAGTACCGGCTGGTGTTACCAACCGGTGCTAATTGTTTCCGTATAAATCCGCGCCCAGCTTCTTCCTCCCGAGCCCGAGCTCATTTCTTCCGGAGAGCTTGCTCTCTCACTCATTGCGCCATAGAGGGGGGAGTTGTTGCCCGATTTTTACATATTTTATGGATTTCTTCGATATAAGCGCGTCAAAAGGTTAGCAACTTCATTCTATGTTATTTGACGTTACTTGTGCTTAGTTTTATGCTTTATACTTAGAAAAATTTCAAAAATTGTGAATGAGAAAGATTTTCTATTTGTACACATTGATTTGAGCTAAGTAGAATCATGACTTTAATTAGATGGTAGCTTTTAGTAGTGAGTTCGTACCCTAGATAATCAGCATGTTTTTCAGTGAGAATATTTAGCTATCTTTTTTCTAAAATGTGGAAGTCCATCATCTCCATTTTGCTAACTTAGGTTCGTATAAATGTTTATGCAACATGATGAAAATTTCATATGTGTTAGAAAAATTAATATGTGTTAGAAAAATAATATGTGTTAGAATAAATTAATATGTGTTAGAAAAATTTCATATGTGTTAGAAAAATTAATATGTGTTAGAAAAATTAATATGTGTTAGAAAAAATAATATGTGTTAGAATAAATTAATATGTGTTAGAAAATTTTCATATGTGTTAGAAAAATTGATATGTATGAGTTAGAAAAAATAATATGTGTTAGAATAAATTAATATGTGTTAGAAAAATTCATATGTGTTAGAAAAATTGATATGTGGTAGAAAAATTAATATGTGTTAGAAAAAATAATATGTGTTAAAAAAATTTCATATGTGTTAGAAAAATTTCATATGTGTTAAAAAAATTAATATGTGTTAGAAAAATTAATATGTGTTAGAAAAAATAATATGTGTTAGAATAAATTAATATGTGTTAGAAAAAATTAATATGTGTGTTAGAAAATTTCATATGTGTCCGAAAATTTCATATTGTATTATAAAAAATTTGAACATTTTAACTATATTTAATATTGTGTAAGGAATTTTTTTGACGTTTTGATTCTAATGTTGTGTAATTGATTTTTTCAACTTTTCTATTATTTCTTAATATTGAATGGAATGTTGCAATATTAGAAATGTTGCTAGGTATTTATATTTAGTTGTTAATTATTTTGATGATAGGATTCAAAATGGACCGTCAATGGATGTACGGCGGTAGGAACACCATGGCATGGATTATTAGCGTAGACGTTTTTCTGAATGCGGCTGAAGCCAGCAGGTCCACGAAGGGTCTCATGTGTTGTCCATGTCGTATTTGCCGTAATGGAAAACATTTTCAGAAAAGGGATACTCTACACGTTCACCTAAATGAAAATGGTTTCATGGATAGCTATAATGTTTGGACAAAGCATGGTGAACTTGGTGTTGTGATGGGAGACAATGAAGAAGAAGACGGCGATAACAACATCCCAGACTTTGCATACTTACATGAAGCTGGAGCCTTTGACGACGATGATGACCCAATGGAAGGGGTTGATGCAAATGTCGTAGAGGAGGACGAGGCACTCGATGAGTTAGGTCAGGTCTTGCTTGATGCACAGAAAGACAGTGAAACTGCGAGAGAGTCAAAAAAGTTTGAAAAGATGCTGAAGGATCACAAAACAAAATTATACCCAGGCTGCAAGCCGGACCTGAAGAAACTGCGTAGCACGCTGGAGATGCTGAAATGGAAAGCAAGTAATGGTGTCAGCGACAAAGGATTTGGTGAGCTACTACAAATCGTAAAAAACATGCTCCCTGAGGCTAATGTGCTGCCGTCAACCACATACCAAGCCAAAAAGATCGTGTGCCCTCTTGGATTGGAGGTACAGAAGATACACGCGTGTCCTAATGATTGTATCCTGTATCGCGGCGCTGAATATGAGAAATTAGAAGCTTGTCCTGTTTGTGGTGCGTTGCGATACAAGATCAGGTGAGACGATCCTGGTGAAGTTGATGGGCAGTTACCGAAGAAGAAAATTCCTGCAAAGGTGATGTGGTATTTTCCAGTGATTCCACGATTGAAGCGTTTGTTTAGAAGTAAGGAGAACGCAAATTTTATGCGGTGGCACAAAGAAGATCGTAAGCGAGATGAGATGATGAGACATCCTGCAGATGGGTCCCAGTGGAGAAACATTGACAGAGAATTTCCACAATTTGATGAAGATGTAAGGAACATACGGTTTGGTTTAAGTACAGACGGAATGAATCCATTCAGCGATATGAGCAGCAGTCATAGTACTTGGTCAGTTACCTTATGTATATTTAAACTTACTCCTTGGTTGTGCATGAAGCGAAAGTTCATCATGATGCCAGCTCTCATCGCAGGTCCAAAACAACTTGGAAACGACATCGACGTGTTCCTAAGACCTTTGATCGATGAGCTTTTACTGTTGTGGAAGGACGAAGGTGTAAGTGTGTGGGATGAGTACAAACAGGAAACATTCATCCTCCGCGCATTACTTTTTGTGACCATCAATGATTGGCCTGCACTTGGAAACCTTTCGGGACAGTCAAACAAGGGACACTCCGCCTGCACCCACTGTTATGATGAAACATACTGCATTTATTTGAAGCATTGTCGAAAGTGCATGTATATGGGCCATCGTCGGTTTTTACCACCGAAGCACCCATTAAGACATGAAGGAAAACATTTTAGAGGTGAGTCTGATAATCGATCTAAGCCTTTGTTCCGCAACGGAAAGCGTGTGTTTCGATGGTAAAGGATGTGCAGGTAGTATTTGGAAAGGGCCCTGGTAGCCAAGCCGTTCCAAATGACGAGGACGGACATGCACCCATGTGGAAGAAAAGGAGCATATTATGGGAGCTACCTTATTGGGAGATGCTGGAGGTCCGTAATGCAATTGATGTGATGCACCTGATGAAGAATCTTTGTGTGAACTTGCTAGGCTTCATGGGTATATACGGAAAAGCGAAAGATACCGTGGAAGCAAGACGTGACCTAAAAGCGTTGGAACAACGAAAAGACCTACATCCTAAAATAAAAGGAAAAGACCAGCGATACTTAAGGCCTGTCAGCTACACTCTCAGCAAACAGGAGAAGGAAAGCATGTTTGATTGCCTGAACAGTATCAAGGTGCCCACCGGATATTCCTCAAATATAAAAGGAATAATAAAAATGAAAGAAAAGAAATTCACGAACTTGAAGTCTCATGACTGTCATGTCCTGATGACACAATTACTACCAGATAATGTAAGGTTGGCAATCGTGAAACTATGCGCGTTTCTCAATGAAATTTCACAAAAGGTGATTAATCCAAGTCATTTAATAAGGCTACAGCAAGACATGGTCCAATGCCTTGTAAGCTTCGAGATGATATTCCCACCTTCATTCTTGTAACCCAAGAAGAGAAAATAGAAGAAGCAGATGGAAGAGGAGCAGACAGAAAAGGAGCAGACAGTAAAGAAACCAGAAGATAATGAGCCTAAACGTCACATAGTTCTTCCAGGAAAAAGAAAAATAGTTGGAGTTGAAGACATTACGGACAAATCAGAAGATTATGATCAGTTACATGACCGTCCTCCATTCTCAGTTGATGTTGATCCCAGCATCCTGTTATCCAAAGAAGACGCTCCGTACTTACGGCGCGATCACAGCCAGAGGACATTCGTCAGAAGGAAGATTAATTTTGTTTCAGCCCGCGCCCCTCGCCGTCGTCCTCCACGCCGGCGGCCGCTCCCTCCACCCCGATCGCGCCCTCGCGTCGGCGTCCCGCCTCCACCTCGCCTCCCTCGCGCCCACGACGCCGGCCGCCGCTCCCCCGACGCCGGCCAACTCGGATCATTAAGGCTCGGCTCGTTATGGCTTATTTGGTAATGAGCGCTCGACCTCGGCTCGTTAAGGTTGACAAGCTAAAAATTAAGTTTGGCTACGCTCGTTGCTCATTTGGGAGCCCAAGATTATGGAACATTAAAATAAAAAACGATATAACCAAATATATAATAATTTAAGCATGCAAATAATATTTAAAAGTGTAGCTCATGATGATATTACAGAAATAAAATAACATAAGTCAATAAATTGGGAGGATATATATTTTTTGGAACCTAAAATGGACTTAATTATTACATAAATTTGAATTACAAGTCAAAAAACAAGTTTACTTTAATTAAATTTTAGTAATATTACCATATTGACAAAGGGTAAGTCTGGTATTATTATCTTTATCGAGTCTAATGAACTAGCCGAATAGCTCACATGCAGGCTTGTTAAGAAAACGAGCTAAAATTGAGACACGGCTCGATTCATTTAATGGTCAAGCCAAGGTTAAGCGAGCCAAATCCAGGAACGAGCTAAGTCATGTCACACCTTTTTTGGATTTCAAGATGTGATTAGATAGAGTAATTAATAATTTAATACATTGATTTAGAAGGAGGGCAGCTGCAAAGTCTAAGAATTGGGAAGGTTTGTAGAGAGCAAAAATAAAGTTGCGCATGAGGTAGCTCATAACAGCTATACGCTCCAACCAATGTTGCGTTTCCTTTTACCAGGTTCCCTAATGCGTGCTGACGCTCGTTTGCAACCAAACTCTTTAAAGTAACAAAGTTCTTCCCTTTCGCCAAACGAAAGGATGAGAAAAAAAAAGATGCGTAGCTACTAATAAGATATAAGATCATAAGAGCAGGCGCGAAAGGGCGCTGGGTTGTGCGCACCTTGCTTAAGCTTAGCCCGCTTCGCTCTTAGCTTTCGGTCGCCAATTAGCTCTAGTGTAATAGCAATCTTTGTAACCATTAGTTTGAAGCGGATCATCAACTTTCGATGACTACGCTTGTTAGGTTGTAAACTGCTTTTTTTCTATGGTCCCTCGTGCTTATACTCAGTAGTCCTCAGGTCTCCAGTTTCCTTGCCCGTCTACGTCAGTCATGGTTAAGTCCATGGGCTCATTTTTCTTTTGTTAATGGGCTGCCTCAGCCCTTCCCCGTGACGAGTCTCGTCTGGCCATCATCCCAGATTCCCAGTTCCCCCCTTGCCGACTCTACACGACTTGACGACTCAGCTTCCCCGCATCATGCGCCGTCGCCGAGGCAACCGGCGGCGAGGGAGTATAATTTATACTGGAATTATCAGAACAAGTGGGAAACAAGGAAAGCGTCGAGTCGTTGAAAGGTTCACCATCCACAATTATAAATCTACACAACCCTTGAAAACGAAATTTCGTGCCAAAACTTTGTTAGCAACAGTTGATACGAAATTACATAGGGCCTAAGTTCTTTGAGTTAAGAAGTTAAAGGTCTATCCCAACCAAAAAGAGCCATCGTATATGCGTGCTTCACTTTATGGAGCACTCTGGCATGCATATTATTTCAAAAAAGAAAAAGGTTCAAGATCAACTGTAAGTCACACAGTCTAATTTACCAAAACTACAAGTAGTACAATAAGCAGCTGGTTTTCCATTGTTCACTAATAAATTTACTCCTCGAGCTCAAGCAAGCTGTCCTTTCGTAAAAGAATCATAAAAGCCGTGTTGGTATATATAATGAGCCATCATAAAAGAATCGATCGTGCTCGATGAGTAAATTTATTAATGAACTATGCAAAACCAGCTGCTTGCACTATTCATACTTTCGTAAATTTGACTACGTGTTTATAGTTGATCTTGACATTTTTTTTCTTGAGTTAAATACACCAGGGGTACATGAACTTGTCCCGAGATGCCACTTAGGTCCTGTGGACAAGTTTATGTACCCCTGGTCCTGTGGACAAGTTTATGTACCCCTGGTGTATTTAACTCTTTTTTCTTTCTTTCAAACAGTATGTATACCAGTGTGCTCCATAAAGTGAAGCACCTTATATGATGGCTCTTTTGTTGGGATGGACCTCTAACTTCTTAATTCCAAGACATGACCTAACGGGCCACTCTGTTTATATATGTTTAAGAGGTATTAACACAAGGCTCTAGTAGTCATATGTTGGATATGATCTAATTATATATAAAGCAGTGTCATAATGATCCTGTGACAATATGCTTACATGTGGTTGATTGATTGACTTGAATTGACTAAGGGAAGCATCATTGCGACGGTTCTGCATCCACTAGCTGCACTCCCTACTTTCTGGAAAGCTAAACAAAGGCATCATGCTTATCCTTTAAAAAAGCAATATACAAAGGCAGCTTGCTAATCTGTCTAAACATCAAACATACTCAATAACAAGCACACACGGTATCTTTCCACAAAGTTCAAGATGCATATCTCTAGCATACAGTATATAAGCATATGTACATACTTCTTTTTGCGCGTGTTTGGTTAGTTGTTGTGGTTGCGGTGGCCACAAAATTTCCCAGCAATGTCTTCCTATTTGGCCACGTTCTTCACATGCATTCTCCTACGGCCCTTTCTTTCATTGTACTGTTTTTGGTGCCTCCTATAGTTCAGATGCGTAATTGAAAAGATTTCGTGTGTTGTGGACATATGTGAACAGAGAGGTCAACAAAGAACTCTTGCAGTCATTGGTGAGATTAGAGAGGGGAAGTTAGTGGAGAAGTGTTTTTGTGATGCGCCTACGCTCTAGCTAGCTAGTGACATATGGGCTTAGACAGATGATGGCCAAGGAGGCGGTGAATGGTGAAGGAATCATTGCACGCGCCATGCCCAGCCAATAAACCACACTGTCAAGCAGACATGTAAAGCTAGGGGATGCTCAGATTCCTGCGTTGGACACCCGATTTGTTTAGCCAAAGTGCGCTGCTCGTGACCAGTAGATCAACTAATCTCAAATTATTAAGAGCAGCTGGCAATGCAAAAGGTAGTAGAGGCAGCCGTGTCCGGGAATGCATGCGCATGGTGTGGTTGGTGAGATCTGTCCTCGTAACACGTTCGCCCATGGCTGGGAATGCGCAGCTATATATATATATATCGATCAGTCCTCTTCATGTGCTCGATCACTAAGTACTGTAGCACAATGGGAGCCAGCAGCTAGCTAGCCGGAGAGTCCCAGCTGATCAGGTGTGCGTGTAGTGCTGCAGTATAGGACTGTAGCTAGGTAGCCTAACTGCACCCACACGAAGCCCAAATGATGCCGCCAACAGCTGCAGCGCTGCAGCTGCTATTACCAGCAGCGGCTATGGTGCTGTTGGTGATGGTGCTGCAGCTCTCGGCTGCAGCTGCTGCTGCTGGGTCGCCACCGGCACCGAAGATTGGGCTGCCGGGCTGCGACACTGCCTGCGGCAACGTGAGCGTGCCATACCCCTTCGGCATCAGCCGTGGGTGCTATTGGCCAGGGCTCAACCTCACCTGCGACAGGAGCCGTGATCCCCCACGGCTGCTGCTCGGGGATGGCACCCTCCGGGTCACTGAGATCTCCCTCAAAAATCGAACTGTGCGCGTTGTGCGCACTGGTGGCTCCATCATAGACACAGCCGGAGACTTGGCCTCCGGCAGCTGGAGCGCCTCCTTCGGCCGTGGCTTCAAGGAGTATGGCTACCTGTTGTCGGCGTACGACAACGAGCTCGTCGTCTTCGGTTGCAACGTCGTCGCCACGCTCTTCTCGGAGGGTACTGAGGCAGGGAAAAGTCCCCCAAGAAGAAGCATCGGCGGCTGCGCCAGTTTATGCACCAAGGCATTGAATTTCTCCTCCCACACGGTAACTAGCATGGACACGGGTGACGCCACAGGGATGAGCATATACACGGGCATAGCGGCTGAGTTGATCACTGGAGGAAAATGCAGCGGCGGCACCTCTGGCTGCTGCCGGTCGTTCGTCACTTTTCCCAGCCGGCCCAGTGAAGCACAGGCCAAGCGGTTCAACAGCGGAAGCGACACCGTGCTGGAGGAGAAGCAGTTACCGGTGAAAGTGTTCGTTGCGGAAAAGGGGTGGATCGACCAGCTGAATGTGTCCGCCGACGAGGTCAAGGAGGTTCCCTTTCTCCTCGACTGGGGAGTCTCGTCGGGCCTGCCGCCAGCCCCGCAAAACTACTGTTAGCAAATAATGCGTAAACAAGATCGAACACGAGACACAGATTTAACGTGGAAAACCCTTGCGGGAAAAAACCACGGGCGCCAACCGGCGATCTTCACTATAATGAGAGAGTTACAACGCAGGGAATACAATGAGTCGTCTCCTCATCCCTTGCGGCTTACAAGATGTAGATATGGGTGGACTAAACTGACTGCAGTCAAATACGGAAACAAATCCGTTAAACATACAACCCGAACCGTGGGCCCTCCAGGCGTCCCCACAAGACACACGTTATAATTCGGATCATATCCAACAAACTCCACCTTGAGACGAATTCCATCTTGTAGCAAATGAAGTATCAACAATGAACTCACTTCAATAATAATTAATCACCGACGCCGAAAGTCACTAGGACTTCAAACTTTAATACCAACTAAGCGTGAGCATAGCTCAAACTTAGCTGTAGGAACAGGCTTAGTCATCATATCAGCGGGATTGTCATGAGTACTTATCTTGCATACCTTAACTTCACCTTGAGCAATAACGTCTCGAATAAAATGATATCTCACAGCAATGTGCTTTGTTCTTTCATGAAACATCTGATCTTTAGTGAGACAAATAGCACTTTGGCTATCACAATGTATAGTAGTGCAAGAAGAAACCCCGCAAAGTTCAGAGTATAAACCTCTCAACCAAATAGCTTCCTTACAAGAATCAGAAACAGCCATATACTCAGCTTCAGTAGTGGACAAAGCAACAGTAGCCTGCAAACTTGCTTTCCAACTAACAGCACAACCACCAATGGTGAAAACATAACCTGTGAGAGACCTCCTCTTATCCAAATCACCAGCAAAATCAGAATCAACATAACCAACGAGTCCATCTCTAGATTTCCCAAACTGCAAACAAGCACTAGAAGTACCTCGAAGATATCTGAAAATCCACTGAACAGCTCTCCAATGCTCTTTGCCAGGATTAGCCATGTATCTACTGACAACACTCAATGCATGAGATAAATCAGGACGAGAACAAACCATGGCATACATAAGTGAACCAACTCCACTCGAATATGGGACTTTAGACATGTATTCGATTTCTTCATCTGACACTGGACATAAATCAGAGGATAATTTGAAATGTGCAGCTAATGGAGTACTCACTGGTTTTGCATCATGCATATTAAAACGACGAAGAACCTTTTCAACATAACCTCGCTGAGAGAGGTATAACATACCAGATTTTCTATCTCTATAATTTCCTATACCAAGAATTTTCTTAGCTGCACCCAAGTCCTTCATCTCAAATGCTTTACTCAATTGTGCCTTCAATTTCACTATTTCTGATTTATATTTAGCAGCAATCAACATATCATCAACGTAAAGAAGCAAATAAATAGCTGAATCATTAACTGTCTTTAAATAGACACAGCTATCATAATCAGACCGCTTAAAACCATGAGAGAGCATAAACTGAATCAAATCTCTTATACCATTGCCTAGGAGATTGTTTCAAGCCATAAAGAGATTTCTTTAATCTACACACAAGGTTTTCTTTTCCAGGAACAATAAAACCTTCAGGTTGGTCCATATAAATGTCCTCTTCTAACTCCCCATGTAAGAACGCAGGTTTTGAACATCTAACTGCTCAAGCTCATAATCATGCATAGCAACAATACTCAAAAGAGTGCGAATAGAACTATGCTTCACAACTGGGGAAAAGACATCATTAAAATCAATACCTGGAATTTGGCTATAGCCTTTAGCAACCAACCTTGCCTTATACCTTGCTGGCTCAACCGGAGAAATACCCTCCTTCATTTTGAAAATCCATTTGCAACGAACAGGCTTTTTATTCTTGGGCAATTTTACTAAATCCCAAGTACCATTCTTTTCAAGCGACTCCATCTCATCTTGCATAGCGGTCATCCAATTGTTAGAATCAGCAGAAGTAATAGCCTCAAAATAATTAGAAGGTTCTGCACCTTCAATCTCTTCTGCAACGCTTAAAGCATAAGCAATATTGCATTCTTCAATTAATCTTTTTCTTGGCTTAGAAACCCTTTTGGGCTTATCAGCTGCAATAGAATGTTGTGGAGGCTGCACAACTGGAGAAGAATGCTCAACAACAGAAGAATCATCAACAATTGGTAAATTATCATCAATAGGTGCTTCTTGTACAGCAACACTATCATTTTCTGATGTATGATCAGAATCAATAAAATGCTCCACCTGCACACTTGTTTTCTGCTGAACAGGAGCACTAGTAGATAGGTTGTCAGGCAACATAACAGATTCATTAAAGATAACATTCCTGCTAATCACAACCTTCTGAGTTTGTGGATTCCACAATTTATAACCTTTAACACCAGGTTGATAACCAAGAAAGATGCACTTAATAGCTCTAGGCTCTAATTTACCATTATCAACATGAGCATAAGCAGTACAAGCCAAAAACTCTCAATTGCGAATAATCAGCAGGAGAACCAGACCATACCTCAATTGGAGTTTTCTTATCAATAGGAATGCTGGGTGAACGATTAACAAGATAGCAAGCAGTGGAAGCAGCTTCAGCCCAAAAACGTCTATTCAAGCCAGAATTAGACAACATGCAACGAGCCTTAGAGATGATAGTCCTGTTCATACGCTCGGCTACACCATTCTGTTGAGGTGTATAAGGAACGGTGTAATGCCTAACAATGCCTTCAGCTTTGCAATATGCTTTAAACTCGTGTGAACAGAATTCCATACCATTATCAGTACGAAGCTTTTTAACCTTCTTTTCAGTTTGGTTTTCAACCATAGTCTTCCACTCTTTAAATGCTGAAAATGCTTCTGATTTATCTTTCAAGAAATAAGGCCATACCTTTCTAGAATAATCATCAATAATGGTCAACATATAACGAGCACCACCAAGAGAAGGCTTGCGAGATGGTCCCCATAAATCAGAATGCACATAATCAAGCATACCTTTACTTGAATGAGTAGAGGTATTAAATTTCACCCCTTTTGTGTTTGCCAAACACACAATGCTCACAGAAATTCAGCTTGCTGATGCTATGCCCATCGAGAATGACCTCTCTTACTTAACACTGTCAAGCCAAGCTCACTCATATGCCCAAGACGCATATGCCAAAGATTAGTAGCATCAGAAGTAGATAATGAATTAGAAATTACAGCGGCATCACCTGTAATTGTAGTACCACGAAGACGGTACAAATTGGCAGATTTCAAATCACCTTTCATCACAATAAGAGAACCTTTTGACACTTTCAAACTCCATCTCCACCGGAGTACTTGTACCCTTTGCCATCAAGAGTACTCAAAGAGATTAAATTCTTGCTCATAGTTGGAATGTGTCTCACATTTGTCAAAGTTCTGATAATACCATCATGCATCTTAATCTGAACAGATCCAATGCCTATAATGTGATGTGATCTATCATCACCCATACGAACAGAACCACCTTGGACAGAATCATAAGTGATGAACCAATCTCTATTAATGCACATATGAAAGGAAGCAGCGGAATCAAGAATCCATTCATCACCACTATTTGCACATCCAGCAAAAGCAACAAGAACATCTCCACCATCTGAATTAACATTGGTGGCAGCAACAGAAGCATTACCTTCATCATCAGATTTACCTTTCGGTCTGTATGTGCCAGTTCTCTTTTCCTTGTTCTTCAATTTATAACACTCAGAAATAAAATGAGTGTCTTTCTTGCAATACTTGCAGAATTTGTCATCCTTGCCTCTAGACTTTGAACGGCCCCTGTAGCCATTCGAGCTCTTGCCTCTATAACCATTATTAGAATTCTTTTGTGTCCTGCCACGAACAGACAAAGCTTCTCCAGTGGAAGCGGAACCTTCAGAAGACACCATCTGTCTCATCTTCTCTTTGGCTTGCAATGCCTCATAAACATCATGGATGGTTAGAGAATCACGACTATATAGAATAGTATCTCTGAAGTTTGCAAAGGAACTAGGCAGTGAGCACAAAAGAATAAGACCCAAATCTTCATCATCATAAACTACCTCCATAGACTGTAGGTCAGCAACGATCTCCTTAAAGACCGAAAGATGGTTAAGGACAGAGCCACCTTCTTGCAACTTGTGCGTATATAACTTCATCTTCATATGCATCTTGCTTGTCAAATCTTTTGACATGCAAATTGACTCCAACTTGAGCCATAGAGCAGCTGCAGTTTTCTCCTGCAAAACCTCTTGCAAAATATTATTTGAGAGATGAAGATGAATATGAGACAAGGCCTTACGATCTTTTCTCCTCTCATCATCGGTCCAAGTCTTTGAATCCTTGTTCCCGAATTTCTCAAGCGCATCATCTAAATCAGCTTGCGCTAAAACAGCTCGCATCTTGACTTGCCATAGAGCGAACCTTGTATCTCGATCCAGCAGCGGAATATCATACTTCATAGAAGCCATTGAGAAGAAATAACCAGAGAAAAATAATCTGCAGTAATAAACTAGGTATAATACTGAGTAACCCTAGCAAATAACCTGCAGTGTGGTACACTTTCGTGTACGAATAGCAAAAGAGATAAGAAACTCCTCTGGTAGACTTCCCGTGTGCCTGTAGCAGATCTGCACCAAATTGAGTTGGAGTAGCAGGAAACGGCGATGCTTTTTCTCGATCTTGATGCGCAGGGCAGCAACAAACGGACAGCAGCAGCTTTGATTAGGCGGACAGCACGAATTCTTTTCTTCACCTCCAAGCGCCTGCAGCAAGACAAATCTTCCTCGCCAGGGAAGAGGCGGCAGCAGCGGCACCCTTTGTATGTACCCCGTAGATAGGAACGGTGATCTGCAACTCCGGTTGGATCTTGAACTCGACAACTGCACCAGCATACAAAAAACGATTCCGTCTTCAACTCCGCCTTGGAAATTGATCTGCGCAGCACAGAGTAGCGAACGGCGGCAGCGCAACAGGGATTGAAACCCTATTTTTTTCACAATCTCGTGCCAAGCTCTTGATACCACTTGTTAGCAAATAATGCGTAAACAAGATCGAACACGAGACACAGATTTAACGTGGAAAACCCTTGCGGGAAAAAACCACGGGCGCCAACCGGCGATCTTCACTATAATGAGAGAGTTACAACGCAGGGAATACAATGAGTCGTCTCCTCATCCCTTGCGGCTTACAAGATGTAGATATGGGTGGACTAAACTGACTGCAGTCAAATACGGAAACAAATCCGCTAAACATACAACCCGAACCGTGGGCCCTCCAGGCGTCCCCACAAGACACACGTTATAATTCGGATCATATCCAACAACTACAGCGCAGATTGCGATGCTGACGTACGCCGCAGGCTGTGCAAGAGCAAACAGAGCTTCTGCATTCCCGACTACTACGGAGGCTCAGGCTATACGTGCCTCTGCTTCGGTGGTTACGGAGTCAACCCTTACCTCACCGATGGATGTCAAGGTTAGCTATTACTTCCTCTGTTCCAAATTATAGGTCATTTTGCCTTTCTAGGTTCGTAGATTTTGCTACGAATATAGACATAGCGTTCGTCTAGGTGAATAACAAAGATTATGAACCTAATATAGCCAAAACGACCTATAATTTGGAACGGAGGTAGTATTAATTCACTACTATTCCGCGGTTTCGCCATAAATATGTATTGATAGTGTATTTATTTAGTATTATAGAAGTTATTAATATATTTCTCTGTAAATTTGTTCAAAGTTAGAATGGTTTGATTCGTGAAAAAAGATAAAGTGACTAATAGTTTGAAATGGCGCATGAATTAAATAGGAAGCAACGGAATATATAGCTTGAACTATGTTCAGCTATGTAGTGTCCGGTCCAGTTTGGAAGTACAAAAATAGCACGCGTGCGTGTTTTAGGAGAGTGAAATTCCGTATATTTTGACCATCACTTAGTTAAATCAATTTTGAGTAGTATATATTTAATTTAGAAAAATTATACAACAACTATCTAGTTTCGTATTTCTATGTGGGTTCAAAATATATACAGGTTCGGTAGAGTTCTGTATACATTTAGTGTTGTACGACAGAACAATTAATGAACTCGATCTAATTTATAAAGCCCAGGCAAAATAAGGTCCAAGCGAGCACACTACTAAATTTTACATGTGCTTATCTTATTAGGTTATTAGAGCCTTCTTTACCATATTTTAGTTCATGAGGTACCATTTTTTTTGCCTTGTTGATATAATAGCAACGGCAAAGCCTTTCACTGTAAATGATTTGAGATGGACTACAGTATCGAAATCGAATTAATTTTCATACCCACGATGTGGGGGATATAGTACCCGGGTACCTCACGAGCAAGTCTGGCAGCCCACCAAAAGGGGGCAGCCCAGCCTACCGTTCTGGACCTGAAGACGTGCGGGACAAGTCGGCGCACGGAGGAAGGATCTGGAAAGAGAAGTCCTAGTTGGAATAGGAATTATTGTAAAGAAGGAAAGGATTCTTAGAGATAGGATCGGATACAAACCGACTTGTAACCCTGCCCCCCGATATATAAGGCGGGCAGGGACCCCCTCAAAAACAACTGGAGACATTAGACAACAACTCAACACGCAATACAACACCCCAAAACAGGACGTAGGGTATTACGTCGAGTCGACGGCCCGAACCTGTATAAACCCTTGCGTCTGTCCATCCTAACCATCTTGCTTCCGATCTTTGCGATCTTCCCTGCATTACAAATCACTTCCGTGGGCTACCCCGTGGAAGACTGCCGGAGATAATATCACCGACAGTGGCGCGCCAGGTAGGGGATATCGCCGAGATCAATCTGGTAAGCTCGATGGATCGCATCAAGATCTTGGACAGCTGCAACCTCCCAGACGTCGACGAAGTCGAGATCCAGTTCGGGGACGTCATCACCGCCGGCTTGGATACTCAAGCGGCAGGAGCTACGATCGCCACGGAGGTCTCCTCTCTGGCGCCGACTTCGGCCATCACGGCCCAATCCGGTCCGATCGCATCTGATCGTGCCGAATCTACCCCGCTGAGTCCATCGCAGAACGCGAGGCCAGACCAGTCGGGAACAGATCTACAATCACTCGGTTCCGATCCGACTCCTGAGAGTCGCGTCGCCGAATCATCGCAGAGCGTAAACGCTCAACCAACACGCGTCCAGAGCCCTGAGGTCATTACTGTTCAGACCCCTGGCTTTTGCGCGCTTGCTCGGAAGCAGAAGGGGAAGGACATCGTCCAATCGGATGATTACCTCTCTGGGAGCGACTCCTACGGGTTAGATCTACTGGGACCCTCAATCCTGGACGATCTGCCGGAAGGATACACGGTGTCCGATGCCTCTACAGAGCCGGAACTACTAGGATCACTCGGAGAATTGACTCCGAGTAGTTTGGAGCGTTACACGCCCACATCCGACTTCTCCGAGTCCGAGGAAGACTACCTCGCGCAAGAGGGAGTCGGATCATATTGCTACATGGTGGCGCCAGCAACGCCAACCAATCCTGTCTCAGAAGATGAGGTCACTCCTGCTGAGGAGACGACCGAAGCCAGGAACCAGCGTCGAGGACGCAACGCCAGTCGGGCGACTCGCAGAGCCGCACGACCGCTCGGAGCCACCGCGTCAGGATCTGGCACTGCTCGACTCCAAGAACCTCGCTCTGAAGATCATCGTCGCCAACGGGATCAACACGAGCGGAGGAGCACCCGGAACTTGATGCGCGACGGCATGTTCGAGTTCAACGGACACGAGGTCTACGAGACACCGGTCCAGAACCTCGTTACTATCAACGAGGAAATCAATCGGCTGCCACCTAACACTCCGGGCCTGGAAAAGGTAAGGGCTCTCGTGCAGGCCGCCTCCGTCCAGGTTCACCAGATGCAAGGCAGAACGACCACGGACGCTCCTGAACCCGGTTCATCTCGACACCGGGCCGGCGGCGGATCGGGTCGTGATGAGGACCTCCGCACCACGATCAACAGAGATCGAGATGCGAGGGACATCATCACCAACAGCACCGAAGAGCGCCACCGTGAGGAAATTCGACGGCGCGAAGAGTACGATCGGGATCATGGAAATCCCCGTTGTAACCCCAACAGGAGCGGCTACTCGACAGAGTCAGACTACTCTGACCTCTCCGGTAGCCCGAGGCGCGGCAACAATGGCGGTCGACGACGAGTGCTTCCACCACCCAGGCGACCGACTCCACCAAGAGATCGAACTCCACCGCGCAGCAGAGCCTACCGACAGGACCGAACTCCACCCAGGACTCGGAACTATCGGAGGACCCGTTCCCCGCCCAGGGACCGGGATCGCAGGAGGGACAGCACACCCCCAAGAGCAGCTGATGGATCGGGACCGAGCGATTCCCGCCCTAGAGGTCGGATCGGCGGATTCCAGTCATTCACCGAGCGCTTAAGAAGCGTGACATGGCCCAGAGGCTTCAAGCTGTCGGATATCGACAAGTACGACGGGAAATCTGACCCATCTCAATGGCTTCAGATCTACTACACCGCCGTACAAGCGGCCGGCGGCGACGAGGACGTGATGGCAAACTATCTTCCCATCATGCTCACCAAGGACTGCCGCAACTGGCTGGCAGGACTCCCGCAGGACGCCATCGACAACTGGGAGCAGCTTACCGAACTCTTCATCGGTAACTATCTCGGTACCTGGGAAAGGCCCGGGAGCAAGCGGCTCCTCGGTCAGATCAGGCAGCGCAAGAACGAGACCCTGCACGACTTCGTGCGCAGGTTCTCAGAAAAGCGCAACTCCATCATGGACGTCACGGATCAGGAGGTGATGTCAGCTTTCCAGCGCGGCATCTCCGATGGGAGATTAATCCATAAGTGGACTCGGAAGCCACCCGCGACTGTCAATGACATGTTCCGGGTCGCTAGCACGTGGGCGGACGCCGAGATCGCGGAAAGAGAACAGCTCAGCGAGATCAGAAGTCGCTGGGAAGAAGAGAACAAGACGACTCGCAAACGCGACCGCCGCGAGGACGAAGACCGACACGACGACCATCGACGCAATGACAGCCAACCTCGCAAGAAGAAGAGCGAGGGAGACATGGTCGCCGCCCTGGACCGGTCCAGAGGCCGGGTAACTCCAGAGGACTTCCAGCGCATGCTCGATGAGCAATGCCCTTACCATAAGCACAAGCACTCGGCGCGAGAGTGCTACGGGCTCAAGCGAGCCTTCACCGGGGGCAACAGAGGCCCCCCATACAGAAAGAGGAACGATGGTTCCCCGCGAGACGACAGGCGAAACGACGAGCCCGGCGATGACTTTCAGGAAGCCGACCGAGTGGTCCGCATGATCTATGGCGGACCAGAGTTCGAGTCGAAGCGCCAGCAGAAGCTCACCCATCGCCAGGTCATGCACGCGAGGGAGCCACCGGTACCGGAGTACCTCAAGTGGTCGGAAGTTCCGATCACATTCACCCGGGAGGATCATCCAAACTTCATACCGAAGCCCGGGTCCCATGCCTTGGTGGTAGCCCCGACGATCCGCAACGTTCGGCTCACCAAGGTACTAGTCGACGGTGGCAGTGGCCTGAACATCCTCTTTGCTAACACATTGAAGGAGCTCGGCCTGACCACTCTCGACCTGAGTCCCCCCCAATCCGCATTCTACGGTTTGATACCAGGAGAGGGGGCAGAACCACTCGGGCACATCACGCTGCCCGTCACCTTCGGAGACCGAATAATTACCGGACCGAGCACATGCAGTTCACGGTGGCGAACTTTGAAACTGCATACCACGCCATCCTTGGGAGGCCGGCACTCGCCAAGTTCATGGCGATTCCTCACTACGTCTACTTGCAGGTCAAGATGCCAGGACCGAAAGGCGTAATCACCGTCTTGGGGGACGTCCGAGTCGCATACACGTGCGAGCAGGAAACTCTCAACGCGGCAGCCGCCCTGGACATGTCCAAGCGCATGGAACAAGTACTGGCTGCATCACAGGAGGTGGACAAGGACGCTCTAGAGATCCCCACCAAGAAGCCAGCAAGAGAAGCCATCGCGCCAAGCAAGGAGACGGAGCTGAAGAGGATCTCCCTGGACTTGGACGACCCAAAGAAGACGGCCATTATCGGGGCAGAGTTGGACCCCAAATAGGAAGAAGTGCTCGTCAAATTCCTAAGGGAAAACGCCGACATATTCGCGTGGAAACCATCCGATATACCAGGTGTCCCAAGGGAACTTGCCGAGCACTCCTTGAAGGTCAATCCAACTGCCAAACCGATCAAGCAAAGGCTTCGTCGATTCGCGCAGGACCGCAAGGAGGCAATTAGGGCAGAGATTACAAAGCTGTTAGCAGCCGGATTCATTCAGGAGGTGTTCCACCCCGACTGGTTAGCTAATCCAGTTCTTGTAAGAAAAAAGAATAATAATGATTGGAGAATGTGCGTTGATTATACAGATCTCAACAAAGCTTGCCCTAAAGACCCCTTCGTTCCCCCCCGCATCGATCAAGTCGTTGACTCCACGGCAGGTTCCGCCCTGCTCTGCTTTCTCGATTGCTACTCAGGATATCACCAGATAGGCCTGAAGCTGGAAGACCAGATAAAGACCGCGTTCATCACGCCGTTCGGTGCTTTTTGTTACAACACAATGGCCTTCGGTCTGAAGAACGCAGGCGCAACCTATCAAAGGACAATTCAAGCATGTCTGGATCAATTGATCCCAGACATAGTAGAAGCTTACATCGACGACATCGTGGTCAAGATCATGAACCCCGAGGACATGATAGGGAATCTGACAAAGGTCTTCGAACGCCTACGCGTATTCCGGTGGAAGCTCAACCCGGAAAAGTGTGTCTTCGGAGTACCCTCAGGTAAACTACTCGGCTTCATGGTCAGCAACCGCGGGATCGAGGCAAATCGCGAGAAGATCACTGGCTATCACCAAGATGCTACCACCAACCTGTCAAAAGGATGTGCAGAAGCTCACTGGATGCATGGCAGCGCTCGGTCGTTTCATATCACGACTCGGCGTTCGCGGATTGCCGTTTTTCAAACTGCTCAAGAAGCAGGACAAGTTCGTGTGGGATGACGAGGCGAAGCGATCTTTCCAGGAGCTCAAAGATTACCTGCAGAGTCCTCCCATCCTCGTCCCACCTCAACCAAGAGAACAGCTCTACCTCTACATCTCTGCTACTCCCCGAGTGGTTAGCACGGTACTAGTGGTCGAGCGTCCTGAAGAAGGACACGCATATGGAGTTCAGCGACCAGTCTACTTCATCAGCGAGGTTCTGACCATATCTAAGGTACGCTACCCCCATGTGCAGAAATTATTATATGGAGTTCTTATCTCAGCAAGAAAGCTGAAGCACTACTTTGAGGCCCATCCAATCTCGGTGGTTAGCGAAAATCCTTTAGGGGAAATTCTCCATAACCGAGACGCCAGCGGCCGAATCGTCAAGTGGTCAATAGAATTGGCTGCCCATCACATAAACTTTGTTCCACGTACTGCTATCAAGTCTCAGGTCTTGGCCGACTTCGTAGCAGACTGGACAGAAAACCAAGCTCCGGCTGACGACGAGGTAGTTGAGTACTGGGAGATGTACTTTGATGGCTCCCTCCAGATAAAAGGAGGCGGCACAGGCGTACTCCTGATCTCCCCAAGTGGACAGGAACTAAAATACGTCCTTCAAATCATGTTTCCAGTATCCAACAACGCAGCTGAGTATGAAGCAGCCCTGCACGGTCTCCGCATTGCAGTATCTTTGGGTATCAAACGCCTGATGGTACGCGGGGACTCTGCCCTGGTCATAAACCAGGTAAACAAGGACTGGTCCAGGACCAACGAAAAGATGGACGCATATTGCGAGGAAATTAGGAAGCTGGAAGGGAAATTCTATGGCTTGGAGTTCCATCACGTGGTGCGCGACCATAACAAGGCAGCAGATGAGCTCGCTAAGATGGGGTCCACCCGTGAAGGCGTCCCACCCGGAGTTTTCATACAAGATCTTATCAAACCATCTATCAAGATAAACCCGGATGGCACTGTCGCGGAGCAACAAGTCGGAGAATCCCCAGAGTCGGCCACATTAGTGGTAGACGAACCGTTGTACTGGAGGACACAGATCATCGATTATCTGGATAGCGGCATATTACCCGCAGAGGTCGCGGAAGACAAAGATCTAAACTCGCTCCACGAACAAATCGTGCGGCGCAGCAAAAACTACGTCATCATCGGAGACAAGCTGTATCGTCGATCTGGAGCTTCCCAAATCCTACAAAAGTGCGTAAGTCGCACTGAGGGTATAGAGCTCTTGACTGACATACATAAAGGAATTTGTGGCAATCACGCCGGGGCTAGAACCATTGTTGGTAAAGCTTTCCGGTCTGGTTTCTACTGGCCGACTGCTGTAGCAGACTCAGAGAACATTGTGCGGCACTGCAAACGGTGTCAGTATTTTGCAAGGCAAATACATGCACCTGCACAATAGCTGCAAACCATACCAGCGTCCTGGCCCTTCGCTTGTTGGTGCTTGGATATGATTGGTCCATTTAAGAAGGCTCCTGGTGGTTTTGACCATGTCCTTGTAGCTATTGACAAGTTTACCAAGTGGATTGAGGTGAAACCAGTCAGAAAGCACACGGCAGCCAAGACCATCGAGTTCTTCACCGACATCACCCACCGCTTCGGAGTTCCAAATCGTATCATCACAGATAATGGTACGAACTTCGTGGCGCAGGAGTTTAAAGACTGGTGCAGCGAGAGGAGCATCAAGCTATGCCCCGCATCCGTGGCACACCCAAGGGCCAATGGCCAAGTCGAAAGAGCCAGTGGCGAAATAATCAAGGCGCTCAGGGCCCGGATATTCAAGCAGCTGAAGCAACATGACGGACGATGGATCAAGGAGTTGCCGGCTGTAGTCTGGGGGATGCGCACACAGCCGAGTCGTGCCACGAAGCAAACTCCGTTCTTTCTGGTTTACGGCTCGGAAGCTATCCTACCAACGGACCTCACATACGGCTCCCCCCGAGTGGAGTTCTATGATGAATACGACGCGCAAGTGGCGCGCATTGAAGACCTCGACAGCATCGAGGAAAAGAGATTGGCTGCCCAGATCCAAGCCGCGCGTTACGCTCAGGTCCTACGACGCTATCACGATCGATCAGTTAAGCAGAGGTCCTTTGAAGCAGGCGATTTGGTTCTGAGAAGGAAGCAAGACACTAAGGGCGCGCACAAGCTGGCGTCCCCCTGGGAAGGTCCATATATCATCAAGTCAGTAAGTCGCCCAGGCTCATATCGACTCATGACGGAAGACGGCGTAGACATCCCAAATCCATGGAACATCGAGCACTTACAGCGTTTCTACGCCTAATCCAGTTATGTATTTATCTTTTTTATTTTTAGATTTATTTTTTCCGAGTGATTTTGGAGGGTAGTCACCCCCAGTTACGACTCGGCATGTTCACAATGAGTTATCAATAAAGTTGATTTCATCTTTCATCTATTTCTACTACTCGCATTTCCTCTTTCGCGTCACGCACATAAAGTATGAGTGGAATAAACCTTAAATCGAGAGGGAAAGTACTCGCCAAGTCAAAGCTCTAAACGTACGACAAAGACTCTGCGGCATGAGACTGAGACCAACGAGGCTAATCTACTCCGTAACAGGTCAACCACTCAGAAATTAAGGCTAGCGCAGAAAGAAAGGGAGTTGTAGACCAATAAAAGCTTATATACAAAAGTGACAATTCAACATTGTTCAAAAACAGTACTGGTTCGACCAAATACTACAAATACTTTATTTACATTGCAGGGTCACCAGCACCAGACGGGGCCGCTTCATCCGAGTCATCAACAACATCCTTGGACAGGACATTGGCGATGGGCTCGACTTCATGGAGTAGTCTGCCCACGTCGTCTTCAGAAGTGCCGGCAGCATACCCGCGGCCGAGTGGCTCCAGGTCTGACACCGGGAACAGCGACTTGAGCACCGCCAGGACATGGCCACAGCTGGCCTGGCTGATGGAGCAGAGCTGCCGCCGGAAGTAGCGTGGGAGCGCCCGAACGCGGTCGAGGATGGAAGCTGAAGACGATGACGCCTCCGGCTCGATCTCCTCCGCCACCACTCGGATAGCATCCTCCAGCGCTATCTTTTCAGTGCGCAGCGCCTCAGCCTCACCTTGCAGCCGGGCCACCTTGGCAGTGAGCTCTGCAAATTGGGACATAGTCCGATATCGATAATCTAAAGAAGGTTAGATCTGAATAATATTTTCACGTCTGATAGAAAAACAAATAAGGAAGAACATACCTCTGAGCTCGTGCACGGCCTGGGCCTCGTTGAGCTTAGCCTGCTCTACCTCCCCGCATAAATCGCGGGTGGTACGCTGGGCTTCCTCCAACTCAGCCTGGCGCTCGACCGCAGCAGCCTCGAGCTCAGCCACTCGGGCCACCAAAGAGTCGGCCTTAGCAACTGCAGAAGATAATTCTTGAATAACCGAGGCTTTGGCCTCGGCATCAGCAGCTAAGTTCTGCAAAAACAAGTCAGATGACAATATGAATCAATGTACCACTCGGTATTTGATATCAACAAGATAGGTAGCTCGGGAAGTACCTTGGCTATGTGGCCCATGCGACGATGGAGTGACAGGAACTCCTCCAGAGGAGTCAGGGGAGCACCACCACTCATAACGCCGACCGCCGCAGAAGCAACCTCGATCGCCGCAGTCTGGGGCTCCTCCACTGCTGCAGTCGGTTCAACCGCAGGAGCATGTTGGGGGCTGCCTTGAGGAACTGGCGGAGGGGTCGGCGACGCCGGTGCAGGACTCGGCGGTGGCGGGGTTGGATCCCGCTGCGACTCTGATGGCGGACCCACAGGCTGATCGCTGAGAAGATCAGCCGAGTGGATCGGCACCTCTGGAGTTTGGATTGATGGGCTTCGATCTCAACCGCCGACTGAGGCGGAGGACCCGAGAAGGGGACCTCAGACGGCGTGCTACAGGATAAAGCATATATGGATCACTAATAGAAAAACATAAAGGAAATCAAGAGATGATAAGGATACTTACAGAGTAGAAATGCGCATTCTCAGGCGCTTTCCTTTCCGAGTAGGGGAAGGGAGGTCCCTCGGACTTGCAGCACTCAGAGGCATTACTGCAAGGGGAGACTGCTCCGAGCTCGTGATTGGCGGGTGGAGTGACGACTCGGCGGCGCCAGCTTCATCTTTTTCCGAGTCAGACGACTCAGATATAAGGAGCTGGCGGCGGCTTGGTGCGTCCCTGAACACGATCCCAGTGGAGATCTTCCGCTTCTTCAGAGCAGGAGCAGCCTTCCCACCACTCGGAGATTGCACATCGGGAGAAGGAGAGGATGACAGAGTGATATCCGAGTCGCGCAGATCACTCTCACTTCCCCGACTGCTTCTTCAGATCCAACGGCCCTGCATCGAGCCGGTTGATCCACTCCCTTTGGCATCTCAGGCAAAGGAGGGAGGGATACAAAGGCAACTCGACCCTGCAAAAATTGGGTTCAGTTCTGAGATTACACCCAATGGGTGGAATTGAAAATAAAAACAACAATAGATTGACTAAATACCTTAGGGCGTGGATTTCCCAAGTTGAACGCCGGAGGACAGTCAGTGGTCCTCAGGGACGTTCCGGGTGCGAAGAATTTGCCAAGCCGAGCGGCGGCTTGGACTTTGTCGACGCGCTCGGGGGCTTCGCGCGTGTTATCTCCCTCGGCGTAATATTCATACGCCGGGTGAGCCCGCTGCTTGAGTGGCTGGACCCGGCGCAGAACAAAGTTGGCTGCCACACCGACGGCAGTCAACCCATTGTCCTTCAACTGGGAAATAAGACCCAGGAGCTCCCGAACCTGGTCCATTTCACTCTCCTTGGGAAGAGCGGTCCAGGATTGGGAGGGAACAGGACGAGAGTCAATTTCTGGAGAGATGGCAGGCGAGTGGTTTCCTACGTAAAACCACTCAGACTGCCACCCTTTATTGGAGGTAAGGAAAGGGATATCAAAATATTCCCGAGTTCGACCCTCGCGGAGTTGGAGTCCGGCGCCCCCGACTACTTGTGGGCAGTCGGTTCGGGGATAAGGTTTGAGAAGAAAAAGATGAATAAAAAGATTGAAGTGAGGCTCTATCCCAAGATAGGCCTCACAGAGGTTGATGAAAATGGCGATGTGAAGGATGGAGTTGGGATTCAATGCGCAGAGGCAGATCCCATAGTAATGCAGCAGCCCGCGGAGGAAAGAATGCGCGGGCACGCCGAAACCACGGAGAAAGAAAGATTCGAACACCACCAAATCAGAGGAGTTTGGGGTGGGGAAAGACTCACCGGCGGCGGCGCGCCACTCGGCGGTTTGCTGGTCAGGGAGGACGCCGTCGACGACGTGCTGCTCGAGGCGCCTGGTGGTGGTGATGGACTCCCTCCACTCGGCGGCGCGATCTACGGCGACCTCGGCAGTGGCCTTGCCCTTGGACGACCGGGCCCTTGCCGGCGACTTCTCCTTCCGCTTCGAGGCTTCCTTCCTCTTGGGCGCCATGGCAACGAGCGGTGCTGAAGAGCGAGGAAGAAAGCTGCGGGAGCAGATCTAGGGTTTGCTCTGGCGCAAAGAGAACTGGAGCGTCGGGGAAGGCAAATGGCAAGTAAAGGAAGAAGAATGCGGCGGGGATGGCTTATAAAGGAATAAACCGTTCCTCCCGCGCGCGGCGCGGCGCTTGTCTCGGGAACTCAACCGACGCAGGCACGTCCCGTCGCTTTGAATTCAAAGATGCGGTAGGGAGTCGCGATATCTCGCGATATCTCGCCTTCCGTAAAGCGACCGTTAGGGACGCAACGGACTTTGAGGAATAATGGGCCTAAATGGGCTGAAATATAGCACGACCTTTCGGTTCTGTTACGATAATAAATTTGTGGGTTCCTGAGCTAGGGTTCAGGGGCAGAAACCACTCGGTCGTGAGGCTAAAATTAGTTGACGGCCAGACTTGATTTTGCAATTAATATTGCGTCCTCGCAACTGATTTTTACGTAAGGCATGCGATACTATCGCTAAATTGATTCAGAAATCTGGGTCAAATGCTGACAAGGTACAAATCTTGTGAGAAGATGGCTTACCATATGGTCAAGCTGAGTCGTGGGACACGACTCGGAAGTCATGCCGAGTTCAAAGAACTTGAGGACAAAATCCTTATAAAGGGGAAATAAAAAAGCCCCTGAAGGAAAAGATTATCTAAAATCCATGTCCAGAGGCATGGGGGCTGAAAAAATCAGTCGGAATTCATGGCTTTCAGAGTCTTGATACGATCATGCTGAGTCGTAACAAGACTCGGGGGCTACACCCAATGGGTGCACCTGGAGGTGCACACCATTGATGGATCAAGTTCAAAAAGAGATTCATAATATTTATTTTTGACCCTCGACCAGAATATTCTATTCTACTCAAGGCTCGGGGGCTACACCCAATGGGTGCACCTGGAGGTGCACACCATTGAAGATTAAGTTACAGATGGATAAAAGTTGAAGACCTTTGGCCAATTTCATACTAAAATTGCCCAAAGCCCGGGGGCTAAGTGTATTCACTTCGCTGTCGCGTCGTGAAAAAGAGCACTCCTTCCCCTCATTTTGACTGTAATTGAAGAATTATTTTCAGGAACGTCCGAGCAGGCACTCGGATCTTCCTTGAAAGCACTCGGATCTTCTTTGAAACCACTCGGATCTTCCTCGAAACCACTCGGATCTTCTTCGAAACCGCTCGGATGAGATCTTAGACAACTTGGAGTACTCGAATCATGCAAGAAAAGATGGAACAATTACAGCCAACGATCGGCCAAGAAGTGCTCGGGGGCTACTGTGGGGGATATAGTACCCGGGTACCTCACGAGCAAGTCTGGCAGCCCACCAAAAGGGGGCAGCCCAGCCTACCGTTCTGGACCTGAAGACGTGCGGGACAAGTCGGCGCACGGAGGAAGGATCTGGAAGGAGAAGTCCTAGTTGGAATAGGAATTATTGTAAAGAAGGAAAGGATTCTTAGAGATAGGATCGGATACAAACCGACTTGTAACCCTGCCCCCCGATATATAAGGCGGGCAGGGACCCCCTCAAAAACAACTGGAGACATTAGACAACAACTCAACACGCAATACAACACCCCAAAACAGGACGTAGGGTATTACGTCGAGTCGACGGCCCGAACCTGTATAAACCCTTGCGTCTGTCCATCCTAACCATCTTGCTTCCGATCTTTGCGATCTTCCCTGCATTACAAATCACTTCCGTGGGCTACCCCGTGGAAGACTGCCGGAGATAATATCACCGACACACGATATGATATATCATAAAAAGAGTCATTTTAATTATTAATGTCAACACATGCATTTGTTAATTGGTGCAGTTGAATGGTGGCTGCAGACATCGACGAGTGCAAGCTCCCAAGTGAACAGAATTACTGCTTCGGCGATTGTATCAACACGATCGGGTTATACGACTGTCGCTGCCCGCATGGAACTTTTGGCAACCCTGGCATCAAAGGTGGCTGTGTCAAGATTAACTCCACTACAGGTCAGTAAAACACGGCCGGTTTCTGGCACTACCTGTACGCACAGCTCCATCAAATATTGCCGCAGAAGTAGTAATTTCATATATACATTGCAGATGCACCGGCGCCAATAGGGCTGCCCAACTGCAGCAACACCTGTGGCGACGTGCAAGTGCCGTACCCCTTCGGCTTTGGCCCCTCCCACTGCTACAGACCGGGGCTTAACCTCACCTGCGACACAAGCCACAATCCCCCGCGACTACTTCTCGACAGTGAGGGAACCCTACAGGTCATCAACATCTCCTTGTCACATTCTACCATGCGTGTCATCCATCACACCCACTACAATGACAATCTCGAGGTCAACTTCGACGACTTCAATAGCAATATTGCTACGAGTGCTGCTATTAGCTTTCAGCTCCCAGACATTGGCGAGTCCTATTTGCTGTCAACCAGGAACGAGTTCCTATTCTTTGGGAACGGCGTGCAGGCCACACTGTACGGTAAGAAATACAGAAACAGCAAGAGCAACAATAGCAACATCAGTGGCTGCGTCTCCAACTTGGTCAGCTCCAACCTATTAGAAGAATATCGGAACTGCTCCGGCACCGATGGCTGCTGCCATGCCCCCGTCTTTGCCAGCAGCTCGCCCAAGAAAATCGAGATTAAATCGCTCATGAATACAAGCCTATATGTTGGCTATCCAATGGCGTTAATCTCAGAGGAGGGGTTGACTGCTCAGTGGTGGAATATATGTATGACCTTCAACAGGACTTATGGCGATAGTCTGGGCCCACGGCTGCCCCTTTTCTTCTCATCACCCCTTGTCCTGCAGTGGGCAGTTAAGCAAGGATTCTCAACGCCTGCAGTCATGAGCAACTCCTCAGGGCAGTGCCCCGGGGATGTAGCCAGCCACCTTTGCATCAGCAAGCATAGCGACTGCCAGCAGGAGAATGGAGGCTATACGTGTTATTGCCAAAATGGCTACCAGGGTAACCCTTACGTCGCCAGCGGATGCCAAGGTAACCACTCGCTACTGATTTGACTCAGTTACTTGCTCACTCATACTGACACGTGCATATGTATAACCAATCCTCCTTTCATTTCTCAATGTTTAAAAGAATATGTTTCTCAGTTTTTGTTCATTGGGAACTTCAATTGTTCATTCTGGTTGGCGGCAGTTATCGACGAGTGCCACATCATGGCGTTATCCGGCAAAATGTGCTACGGTGAATGCATCAATTATCCTGGTGGACACAAGTGCCGGTGCCCTCGAGGATCCTATGGAGATCCCTACAAGACTGGTGGTTGCTCCCCAACAGGTGATAGGCACTGCCCACAAAGATCCTCTTAAACGTCGTGATAGTTCTTTGGCATGTTTATGCATATATTCTCCATAGTTTGAGAAAATGATAATTGAGTATTTATATACTTTTTAGGTTTAATAATTGGAGTTGCTATTGGCCCAACCCTGCTGCTTTTAGTTCTGGGTATTATATTACTACTCCATAAGATGAAACAGCGCAAGGTAAAAGTATTGAAACAAAAGTACTTCAAACAGAATCGTGGGCATTTGTTGCAACAATTAGTGTCTCAAGAGGCAGACATTGCAGAAAGGATGATCATACCAGTGGATGAACTTGCAAAGGCGACAAATAACTTTGATAAAACTCGTGAGGTTGGTGGCGGAGGGCATGGTACTGTTTACAAAGGGATTTTATCAAGCCTACAAGTTGTAGCCATAAAGAAGTCAAAGATTACGGTCCAAAAAGAAATAGATGAGTTCATAAATCAGGTAGCAATCCTCTCCCAGATCAACCACAGGAATGTGGTCCGACTCTTTGGATGTTGCTTGGAGACTGAGGTGCCATTGTTGGTTTACGAATTTATTTCTAATGGAACCCTTTACAACCATCTCCATGCTGAAGGACCAAGGTCGTTATCATGGGACAGCAGGTTAAGGATTGCAACTGAAATAGCTACTGCTGTTGCCTATCTTCACTCGGCAGTTTCAATTCCAATAATCCATAGAGACATAAAATCCAGTAATATACTTCTAGATGATACATTGACATCAAAAGTATCAGACTTTGGAGCTTCAAGGTACGTCCCACTTGATAAAACAGGATTGACAACGATGGTTCAGGGAACAATAGGATACTTGGATCCTATGTACTTTCATACATGTCGACTGA
The DNA here is from genome assembly GCA_015476505.1 of Urochloa ruziziensis. Lineage (NCBI taxonomy): Eukaryota > Viridiplantae > Streptophyta > Magnoliopsida > Poales > Poaceae > Urochloa > Urochloa ruziziensis. Next base: position 41,289,044 of record CM027123.1, read on the forward strand.
CCGAGAAAAGTGATGTGTACAGTTTTGGTGTAAGTTTGGTGGAGCTGCTCACCAGGAAGAAACCATTTTCATACCTATCCACCGAAGGTGATGGCCTTGTTTTTCATTTTCTCAACCTACATGCTGAGGGAAATCTTTTCCAGATAATGGATCCACAAGTTATAGAGGAGGGAGGCGA
>CM027123.1:41289321-41376788 GCA_015476505.1 Urochloa ruziziensis
TCTCGATCTTTTGGTCCTTCACGGTGTTTGATCGCTGGTACTTCTTCTGAGCTTTGGAAGTGGCATAGGAGATTGGGTCATGTGAGCTTTGATCTACTCACACGCTTGAGTGCTCTTGACCTTATCCGAGGATTGCCCAAGCTCAAGTTCGAGAAAGATTTGGTTTGTGCACCTTGTAGGTATGGTAAAATGGTTGCTGCTTCCCATCCACCTTTGACAGATGTTATGACTGAGCGTCCAGGGGAGCTTTTGCACATGGACTTGGTTGGCCCCGCTCGCGTTCGCTCAGTTGGTGGGAAGTGGTATGTTCTTGTGGTTGTGGATGATTTTCTCGATATGCTTGGGTGTTCTTTTTGGCGTCGAAGGATGAGACATTTGATTTTGTTCGAGATCTGATTTTGAGGTTGAAAAACGAGAGTAATGGTGGTGCCATGAGAGCTATACGTAGTGACAATGGTACGGAATTTAAGAACACTCGTTTTGATGCCTTCTGTCATGATCTTGGTCTCGAACATCAATACTCTTCGCCATATGTTGCTTGTCAGAATGGTGTTGTTGAGAGGAAAAATCGAACACTTTGTGAAATGGCTAGGACGATGCTAGATGAGCATAGGACTCCTAGGAAGTATTGGGCAGAAGCGGTGAACACAGCTTGCTATGTTTCAAATCGGATTTTCCTTCGTGTGTTCAAGAAGAAAACTTGCTATGAGCTTTCCATGGTCGTTCCCCCCGTGTGAGTCACTTTCGGGTCTTTGGTTGCAAGTGTTTCATCTTGAAGAAAGGAAATTTGGACAAGTTTGAGTCTCGTTCGATGGATGGAATTTTTCTTGGTTATGCTAATCATTCTCGAGCATATCGTGTGCTCAATCTTGAGACTAACCAAATCATGGAGACTTGCGAAGTCACCTTCGACGAGACCATTCCGTGTAGCTCTTCTGCTTTTGAGTGTGCAGGTGATGATGATATGGGACAGCCCATCTTTGAGGAAGAACAGCCTGATGATGAAGATGATGAAGAGTTTCATGCACCGTGTGGAGATCGTGTACCTTCTACTTCCACTACTACCACGACGTTCGACGACGGCCCCTCTGCTACACCTTCGTCGAGTCAGCGCTCCAGATCGAGTTCAAGTGGAAGCTGATGTTGAGGGGGAGGCAATCTCGAGGCGAGAAGCTCCCCGGCTGGTACAGAGGGATCATCCACCTTCAAAGATCATCGGGAACTTGGATGAACGCACTACACGGTCGAGGTCACAGAACATCTCTCATTATGCTCATTCTGCTTTTGTCGCGTCTTTTGAGCCCAAAAATGTTGGACACGCTTTATCTGATTCTGATTGGGTCAATGCCATGCATGAAGAGCTTGAAAACTTTGAGAGAAATCAGGTGTGGAAGTTAGTAGAACCACCTCCAAATTGCCATCCTATAGGAACCAAGTGGGTGTTCAAGAACAAGAGGGATGAGAGTGGTGAGATTGTGAGAAACAAAGCGAGGTTGGTTGCTCAGGGGTTTTCGCAGCAGGAGGGGATAGATTATGAGGAGACATTTGCTCCTGTTGCCCGTTTGGAGGCAATTCGGATCCTTCTAGCATTTGCAGTTGCTAAAGGGTTCAAATTGTACCAAATGGACGTGAAGAGTGCCTTCTTGAATGGGGTGATCGAGGAAGAAGTGTATGTGAGGCAGCCCCCGGGTTTTGAGAGTGAGAGATACCACACCGAGTGTACAAACTCCACCGAGCTTTATAGGCCTAAAGCAAGCACCCAGAGCGTGGTATGGCAGGTTGAGAGGGTTCTTGCTTAGCAAGGGGTTTGTGATGGGGAAGGTTGATAAAACGCTCTTCTTGTTGAGAAATGGCAATGATCTCTTAATCGTTCAGATTTACGTGGATGATATCATTTTTGGTGGCTCTTCTCATGATCTTGTTGCCAAGTTTGCAGACGATATGAGCAGGGAATTTGAGATGTCGATGATGGGAGAGTTGCAGTTCTTTCTCGGGCTGCAGATCAAGCAAACCAAGGATGGGACATTCGTGCACCAAAGCAAGTACACCAAGGACATTCTCAAGAAATTCGACATGAGCGACTCCAAGCCGATGACTACGCCGATGAGTACGACTACAGCTTTGGATGCGGATGAGGACGGAGAACCAGTGGACCAGAAGGAGTACCGGAGCATGATCGGCTCCCTCCTCTACTTGACGGCGATGAGGCCGGACATACAGTTCAGCGTGTGTCTATGTGCTCGTTTTAGGCTTCACCGAGGACTTCACATCGTTAGGCCGTCAAGCGGATTTTCAGGTATCTCAAGTTTACTCCTGAGCTGGGTCTTTGGTATTCTGCCGATTCCACTCTTGCACTTCATGGTTTTTCTGATGCGGACTTTTGCTGGATGTCGTGTTGATCGCAAGTCTACTTCTGGTCAGTGTTAGTTTCTTGGTTCATCTCTTGTGTCTTGGTCTTCTCGCAAGCAGTCTAGTGTAGCCCAATCCACCACAGAGGCCGAGTATGTTGCTGCTGCTAGCTGTTGTTCCCAGTTGCTTTGGATCACTTACACCTTGAGAGATTTTGGCTTAGACATGTCCCATGTTCCACTTCTTTGTGACAGCACCAGTGCCATAAGCGTAGCCAAAAATCCCGTGCTTCATTCCAAAACCAAACACATAGAAGTGAGGTACCACTTTCTGAGAGATCATGTGGAGAAAGGAGATATTGAGTTTGCCCATGTTTCTACCCAAAACCAGCTTGCAGACATTTTTACTAAGCCACTTGACCAAGTTACCTTCACCCGCTTGCGAGGAGAACTTGGTGTATGTGCGGTTTTCAGAGCTGAGTTTTGGAGGCTTCTCTTGTAGCATATGTATACTATTGTACCATCTTTGTATCTTGATGTACATTTTTCTTGCTTTTGTATCTTGATTTCATCTTTTGTATCATATCTTAGGATGAGCTTCTCCTATATGCAATGATTGGTACAACTTGCTAGGGATTGATTGTATGGATGGCTATGCTCTTGATGGTTTTGATATATATTCTAATGAGATAGTCACTTTTTGAATTAAAATGACAAACTGAACTTAAACTCTTTCACCCATGAGTAAATGCCTTTACATGTCTTGTTTGAGCCGAAATGGCTATATCTTGCTTAAGATCATGCTAGGATGTGATATTCTTTTCAATTGGGTCAAAGATCTTTGTCATTATAAATGTCTAGCCCATGCTTTACCTTGTGGAGGAGCATAAGCTTCTTTTTGCCGCAAAGACATTTCATGTACCATGCTTAATTTGCAAAACTTGAAAAATGAGATGTCTATGCATGAAAGAAGAAAGATGAGAAAAAGATATATTTGCAGAAAATTATGCTCATGTCTCTATGCTTTCACCATTGCACACACTTGCACACATGGGTGCTAAGCGGTTGCATGTTGTTTGCCGGAGAAGTCTCCCATGAGAAGTGAACACATGGCTCCGTGCTTTGACATGACATGAGGTAGAACTTGGGCATTTATGATGATCTTTTGTCAAGAATACTTGTCCTTTCATGATTTTGGTAGATGAAGTTCATTTTTGCTTGAACAATCCATGGTTTGGACTTTGCTCATGTGGTGACATTTTTGATAAAACTACACAACTTGCTCATGGCTTTGTCAATTGGATATATGTCTTCACCTTCTTGATGGCAATGCCCGTGTGACATGATGAACTATCTTGTTTGCCTCTTTTCTAACTTGTAGCATTTTGTATTGCTCATTGTATATTTGAGAAGCTTGTAGTTAGCATTTTGTACATTTTGCCTTGATGTGTGCATTGTCAACAAGGGGGAGATGTTGCTGAATCTATGAGAAAGCTTTTGCTCTAGATTTTGTCGGATTTGTGTGAGAAGTGAGAGTTTTTGCCAAAATGAGAAGTTTCTGAAAATTTGTGAAGTTTCTGAGAGTTTGAGCATTGGAATATCTTGCTGGGCATATTTGGAAGGTTTTCAAGTTGGAACGGCATCGTTGCGAGTTGTTTGTGCAATTTTGGCACTTTTGGCCTTGGTCATCTGCCAGGGGCGGTTTAACCGCCCCCCTGGGCGGTTTAACCGCCCCTGTGCTGAGTGCACAAGGTTTGTGATAGTTTGAGCCATTTTCGAGTGTTTTTCGCACGCACAAGTTCACTTGTTCGGGGGAGTTGCATCTTTGCAGGGGGAGTGCTTTGAGTGTTCTGAAAAGTGAGTTGGAGATTTGTGATTTGTGCTTTGTGCTTTTGCTCTTTTGCCGATGGTGTTGAGCCCTTTCGCTTCTTCTTGAAGGGTCGGCGTTTCTGGAGCTTTCTCTTGCGAAGTGACTTTGTTCTCGGCTTGTTCTTGCTTTTAGTCACTTGCTTGAGTTTTGTTTTCGATTTCTTTTATATTTTCTTTATCTCAATGGTTACTATGTGTGTGTTGTCAATGCACTCATCAAGGGGGAGATTGAGGACCCAGTGTGTCCGAGGACCGGTGGATGGTCGCTTCCTGGTGTGATGAGTGATTGACAACGTGGTGTGGATTGACGTTTCCCTTGGCTCAAGTATTGCAGGTGTAGAATGCGGCTTGATTGCATTGGTGCAGGTGAAGAACAGGCGCGAAAGGTCTTAGCCATGGCGGCCTCCGAGGAGCGGAGAGACAAGTAGGCTTGGTTCGAGGGACCCGGTGGCCAGGTGGATCAAGTGCGGTTCACATGCTGGCAAGAACGAGCAAGGGGACGTGGTTCCGGTGCGAGGTAGCGGCTCACAACCGAAGCTCGTACGCGGACGAGAAGCCGGCGCAAGGTGGCGGCTAACAACCGAAGTTTGCGCGCGGGGTTTGGTGATTTGGCCACAAAATCATCGGTGGACGGTTTCCCTTGGTTTGGGCCTCAAAACCAAGGACCGAGGACTCGACGAGGCGAGATTGGGCAGCTGGGCTGAGGTGGTACCAGCCCAGGGGCGGTTTAACCGCCTCCCCTGGGCCGGCCCAAAACTCGGCGTCGAGGAGCTTCGATCCGGAGGACACGCGGCGTGACTGCAAGGCTTGCGTCGGAGGGAAGCTAGCTTGCAGTGGAAGGTGCCCGAGCCGGAAAATATCTGAGAACCAAATGTCAAATTTGCCCCTGAGGGGTATGTATCACTTAGGGGTAGTTTAGTCTTTAGAGCACCACCACTTGGACTACTAATAGCCCCTCCAGGGCTGGTGGCTGCCATCTCTTTTGTTATCCTTCTAGTTATCTCTTTAGTTTTTCCTTTGAACTAGTTTTCCCCTTCATCCCCTCCACCTAGAACTACTTCGAATCATTACTAGTTTGTATAGGTGAATTCATGGTTATGTGATGGAGTTTGTGCTGCTCATCTTTGTGCCATGATTTGATTTCCCGAGCTCCCTTTTCTTTTTCTATTTTCGTGGGTATTTTCGGAGCTATTTTTGGGGGATTTTCGTTCTTCTCTTTCTAGGTCGTTTTCTCTCGGATTTATTTGGGGGATTCACGTATGAGTGCCTTGTGCCTCTTTTGTTGGTGATCCTTTGCCCCCAAACGCCGGGAATCGCTCTGGATTTGAGATTTTCGGGATGAACTTGAGGTCATGGTGTTCTTCGCGAGATCTGTGATTCCGGGAGTTGTACTGAGTTAGAGGCCGTGATCTTTTGGGAAAACACTCCACTGGAGGTCTAGATCATCTGACCAAAATCTCGCCTCAAGAGCTCAAGCGGTTTGGGAGATCCACTTTCGGTTTGACTTTTTCCGAGCTTCCCAGGCCAGGGCGGTTTAACCGCCCCCCTGACCCGGTTTAACCGCCCCCCCTGGGTGTGTTGGATCGAGTCTTGTTTCGGGCCATTTTGTGTTCGTTTCGATCGATTCGAGTTCCACTGCGTATTTCTTGTTCCTAGGGTCAGTAGCTTGACAGTGGCTACGTGATCTTGGCAAGATCGCTATCGGAGGTTTCGGAGTTGATTTGGGAAAATAGCCGGAATCGGTTGGAAAGATTTTTATCGGCTCCCATTCACTCCCCCCCTCTCTGGTCGCCGTTTCGGTCCTTCACAGTAGCTTCTCAGTAGCTACGTGATCTTGGCTAGATCGTTTGGTTGGCTTGTAGTTGATTCGGGAAAAGCTGGATTTGGGAAAGAAATTTTATCGGCTCCCATTCACTCCCCCCCCCCTCTCTGGTCGCCTAATCGGTCCTTCAGAGCTTTTGTTGGATTTGATCCATTTTCGATGCATTTTCGCACGCACAAGTTCACTTGTTCAGGGGGAGTTTGCATCAATGCAGGGGGGGTGCTTTGTGTGTCCTGAAAAGTGATTTGGAGATTCGTGACTTGTGTTTTGTGCTTTGCTATTTTGCCGATGGTGTTGAGCCCTTTCGCTTCTTCTTGAAGGGTCGGCGTTTCTGGAGTTTTCTCTTGTGAGTGACTTTGTTTCGGCTTGTGAAGGACCGAAACGGCGACCAGAGAGGGGGGGAGTGAATGGGAGCCGATAAAAATTCTTTCCAACCAATCCGTCTATTCTCCTAAATCAACTCCGACGCCTCCGAAGGCGATCTTGCCAAGATCACGTAGCCACTGTCAAGCTACTTACTCTAGGAACAAGAAAGGCACAGCGGAACTCAAATCGATCGAAATGAACACAAACCGAACCAAAATGATGCAAAACCTTCTCCACCCAACTAGGGGCGGTTTAACCTCCCTAGGGGCAGTTTAACCGCCTAGGGGGGCGGTTTAACCTCCTGGGGGCGGTCAAAACCGGCCTGGTCTGGGAGCTCTCGGGAAAAAGTCAACTCGTGAGTCGATCTCCCAAACGGCTTGAGCTCTTGAGACGAAACTTTGGGGAGATGATGTACACCTCCAGTGGAGTATATTCCCCAAAGATCTCGACCTCAAACCCACTAGAACTCCCGGAATCTCAGATCACGTGAAGAACACTTCCACCCCGAGTTCATCCAAAAATCCCCAAATCCGAAGCGATTCTTTGCGTTTTGAGGGGGCAAATCACCAGGAAAAGAGTGTCCACGACCTCATGTGTGAATCCCCCAAACAAACACGCAAGGAAACGACCTCAAACACAAGGAATCGAAAATCTCCCAAAGGGGCCAAAAAGAGCCACGGGATGAACAACGAAATCACACAAAGAGGGATACAAGAAAGCCAAATCTTCCATACATCACGAGGTCAACTTCTTTACAAAGAGGCTAGCTATCCTCCCTTCATCCAACGCTCTCAAAGATTTCTCCGGTGAAGCACTTGGCTAGCCTATGGAAAACTAGAAAGAAAAACTAGAGGAAAATAGTTCAAGTGCAAGGGAAATAAAACTAGACTCCTAGATGACAGCCACCAACCCCTAGGGGGTGTATTATATAGTCCAAGTGGTGCTGCTCTAAAGACTAAACTACCCCTAAGTGATACATACCCCTCAGGGGCAAATTTGACATTTGACTCGTAGATGTTTCCGGCTGGGACACCTTCCACCGCAAGCTAGCTTCCCTCCGACGCAAGCCTTGCGGTCACGCCGCGTGTCCTCCGGATCGAAGCTCCTCGACGCCGATTTTGGGCCGGCCCAGGGGGAGGCGGTTAAACCGCCCCTGGCTGGTCACCTCAGCCTAGCTGCCCAAACTTCGCCTCATCGAGTCCTCGGCCTTGGTTTTGAGGCCCAAACCAAGGGAAACCGTCCACCGATGATTTTGTGGCCAAATCACCAAACCCCACGTACAAGCTTCGGTTGTTAGCCGCTACCTTGCGCCGGCTTCTCGTCCGCGTACGAGCTTCGGTTGTCAGCCGCTACCTCGCACCGGAACCACGTCCCCTTGCTCGTTCTTGCCAGCATGTGAACCGCACTTGATCCATCTGGCCACCGGGTCCCTCGAACCAAGCCTACTTGTCTCTCCGCTCCTCGGAGGCCGCCATGGCTAAGACCTTTCGCGCCTGTTCTTCACCTGCACCAATGCAATCAAGCCGCATTCTACACCTGCAATACTTGAGCCAAGGGAAACGTCAATCCACACCACGTTGTCAATCACTCATCACACCAGGAAGCGACCATCCACCGGTCCTCGGACACACCGGGTCCTCAATCTCCCCCTTGATGAGTGCATTGACAACACACACATAGTAACCATTGAGAGTAAAAGAAACTATAAAAGAAATCGAAAACAAGACTCAAGCAAGTGACTAAAAGCAAGAACAAGCCGAGAACAAAGTCACTTCGCAAGAGAAAGCTCCAGAAACGCCGACCCTTCAAGAAGAAGCGAAAGGGCTCAACACCATCGGCAAAAGAGCAAAAGCACAAAGCACAAATCACAAATCTCCAATTCACTTTTCAGAACACTCAAAGCACTCCCCCTGCAAAGATGCAACTCCCCCTGAACAAGTGAACTTGTGCATGCGAAAAACACTCGAAATTGCTCAAACTTTCACAACTCATGTGCACACAGCACAGGCGGCGGTTAAACCGCCCAGGGGGGCGGTTAAACCGCCCCTAGCAGATGACCAAAGCCCAAAAGTGCAAAATGTGCAAACAAACTCGCAACGATGTCGTTTCAACTCGAAAACCTTCCAAATATACCCAGCAAGGTATTCCAATGCTCAAACTCTCCCCCTTGTTGACAATGCACAAATCAAGGCAAAAATGCAAAAGTTTCGGCTATGAGCTTCTCAAATAGACAATAAATGATACAAAATTCTACAAATTAGATAAAAAGCAAAGTGAGCAGGGTATAGCATCATAAGGGCATAGCCGTCAAGAAAGTAAAGATATATAGCCATTTGACAAAGCCATGATCAAATTGTGCATTTTTCTCAAAAATTTCACCTCATGAGCAAAGTCCAAAACATGAACTATTTAAGCCAAATTAAGCTCATTTCATCAAGATCATGATAGAACAAGCATTCTTGACAAAAGATCATTATAAACGCCCAAAATCTATCTCATGTCATGTCAAAGCACGGAGCCATGTGTTCACTTCTCAAGGGAGACTTCTCCGGCAAACAACATGCAACCGCTTAGCACCCATGTGTGCAAGTGTGTGCAATGGTGAAAGCATAGAGACATGAGCATAAATATCTTCAAATATATCTTTTTCTCATCTTTCTTCTTTCAAGCATAGACATCTCATTTTTCAAATTTTTCAAGTTAAACATGGTACATGAAATGTCTTTGCGACAAAAAGAAGCTTATGCTCCTCCACAAGATAAACATGGGCTAAACATTTACAATGACAAAGATCTTTGACCCAATTGAAAAGAATATCAACCTAGCATGATCTTAAGCAAAATATAGCCATTTCGGCTCAAACAAGACATGCAAAGGCATTTACTCATGGGTGATAAGAGTTTAAGTTCAGTTTGTCATTTTAATTCAAAAAGTGACTATCTCAAAGGAATATATATCAGGACCATCAAGAGCATAGCCAACAAAGCATCCAATCCCTAGCAAGCTTGCCTAAAATCTAAAATGTAGCAAATTGTAGCAGTCACTGTATATAGGAGAAGCTCATCCCAAGATATGATACAAAAGATGAAATCAAGATACAAAAGCAAGAAAAATGTACATCAAGATACAAGAGCGAAAAATGTACATCAAGATACAAAGATGGTACAATAGAATACATATGCTACAAGAGAAGCCTCCAAAACTCAGCTCAGAAAAACGCACACACACCAAGTTCTCCTCGCAAGCGGGTGAAGGTAACTTGGTCAAGTGGCTTAGTGAAAATGTCTGCAAGCTGGTTTTGGGTAGAAACATGGGCAAGCTCAAACTCAAAACACAAGCGCGATCAAAGCACAAATACAAAGCTCCCCCTGGAATGTGCAACCAAAATGCAAATCCAAGGTTCAGGTTCAAATTTCAAACACCCATGAAATGCACAACCAAAGTGCCAACTCAGCAACCTCACAAACTCATGCTATCCAAAAGCTCTAAGCAAGATCCTCTCCTTTCCAAATCAAGTCGAGCAAATACTCCCCATTAAATAAAGCCGAGCTCCCCCTCAATCAAAGACACCTAGAAAAACTAGAAAAGGTGTACAAAAGCAAATGGAAAGCTCCATCATAAAAAGGAAGAGAAATCTCAAATGAGCAAAATGCAACAAAAGATACCAACTAAAAGGATACCAGATAAACAAATGTACAATATGCTACACAAAACATAAAAATCATGATACAGGCACAAAGCAAGCTAAATATACACAGATGAACACAAGAGTGTACAAGGGATATACTCACAATACATAGTGTACAAGGGCCACATCGGGGCCATCCAAAAAGGTGTGGAGAACCATCAAACCTTGATCATGCAAAAGACCAAGAGTCACCAAGCTCATGTTCTCCATACCTCACACCTGCACAATCAAAAGCGAGAACGAGAACGAGCGAATGACTCGACACTGGGGTTAGCACAGAAAGAGTCAAACCAGTGTCGGGCCATCTGCTCAAAAGAAGGGTTAGCAAAATCAACGCTACCACGTGAAACCCTCTCGTCTCTCACCATCGGACCTCTAGCACCACGCGGGGGAAAACGTGGCCTAGACTCTCTCCTAGCCTCAAAGCTACGGTCAAACCTCCCTGAACCAAACTGACCACGAGCAGGAGGCCGCCTAGCAAACTCACCACGAGCTGGAACACCACGACTACCCAAAGAAGGAACTGTACGTACAAAGCCCTCTCTCCTAGGCAAGGGTGAACGAGACACAGGCACACTATAGGAAGAGTAGTACCTGTCCCTGTTACCCAACTCCTTCTCTCGCCTCACTTCTCTCTTCTTCCTCCAACAAAACTCTTCTAGGTGACCATCCCTTCCACAATGATCACAATGGAAGCGGACTGGTTTTGGCTTTGGGGTTTCTCTCGGCTGTGGCCTCTCTCTCGCTGGTAAACCCCACTCCTCACAAAGGTCACTCTCCTCTGGAAGTTGTTTGTCTTTGGTGGAAACTTGGGAGGATCTGGAGTGGTGTCAAGCTTGTTCAACAGGTGGTTGGGTTTAGGTGAGAAGCTATTCTTTGGTGGAGTTTTCTCTGGTGGTGTTGGGGTATTTGTGGTGGAACTAGTTTGCTCTCTCTCTCTTTCTCACCACTACACTCACCAGCTTTCTCAGAACCCAGACCACGACCATCAGCTCTCTTGAACCCAGCAATCAACATCTTAAGCTGTGGCTCGCGACCCGACAACCAACCCAAACATTGTCGCAACTCATCATTCTCATCTTGCAAACGATCAATACATTGTTCTAGCTCAACATTCTTCAAAGCGACAACATCACAAGCAGAACAAGAATTTGCAATAGGAGATTTCAATTGAGCTTCAAGCGAACTAATCATGGTACGAGATTCAAGCAACTGAGCATGTAAAGCAGGACAAGAAGTACAAGCACCTAGCAAAGAAGATCTAGACTTCAACTCAGCAAGCTCAATCCTAGCACTTTCTAGTTCATCAAGGCATGTCATGTGTTTGTCCTTAAGAGCTACCAGATCAGCTAGATGCACATCACAAAACGAGCATTCAATTTCATCAGACACAAGAGGAGCATCTTTCAGCACACCAATCTCAGACTCAAGCTCAGCTATTCTCTTTCTAGACTCACCAAGCAAAGACTCAAAATCCATCGCCTTCTTTCCAGTCTCAGAAAGTAAGGCCTCAAGCTCAGCTACTCTTTCCTTGGACTCTCCTAGTAAAGACCTAAACTCTCTCTTCTCCTTGTTGGTCTTCCTAAGCACATCATCGCGATTATCGACCAACTGCTCTAATCTAGCAATCTCCTTACGCAAAGAGGTGGGATCGGTCAATACCTCATCCTCGAGTCGGAGTCGGAGTCGTAGTCGAGACGTTCTTGTTGTTGGAGTCATGCGCCATGGTGCAGAAGTTCATAGCGACCCCAGAAGCCCGTTGAAGTTGCGGTTCTTGTGCTTCTTCTCCTTGCGTGGCCGCGGTCTTCATTCCTCGCTGCTTGAGCTTGACGAGGTGTCGGTGTTCTCCTCCTTGTTCTTGTGCTTGGAGTGGTGCTTGTCCTTGGAGCGGTGCTTGTGCTCATCTCGCGGGCGGTGCGTTGTGTCGTTCATGATTTCCTCGGGCACTCGGCGATGAAGGTGGCCCATCTTCCGCATCTGTAGCATGTACTTCCCGCACTGCCTCGAGCCCTTGCGGTTCTGGTACATCCGCTCGAACCTCCTTGTAGCAACGCGAGATCCTCCTCGCTCAGCACCTCATATTCTTCATCTGGAAGAGACACAAGTGAGACAAAGCAAAGTGTCTGGAAGTGTTAGCATGTCCATAACCAGAGCCACCGACTAGAGCCAGACTATGGGGATCAGTCGGACTCTTAGCCTTGGCAAGCAGCTGTCTATCAACCTCAGAAGACTTCAACTTGGAGAAAAGCTCATCAACAGACAAAGTTTCATAGTTAGCCGACTCCATGATCGCCTCAACCTTGGCACCCCACACGGATCTATCAAGTGCTTGCAAGAGCTTGATAGCTCTGTCATGATCCGAGTATGGGAGTACGGTAATGTTGGCTTTCATGTTGTTGACTATGGAAGTGAAAGCGCTGAAACAAAGCATCAACAGACTCTCCAGGCAAGTGAGCAAAATTCTCATACTCTCTCGATACATCGAGAAAAGCCTAGCCTTCACATGGCTATCACCACCGTGGGCTACCTTGAGCTTCTGCCAGATCTGGCTAGCTAGGTCCTCGCCCAAAACTCGCTCAAACTCCTCAGCAGACAAAGCACGGAACAAGTAATCGACAGCTCTAGCGTTTGCCTCAAACTTATCTTTCGCATCCTGGGCATCTAAGTTGGTGGGATTGACATAGTGTTCATCTTTGGTCACATCCCACAACAACTTTCCTTTGCCTCGCAAGAAAGCGCCCATACGCGCGACCCAATTCGGATAGTTCTTCCCATCGAAGTGCGGAGGCCCGGAACCCCGATCTTGGTACGCCATCTTTGGATCTTAGACTGGTTAGAGTCGCAAAGACCCGTAACCGGCTCTGATACCAATTGAAGGACCGAAACGGCGACCAGAGAGGGGGGGAGTGAATGGGAGCCGATAAAAATTCTTTCCAACCAATCCGGCTATTCTCCCAAATCAACTCCGACGCCTCCGAAGGCGATCTTGCCAAGATCACGTAGCCACTGTCAAGCTACTGACCCTAGGAACAAGAAAGATGCAGCGGAACTCAAATCGATCGAAACGAACACAAACCGAACCAAAATGAGGCAAAACCTTCTCTACCCAGCTAGGGGCGGTTTAACCTCCCTAGGGGCGGTTTAACCGCCTAGGGGGACGGTTTAACCTCCTGGGGGCGGTCAAAACCGGCCTGGTCTGGGAGCTCTTCGGGAAAAAGTCAACTCGTGAGTCGATCTCCCAAACGGCCTTGAGCTCTTGAGACGAAACTTTGGGGAGATGATGTACACCTCCAGTGGAGTATATTCCCCAAAGATCTCGACCTCAAACCCACTAGAACTCCCGGAATCTCAGATCACGTGAAGAACACTTCCACCCTGAGTTCATCCAAAAATCCCCAAATCCGAAGCGATTCTTTGCGTTTTGAGGGGGCAAATCACCAGGAAAAGAGTGTCCACGACCTCATGTGTGAATCCCCCAAACAAACACGCAAGGAAACGACCTCAAACACAAGGAATCGAAAATCTCCCAAAGGGGCCAAAAAGAGCCACGGGATGAACAACGAAATCACACAAAGAGGGATACAAGAAAGCCAAATCTTCCATACATCACGAGGTCAACTTCTTTACAAAGAGGCTAGCTATCGTCCCTTCATCCAACCCTCTCAAAGATTTTCTCGGTGAAGCACTTGGCTAGCCTATGGAAAACTAGAAAGAAAAACTAGAGGAAAATAGTTCAAGTGCAAGGGAAATAAAACTAGACTACTAGATGACAGCCACCAACCCCTAGGGGGTCTATTATATAGTCCAAGTGGTGCTGCTCTAAAGACTAGACTACCCCTAAGTGATACATACCCCTCAGGGGCAAATTTGACATTTGACTCGTAGATTTTTCTGGCTGGGACACCTTCCACCGCAAGCTAGCTTCCCTCCGACGCAAGCCTTGCGGTCACTGCCGCGTGTCCTCCGGATCGAAGCTCCTCGACGCCGATTTTGGGCCGACCCAGGGGGAGGCGGTTAAACCGCCCCTGGCTGATCACCTCAGCCCAGCTGCCCAAACTTCACCTCGTCGAGTCCTCGGCCTTGGTTTTGAGGCCCAAACCAAGGAAACCGTCCACCGATGATTTTGTGGCCAAATCACCAAACCCTGCGTACAAGCTTCGGTCGTTAGCCGCCACCTTGCACCGGCTTCACGTCCGCATACGAGCTTCGGTTGTGAGCCGCTACCTCGCACCAGAACCACGTCCCCTTGCTCGTTCTTGCCAGCATGTGAACCGCACTTGATCCATCTGGCCACCGGGTCCCTCGAACCAAGCCTACTTGTCTCTCCGCTCCTCGGAGGCCGCCATGGCTAAGACCTTTCGCGCCTGTTCTTCACCTGCACCAATGCAATCAAGCCGCATTCTACACCTGCAATACTTGAGCCAAGGGAAACGTCAATCCACACCACGTTGTCAATCACTCATCACACCAGGAAGCGACCATCCACCGATCCTCGGACACATCGGGTCCTCAGCTTGTTCTTGCGTTTAGTCACTTGCTTGAGAGTTGTTTTTTGGTTTCTTTTCTATTTCCTTTTATATCGATGGTGACTATGTGTGTTGTCAATGCACTCATCAAGGGGGAGATTGAGGACCCGGTGTGTCCGAGGACCAGTGGATGGTCGCTTCCTAGTGTGATGAGTGATTGACAACATGGTGTGGATTGATGTTTCCCTTGGCTCAAGTATTGCAGCTGTAGAATGCGGCTTGATTGCGTTGGTTCAGGTGAAGAGCAGGCGCGAAAGGTCTTAGCCATGGCGGCCTCCAGGGAGTAGAGAGACAAGTAGGCTTGGTTCGAGGGACCCGGTGGCCAGATGGATCAAGTGCGGTTCATATGGTGGCAAGAACGAGCAAGGGGACGTGGTTCCGGTGCGAGATAGCGGCTCACGACCGAAGCTCGTATGCGGACAAGAAGCCGGTGCAAGGTGGCGGCTCACAACCGAAGCTTGCACGCAGGGTTTGGTGGTTTGGCCAGAAGACCGCCGGGTGGACGGTTTCCCATGGTTTGGGCCTCAAAACCAAGGCTGAGGACTCAATGTAGAGACAGCTCGGCCTGCCAGCCAGGGGCAGTCCAACCGCCCCCCAGGGGTGGTGTGACCGGTCCCAGCTGTTCAGGTCGCCCGTGAGCATCGAGGAGCTTCGATCTGGAGGACACGCGGCGTGATCACAAGGCTTGCGTCAGAGGGATGCTAGCTTGCAGTGGAAGGTGTCCCAGCCGGAAAAATCTTCGTGGAAAATGTCATATTCGCCCCTGAGGGGTATGTATCGCTTAAGGGTAGTTTAGTCTTTCGAGCACCACGATTTGGACTATATAATAGACCCCCTAGGGGTGGTGGCTGTTATCTCTCTAGTTATTTTTCATTTGGCTTGTTTAGTTTCCCTTCCCTTTCATCCTCTCCACCTAGAACTATTTTGAATCATTCATAGTTTGTATAGGTGAATTCATGGTTCGTTGATTGACCTTAATCTCTTTATCTTTGTGCCATGATTTGAATTCCTGAGCTCCTTTTCTTTTTCCCTTTTTCGGAGGTATTTTCGGAGCCATTTTTGGGGGATTTTCGTTCTTCAATTTCTAGCCCGTTTTCTCTCAGATTTCTTTGGGAGAATCACGCATGAGTGCCTTGTGCCTCTCTTCTAGGTGATCCCTTGCCCCCAAACGCCGGGAATCGGCCTAGATTTGAAGATTTCGGGATGAACAAGTGGTGGGTGTGTTCTTCGCTAGATTTGAAATTCACGGAGTTCTAGGGAGTTAGAGGCTGAGATTTTTGGGGCATAGCCTCTCCTTGAGGTGTATATCATCTACCCAAAGTTTTGTCTCAAGACTCCTAGCCGTTTGGGAGATCCGTTCGTGAGTTGACCTTGAGTTCGAGTTTTTCCCGTGCTGTCTGGCAGGACCGGTGCAACCGCCCTCGGATATCGGTGTGACCGCCTCTGGCTGATGTGCTAGGCAAGGGCGATGCAACCACCCCTGGAGAGAGGTGTGACCGCCCCTGGCCGAGAGGTGCTGATTCGGGTTGTTTTCGTTCGATTCTTGTTGGATTTGTTCGATTCGAGTTCCGCTGCGTTGATCTTGTTCCTAGGGTCAGTAGCCTCACAGTAGCTACGTGATCTTGGCAAGGTCGGTCCATTGGATTTGGATTGAGTTGGGAGAAGCCGGATCTTGAGAGGAATTTTTATCGGCTTCTATTCACTCCCCCCCCCTCTGGTCGCCTAATTGGTCCTTCACTGCTGTCGACGCCGGTGAAGCGAGGCCGCGGTCGACCTCCAAAGGAAAAGGCGACCTCGACGGCTTTGCCACTGGTGAAGTGATCCCGCGGTCCACCTACCAAGGCCATGGCTCCCTCGATGGACTCACCGATGCCTAAGCGCCCCCGTGGCAAGGCACCGAAGAAGCCGCAATCTGATGCGAAGAAGAAGGCCAGCAAGTGGGTTTCGCCAAAGAAGCAGAAGATCGAGCATAGTGACGACCACTCCTCAGACTCCAGCGATAACTTCAGCAACAACCACTACTACCACATATGTGATGACTGCAACAAAAATGACACATCCGACTCCTACGACGAAGTGGAGTTTCTGCGATAGTCGTTGCATTCCGCAAACGATGGCCTGTATGCCACACGCAAGATGCTGGGGAAGGCGAATTTGAAGATTGCTGATCTTGAATGTCAACTGGGTAAGGCAAGGAAAAGAATCAGGGCGCTTGAACATGCACATCAGTAATGTCCTGCAGATGATGTTCTTTTGGATAGTCTAGTGTTATGTCGTTATCAGTAACTGCTGCAGTTCTTGTGGTGTTGCAGGGAGTCATGTGTCATTGTTTAATCAACTGGTTATGCTAGCGTGATGTTCGACTGCAGTCATGTGTCGTTGTTTAATGAACTGTTGCAGCTCTTGTGGTGTTGGAGGCAGTTCTTGTGGTGTTGAAAAGCGCTTTTTTAATGTAGCTATGGTGACCATCCGAATGTAGTTTGCTATGTTTCAATCCAGTGGCACTTGCGATGTGTCCAGATCGATGTGTCCTTACCAAGTGTCGATAAGATCATACGGGTGTTTCTATCGTCACTGACAAATAACACCAATGATACGATCCACTGAAACTTCCTTGAACCGAATCATCCGGTTGCCCCTTGATTCACTCTCACGATGCTTTTAGTATCACAAGGATGAAACATAGGAGCACGTTAATTTAAAGATATATACGAAATTTAATCTCACGTGGCGAAGACTGAATGGAAATGACCTGGATAAGCATTACTGATCTAGTCAAGCCGTGGATCTTTGTCTAAAATGGGAGGTTTTAAGCACGTTAAATACAATTTTGTCTACAACTTTCCTTTGCAACATTTAACCAATGCTGCGAAGCTTTGACAGCTAAATGAAAACCTGGATTTTGTAACATGTAATCATACTTAAGTATCATGTTAGTTTCCATTGTTTTATAAATATACGTGTGTCCCATTTGTTTATACTCCATATTTGGAATACGTATATTCAAATGTCTTTCAGTATATCTACCTTATTAGACCGACATGAACCAAATGTCAAACACCGTTTCGTGCGGTCCTGAAACATGCCAAAGTGACAATTGCGGCAATTATTTGGCACATGAACGTTCGAAGCATCGGTTCACCCGCACAGTCCATGTAACTTCCCAGAGTAGCCGGTTGCCATAACTTCCTCTGAGGAGCCATCATCCACTTTGACCGCCGCCCCTCTTCCGCCCGTTCCTCGCCGTCACCGTGATCTAGAACGTCAACTGGGTAAGGCAAAGAAAAGGATCAGGGCACTTGAACATGCACATCAAGGATGTGCTGCAGATGATGTTCTTGATAAGCTAGCGTGATGTAGCTATGGTGACCATCTCAATGTTATTTTCTGTGTTTGAATCCCATGGCAATTGCAAAAAAATGGTTAAAGTTGTTATCCAGATCGATGTGTCCTTACCAAGTGTCGATAAGATCATACGATACAATGAAACTGCCACAAAACGAATCAAACGGTTTCCCACCGCATTAGACCGACATGAACAAAATGTCAAGCACCGTTTCATACGGTCCTGACACATGGCAACGTGGTAGTTGCAGCAATTATTCGAAGCATAAGCCTATTTTTTTGACCTCGGCACATGAACGTTGGGTGCGTCCGTACGCCTGCCCAGTTCCCGTAGCTTCCCAGACAAGCCGGTCACCATAACTGCCCCAGACGGAGGAACTTCTCGTAGATCCACCTTTATAACAAGAGGAAAGAATCATACGCACAAACCATCATCCACTTTCGCCGCTGCCCCCTCTTCCGCTCCGGTCCTCGCCGCCGCCGTTGTCCCCGCCTCAAGTCGGCATTCCCCCGTGCGTCGGCCGCGCTTCATCATCGAAGTCGATCACGTCCAGTGGTAATTAAGCTCACATCCTACTCTTCTACATCTGAAATGAGCTTCCTAATCTGTGTTCATAACAAATCCTAGCTTGTCGCTTGTTTTCTCTCTACAGGGTGTATGGCGAGTCGTGGCGCTGGCCGTGGAGGCAGTCGTGGGGGTGGCCGTGCGGGTGGCCATCAGTTCAGTTTCGACATGGCACCAATGGCTCGTCATCCAGGCATTCACTTCCCTAGTAGTTTTGTTGAGTGGTTGTCCACTGGTGACCGATCCTTGGGACCAATACCCAACATAGTAGTGTTCTCGTCTTCTCTTGTTAATTTTATAGATTTATCTGGTACCACAGAGATGCATGTTTTCTAATTTTGGGCCACCGGTAATCGAACCATAGCAATACCCAGTTCATGTCCTCTCTTGTTAATTTTATTGATTATTCTGATTCTGCACATATGCATGTTTTATACTTTTTGCCCACCGGTAACCGAACCATGGTAGCAATACCCAACATAGTAGTTTGCTTGTTTTCTCTGATTAATTTTTATGGTACTACACAGATGCATGTTTTCTAATTTTGGCTCACATAATTTAGGCAATCAATCCTATTATATGGCTGAGAGATGTTGTTCACGAACTAGGTGGAACTCCTCCTTTGGTGCAATCATCCGTCCATGGTGAAAGAAAATTCTTTGTCAAATTAAATATATCTTTTGAGATAAGTCCATGAGGTATTCCTCACAGGACGGTGTCTGTTGTGGCAAGCGGTAAAGAAGCACCGTTTAGGTGTACTTCAACAGCTGTTGTTGCCTGCTTACAACAGCTTCAGGAACATGGGTACATTGTGCCAGACTTGTCCTATTTTCGAATAAAGGCACTAGAGAAGGAAAGTGAAGATGTGGTTGTTACTACTGAGACGCTTTGTGAGCTCAATGAAGATAACATGGTACACAACATGCCAATTCTTCTTTGATTTCTTTAATCTGTTACAATTTGGTATACGTTTGTAATGTTTTAGCATGCTATTCTTCCCTGCAGGAACATTCATTTAGGGACACCATTGCGTAAGTAAGCTTTCGTGCAATCCTGATTCAAGCCACGGACGAGCTGGAGTATGATTTTGGTGAGCACTCGGAATTCACTGCAGATAACAAATGGCAATCTCATATCTCTTTCGACACGACAGACGATGACACTCCTGTTGGCACTCCTTAGCGTCACGTCTTAGCAACGCTCAAGAGCGCGTAGATATATGTCGTTGTATGCAAAATTAATTCTGCAAGCGCACAAAATATATCTCGTTGTAGCACTTCACCTCAGGAGTTACCCCAGGGTATCGTATTTATATTTCCGCAGGGAAGCAGATGGTTAAAGTGTATTGAAGAATGAAATGATATATCTTGCCAGAAATATCAAGCCACAAACCCAAGGGTACAAACTCTAAGTTTGGGTGGATAATGGTCAAGTTAATGACCGGATAGAAGGTCTGAAAGACCAGCGACACACGGAGCACCTATTTCTAAAGAAAAGGAAAGACGTTGGGAGAGACCGGAACTAGACTCTTTCTAACTCAGAGCAAAAGGCACTCTAGCCTTAGCCTAGACCCTAGCTTAGATATCGGGAACAGAGCTCGCTTCGACGGCTAGAACGGGAGAATCTCAGAACGGGGTGAGAGAGGGGGTTCTCCGGGGTCAGCACTACTGTTATGAATACACTCGAACGTGGTGGACTATGAAGGACGGACAGGGCTGTCACCACCTGCCGCCTACCACTGCAGTTCCGTGGGGTGCAACACACTTCCTAGTTAATCAACAAGCCAGACACCACGTCTGCACTCTATGATTAAGATTTCTCTTGAGGCCTGTCAAGAGAAATCCCCGTCTTCCCTAAGGCGTCTTACGGCCCGGTCAAGGCAAGCAAACCCGCGAGATAAAACCCGGTAGAGCTAAACTAAACTCTACACTAAAACTAAAGGGGAAAAGGACTTTGCTCTAAAGAGAGCAAGATCTTTACTCTAAAAGAAGAGCAAGAGAGAAATATAAAAGATAACTTAAGCTCTGAAGTAAGAAAGTAATTATATAAATAAACTCTTCAAAAGAAGGAAAGGATACAAGAGCTTTACCAGAACTCCGAAGACTCCAAAGATCCGAGCTAAGCTCGACTCGACTCTACTCCCAACTCTAATCCTAATCTAAGAAATGAAAAAGATACTAGAGCTCCCTTCAAGTAAAGACTTGAGATATGTGGTGTGTGTCTTCCCAAGGTGAACGAGCTTCCTTTTATAGCCTCCAGGGGGTGGATGTCAGCGTCATTAGCACGCCAAGGCTCTGCTTAAGCTTCACGCGAAGGAGGAGACGTGGCGGCCACAGAGGGAGGCCGGTCGGCCTGGGCTAGGCCGGCCGGCCTGGCCCTGGTGCCACTTGGCACCGTCCTCTGCAGGAACGGTCTTGATGCTCTCCCAAGGTCGGTAACAGTTGCGTTTAGTTGAAGCTTGTCTGAGAATCCTAGGATGTGGGCCCTTCAATACATGTGCTTTCACCTCTAGGCCTTCTGGGTCCTTGGATCAAACCGACGTTGTTTGCATGGTGCTTGATCATCCTGGGCACTTGTCATGGCTTGTGGATCAATGACGTGGCCAGACCTGGCCAGGGGAGGCCGGTCGGCCTGGGCTAGGCTGGCCGGCCTGGCTCTGTGCCAGGTTTGGCCCTTGTTTCTCCTGGTTCATCCTGCAAGCACAACTCATCCAAAACTTGTGGAATTTGTCAATAAAAATACTTTTATGCATGGAGTATGGTATGATCATCCTCATTTTACCAAAATGTTGACGGTCACTACGGGGTTATAATGGCCGTCAACAACTCCATTGTTCATCATTTATGGCAAAGCATCTGATCGTCGAAATGTAGCGAGAGAGAGTGCTCTAATCCATTCTCTAGTTTATATTGATGAAGTGCTAGGCTTTAGGATTGGCGATGTTAACTATGTTTGATATCTGTTTAGGCGTCGCGACTTACAAATTAGGTAGAATGGATGTACCCCAGAACCGTGTGTCGTTGTTTAATGAATGGGTAATGCTAGCGTGATGTAGCTATGGTGAACCTGTAATGTAAGAGATCTTAAGCAGTTAATGTTTGAACTTGTGCACTTGGTTTGTTTATTATTTGTATATTAAATGTCAGCGCACTTGTAAGATATCCCTCTGATGCTATCGTTATGTAGCTATGGTGAAGAGCCTTAATTTAGTTATGGTTTAAATTGTACACCAGATTGAGTAAATTTCATCAGGTCCATGCGTTCTGCGTATGGCCGTATCATACCGACGTGCGTGTCGCAACTGGTGGCCAAGAGTGGCCCATTCATCGGATCCGATAAAACTCCCTCTCCCTCGGTCCCACTAGTCATATGACTCGTATAGCTTGCCCATTCCCGTAGCAGATCAGCATGACCGCACCCCTCTTGCATCTGCACCACCGGCCACTCTACTCCTTTCCGGCGCCGCGGCGGCACCCCCAATCGCTATTCCACGCCGCCCTTCGGAACGCGGTGCGGGACTCGGTCAACGCCGTCCCCATTTGTCGACGTCTCTGGCAGGACATGGACACAATTGGCGGCCGCCGCCGCAAAACCCTAATTTAGGGTTTCATTCACCAGATTTGCCTGCCCTCTCCGGCACATTGACTACAGAGTTGATGTGGGTGCTGTTCGTGATTGTGCTTCCTAGGCTCTCAGCTCATTCTTCTTCGACCGATTCGTCCAGTGGTGAGCCTGTCCTCGTTCCCCTTTCTTGTCATGTACATCGAAATGCTCTGTGATAAGCCAAAATTTGTTAGCAACAATTCTGCTTGATGTCGCAATTGGACTGCAAACATTGTGTTCATTCGAAATAATAGTCGTTTTGATGTTCACCAATCGAATTAGGTTAAAACTCAGTTAAAATTATTGAATAATTGTTGTATTGATGTTTACTTATTTTTGGCTATGCATATGGATCATGTTTATGCTTATGTCCACTGACTATAGCATACTACTCACTCCATCCATAAAAGAATGCAATTCTAGATGTTAAAAGTTGTCCACAAAAGAATGCAACTATAGATAAAAGACAAAACCTTCTGTACAGTTTTCCAGTAGCTTCTTATATTGATGCTTATAACATTTGTAATATAGAGCCTGGTTGGTTTGCAGCCAAGACTTTGGCATGCCAAATTTTTGTTAAGCCACTTCTTTTGTGGACGGAGGGAGTATTAAGTAATATCATGCTCTCACTCACTCTAATAACCTCGACCTATTCCAATGCAGATGGGTCGCAATCAAAAGGATAAAGCGAAGGGGAATGTTGTTGAACAGGTGAAGAAGAAGAAGAGGACTCGCATGCAGCGGGATGTTGATATTGCTACGATGGTGCCGGACACCAATGGTCAACCACAAAGAGGGAATCAGATTGGTTCACAGGAGGGTCAGACAGGTACTCGCCGGTCAGGCCATGTATGTTGTCCTCCATCTCGCACCCAGCCACAAAAAGAGACACAGATAGCATCGTGGCCCAGTCAAAGGTCTGGTCCTCGGACGCAGGGAGATCACACAAAGAGGCCAGGAGGTCATAATTTGACAGAGCCTCTGAGCGAGAGGCTGGCCATGTTGTCAAACAGCGACGATGAGGACCCACCGTTGGTTCGAGGCCCTCGTCGACACACTGGACAAGAAGTCTTTCTATGTGACGTGAGATTCCTGGCTGCTAAACAATTGAGGAAGATGAGGTTGGTATGATGGGAACAATGGTTTCCCCGCAAGCCAGATGACAATGTGGATCCTCCGTTTTGGACACTGCTGCAGGAGAGCTTCTACCATGCTTATGATGATTGTGGCATACATCTGAGTGAGTATAAGATGTTGGACTGGGATTCATTGAGAGTGGCTGCGGGCGGTGTTGACATCAGGCCTTACTTTGACAAGTTCCCAGGCTAGTCTCTTTGGTCAGTGAGAGGAACCTGTACATTCCAGAGTGGGTTCGAGTGGTGTACTCAACATTGTGGATCAGTGACAAAAGAGACACCATTTCTTTCATGTTTCAGGAGAAGCCTGTTGTAGTATGCCGAGGATTTCTAGCTCATTGCTTTGGAGTTGAGCTGGTCGAAAGTCGCGCGCTTCATAATTTGGCTTGGGATAAGATTCCTTTGGACGCAGACCCTCCACGTCGGGCTTTGTCTGCAGAGTGGCCCAGTGATGACCAGGTTCGTGACTTGTTTGTTCAGCCCTTCCTTCCGGGCACCCCTCGCACACCCGACAGGTTGACACCAGTGGCATTAACAATACACAACGCCTTGAGGAAATCCCTTCTTTACTGAAAGGGTAATGGCGAGGCGATCACCGGACTGCAGCAGTGGCTACTTGTATCCATTGTGAATGGGGAGCAATTTGACCTGGTCGACTTCATGGTTTGTGAGATGGAGGATGCCATCATGGATGGCATGACTGTTGCCCGACTGCAGCCATTCGCACATTGGATCTGTTGGATGCTAGCACACCTGGACAATTGTAAGCACATGGAATTTCTCAAGGATAAGGGAAAGAAGTTCAAATGTTACTGGCCTACTAAGCCAAATGATAGACGCAGGAGTTCTCGTCAGTTTCACCAGGTTGTGGATGAGTTACAGATCCGGGAGCTTCACTAGGTAGTGGATGAGTTACATCTCCGGGAGATAGAAGAGTCAGCGATGGACTGCCACTTGAGAGGTGGAGGAGGATGTATTGACAACGGCAGAGGGAATGCTTGCGGACAACAATGAGTCGTCACACTCTTTCGATGACGATGACGAGATCGTGCCTGCCACTGAGAGTCGTACGCAGCGGGGAACATTGCCCTGCGGTTGGATCATCTAAGCCACTTGATCCCACCTTACCACATGTTTCTTCTGACGGTCAGCTTCAGGATATAACGAACGCTGACATGATGAGGATATTGTTTGAGGGGCATCGTAGTCAACAGGAGGCAAACAAACAGATCTATGGCCAAATTGCGATTGCAATGGATGCTGTGAGGACCCTGTAGGAGAGTTCAAAGCGCCAGCATGAGCATATGATTCGCGAGCAGGCGGCTATGAGGGATGATCAGAAGTCTACGTTGCTGGTGGTACAACAGCAGCAGAAACGCAGTGATCATATGTTTGGTTACTTGACTGGGATCGTTGGTTCTGTCTCCAATCAACTGGGACTTCCTCTGCCTGCTCCCTTCTTACTTGAGTCGTCTCCTGTGGAGGAGGTTCCGCCAGGTACACCCACTAGATTTTTGACATGGGGTCCACCAGAGTTGTCCGATGAGCAGCAGGGAACCATCAATGATATGCCCTCTCGTTATGGACATTCAAGGCACCACCAATGATACGTCCTCTCAGGAACCGGCCATCCAATGCACCACCATTGATATGCCCTCTCAGGAACTGGCCAACCAATGCACCACCATTGATACGCCCTCTCAGAAAATGGCCAACCAATGCACCACCATTGATACACCCTCTCAGGAACTGCCCATCCAATGCACCACCAATGATACAGGACTCGATACTGATACTGTTGTTGAGACAGGTACAATAGCCTCCAACGTCCCGATGTTTTGGTTGAGTCCACTGAGTCCATCTCCATGCCCGAGGTCACTTGCTCTAGATAAAGGCAACTACAGCAGAAGCGTCGTCTCCATCATGTCCACCCCAGCACCAGGACTAGACTTGACTAGTTGTACGCTTTGTGTTTCAATGTACCGTACATTATGCCCGATGTTTGAAACTTCAGACATGTATTTGACTATTAACCTGCAGTCTTTAATTTCTATTGCTTCGCTTATATTTTTAATTTTCTGTTGGCGTCTCCTCGTCGACCCTGATCCATCGTGGTCGATCGTGCATTGTGCGACCAGATGATTCGGTTCAGCGCAGTTTGCACGGATCCTATGAATATGTCATTAATGCGATACATGTTCATAGTTTCAGATTAGAAACACGGATTACAAACACGCTAGTTCATCGCACCTACATTATTGCGATACATGTTTATTGTTGTGCATTACAAACACGCTGAAATCAATTCACACGTACATTATGCGTTTGAAGAAAGCTTCGCACTCATGGCGAATCCTACACTCCTCGCTGCAAAACGAGACCCAGTCCACCCATCCATAGGGTCTGCCGCACCTGCCTTCTATGCAACGAAGATCGCCGCGTGCAACAGGCTTTACCACTGGTACATCGAAGATAAGAGGCACCACATTACAAACTTGCCGACGGCAGTCCAGACATACCTCGTTCTTCAATGGAAATTGTGTTCCACCTCCGCCGCCCGCCGCCTCATCGTCCTCGATCTTCCTTAGCAGCCGCAACGCCTTTTCTTCGTCGGTGGCGCCTCCTGTTGCATCGGTATAGGCACATGACGTGCGTGTAGGCCGCTAGATTATGGCCGTCCTTGGCGGCGCGGTGCAGCCTGTCGAGGGGCGCCCGTAGCGCCCCGCGGTTCTCCTTGAACACGATGCGCATGCCTTTCTGGAAGCAGGCCTCCGTGTGATCAACATCGTCCAGCTTGTCCACGAGGTTGTCGAAGTGCGCTCTCAGGTCGGAGACGTACGGCGGTGCAATGGGCACACGCCACATCGCCCTTAGGAGTGGTATGGACCGGGCTACGTTCTTGTCTCGGCACACCTTGTACATTGTCTTGCACGTCGCTCACAGGCTGCGGAGGTCTTCCATTGGGTCCGCTGAGGACGCGGCGAGGCGGCCAGCGATGACAACAGTCAACTCAAATGGGAGCTCCTTGTTGGCGATGCAAACGCACACCAAGATTCACCGCAAGCGCACATATCATCGTAGCCTTTCCCTTAGAGTATTCTTCCAAGGTTATCAATCCGTGGATCGACTACGAACTACCTAGTGTTTTCCATCTAATCTAATAGATCTAATCCTAACATGAAGCATAGATTGCATATGAAAGGGTAAACCAATAGATATGAGTTAATGTATAGGGTTGATCTCATCCACAAGCGTAGGCAAAGGTAAAGCGCACCAAAGGGGTACCTAGGCCTATCGCCTTCTAGTTGTAGTTCTAGCCAACGAGCAAACAAATAATGCATCTTATCCCAAGCATCTTTAAACTCTTACCTCCGGTCAACCTCCCGAGAATCACCACCCTACAGGCCACACCCTGTCACGACGCTCCCTTCGGCATGGTAATTACAAGGGCACGCCCACAAGAAACGTGTCTAGAAATCATGAAGGATCCACTAGCTAGGTCTAATCACCATGATCACACAAAGCAAGCTAAATAGTCTAAACTAGCATTAGACTAAGGGATGTGCACATTCATGATAGGTAGAAAGCATAAAAGGAGACATTGAGTCGCTAATAGATCGGATGACAAGATTATCATTACTCAGACAAATGTACTCATTACATCATCACCTCCGATGCATACCATAGATGACGAATGATTGGCTCCTGAACTCCACCATAGCTCAACCACGCAGGGAGGCCATGGCGGCTAGGGTTGGCCTAGGCCATTCCCTAGACAACTTCGAGGACTTGCGGCGGCCGTCATCTCCCTCCGGTGCTCCCTTCTAGGTTTCACCGACTTCTGGTGAATGGATGATGCCCTCCTCTGGAAGATTGGCTGTTCATATAGCGAGGAAACCATAGCTCGAAGGGGAGGCCGAACTGCCTCAAAAACACCTTGGGCGGCGCAGGCCAAGGGGGCCCTAGGACGGCCAGCCTAGGCCCTTTTTGGCTCGCCTCGGGCCCATCTTTTGCGTGCAAGCTTCTCTAATGTTCAATATTCTGTGTTCCAATTATTGTGGGCTTTGGACATCATTTGCTTCGGGATATGGATGGGTCTTTACATGTCCTTAGAGTCTGCGCTGGATTTGCCTTGCTCCGGCCTTTGGGCTTCATTATAGCTTTTGGCCTTCATCTTGCCGGACATATCTCCGGAACCCCGGAGACCCCTGGCGAGTCGCGCACCCAGACCCAGCCGCTCGCCAGCTCACCCGGACCCCTGGCGCCCCGTCGCTTAGAGTTTAAGCGCGCCAAAAAAAAGGAGGGCGGCACCAGAGGATCGAACTCGCGACCTGAGGCAAGGGAACCGGGCGCGCTACCACTGTACTAATAGTGCTGTTGTGCTTGAACGACGAAGTTATACTTCTAAAATGTGAAAAGGCTAAAACTATAGAAAAAGGTGGTGTGCGATGGATTCGAACCTGTGACCTCGCCCACCAAAAGGGACTAACTTACCACAAGAACAATACGTTGATCCTGAAGCGTAACTGAATTATCTGTATTTATTCAGTACGTTGACTCGTGACCCCAGCCAATCGAGTTGGGCCACGTTACGATCTAAATGACGAACACACAAAGTGCTAGTTTTCTGTTTTTAATCGGGAATTAAAAATTGTAACTAGTATTTCTACATCATACATACCCCAAATTTGATGATTTTTTTTTGCTACAATTTTCTAAAATCAATATCTTTCATTTCATGGCATTTGTTTTATGTTAATTGCTATTTCTAGGATTGGTTTCAAATGGCTTATTTTCTTGCGCTTTAATACATAATAGAAACACATGTTTTTAAAAAACAATTTGTAATCTAACTTCATATTTTCTTATGTTATACTAAACATGAGTTTATGTCCAAATATGAGACTCACATGATGAAGGACCGAAACGGCGACCAGAGAGGGGGGGAGTGAATGGGAGCCGATAAAAAATCTTTCCAAATGATCCGGCTATTCTCCCAAATCAACTCCGAAACCTCCGAGAACAATCTTGCCAAGATCACGTAGCCACTGTCAAGCTACTGACCCTAGGAACAAGAAACGAGCAGCGGAACTCGAACCAATCAAATCGAACACCAAAACGACCCGAAACTCGGCTCGATCTAACACACCCAGGGGGGGCGGTTAAACCGGCCAGGGAGGGCGGTTAAACCGCCCGGGCCTGGGAGCCTCGGGTAAAAGTCAAAACAAAAGTGGATCTCCCAAACCGCTTGAGCTCTTGAGGCGAGATTTTGGTCAGATGATCTAGACCCCCAGTGGAGTGTTTTCCCAAAAGATCTCGGCCTCTAACTCAGTACAACTCCCGGAATCGCAGATCTCGCGAAGAACACCATGACCTCGAGTTCATCCCGAAAATCTCAAATCCAGAGCGATTCTCGGCGTTTGGGGGCAAAGGATCACCAGCAAAAGAGGCACAAGGCACTCATACGTGAATCCCCCAAAGAAATCCGAGAGAAAACGCTCGGGAACAAGAAGAACGAAAATCCCCCAAAAATAGCTCCGAAAATACCCACGAAAATAGAAAAAGAAAAGGGAGCTCGGGAAATCAAATCATGGCACAAAGATGAGCAGCACAAACTCAATCACATAACCATGAATTCACCTATACAAACTAGGAATGATTCGAAGTAGTTCTAGGTGGAGGGGATGAAGGGAAAACAAGTTCAAAGTAAAACCTAAAGAAATAACTAGAGAGATGATAGCCACCAACCCTGAAGGGGCCTATTAGTAGTCCAAGTGGTGGTGTCCTAAAGACTAAACTACCCCTAAGTGATACATACCCCTCAGGGGCAAATTTGACATTTGGTCTTCAGATATTTTCCGGCTCGGGCACCTTCCACTGCAAGCTAGCTTCCCTCCGACGCAAGCCTTGCAGTCACGCCGCGTGTCCTCCGGATCGAAGCTCCTCGACGCCGGTTTTGGGCCAGCCCAGGGGGGGGGGGCGGTTAAACCGGCCCTGGGGGGCGGTTAAACCGCCCCTGACAGCCCAGCCAGGCCCAGCTGCCCAAGTCCGCCTCGTCGAGTCCTCGGTCCTTGGTTTTGAGGCCCAAACCAAGGGAAACCGTCCACCGATGATTTTGTGGCCAAATCACCAAACCCCGCGCGCAAACTTCGGTTGTTAGCCGCCACCTTGCGCCGGCTTCTCGTCCGCGTACGAGCTTGGGTTGTGAGCCGCTACCTCGCACCGGAACCACGTCCCCTTGCTCGTTCTTGCCAGCATGTGAACCGCACTTGATCCACCGGCCACCGGGTCCCTCGAACCAAGCCTACTTGTCTCTCCGCTCCTCGGAGGCCGCCATGGCTAAGACCTTTCGCGCCTGTTCTTCACCTGCACCAATGCAACCAAGCCGCATTCTACACCTGCAATACTTAAGCCAAGGGAAACGTCAATCCACACCACGTTGTCAATCACTCATCACACCAGGAAGCGACCATCCACCGGTCCTCGGACACACTGGGTCCTCAATCTCCCCCTTGATGAGTGCATTGACAACACACACATAGTAACCAATTGATATAAAGAAAATGTAAAAGAAATCGAAAACTAGACTCAAGCAAGTGACTAAAAGCAAGAACAAGCCAAATCAAAAGTCACTTAGCAAGAGAAAGCTCCAGAAACGCCGACCCTTCAAGAAGAAGCGAAAGGGCTCAACACCATCGGCAAAAGAGCAAAAGCACAAAGCACAAATCACAAACTTCAAAACTTCCAACTCACTTTTCAGGACATTCAAAGCACTCCCCCTGCAAAGATGCAACTCCCCCTGAACAAGTGAACTTGTGCGTGCGAAAAATCACTCGAAAATGGCTCAAACCAACACAACTCATGTGCACTCAGCACAGGGGCGGTTAAACCGCCCAGGGGGGGCGGTTTAACCGCCCCTGGCAGATGACCAAAGTGCAAAAACCCAAATTTGCACAAACCAACTCGCAACGATGCCGTTCCAACTTGAAAACCTTCCAAATATGCCCAGCAAGATATTCCAATGATCAAACTCTCAGAAACTTCGCAAATTTCCAGAAAACCTCATTTGGGCATAAACTTCAACCTCTCACACAATTTCGACAAAATCTACAGCAAAATCTTTCTTCTAAATTCAGCAGCGAACTCCCCCTTGCCAAATGCTCCAGAAATTCTCCCCCTTGTTGACAATGCACACATCAAGGCAAAAATGTACAAAATGCAACTACAAGCTTCTCAAATATACAATGAGCAATACAAAGTGCTACAAGTTAGAGAGAAGGCATACAAGCTAGTTCATCATGTCACACTGGCATTGCCATCAAGAAGGTGAAGACATATATCCAATTGACAAAGCCATGAGCAAATTGTGGATTTTTATCAAAAATGTCACCGCATGAGCAAAGTCCTAACCATGGATTGTTTAAGCAAAAATAAACTTCATCTCACCAAAAACATGAAAGGACAAGCATTCTTGACAAAAGATCATCATAAACGCCCAAGTTCTACCTCATGTCATGTCAAAGCACGGAGCCATGTGTTCACTTCTCATGGGAGACTTCTCCGGCAAACAACATGCAACCGCTTAGCACCCATGTGTGCAAGTGTGTGCAATGGTGAAAGCATAGAGACATGAGCATAATTTTCTGCAAATATATCTTTTCCTCAATTTTCTTCTTTCATGCATAGACATCTCATTCTTCAAGTTTTTCAAGTTAAGCATGGTACATGAAATGTCTTTGCGACAGAAAGAAGCTTATGCTCCTCCACAAGATAAAGCATGGGCTAAACATTTACAATGACAAAGGTCTTTGACCCAAATGAAAAGAATATCACACCCTAACATGATCTTAAGCAAGATATAGCCATTTCGGCTCAAACAAGACATGCAAAGGCATTTACTCATGGGTGTAGGAATTAAGTTCAGTTTATCATTTTAATTCGAAAAGAAGCTATCTCAACAGAATATATATCAAGACCATCAAGAGCATAGCCATCCATCCAATCAATCCCTAGCCAGCCTGCCTAAACTCTAAAATGTAGCAAGTTGTACAAATCACTGCATATAGGAGAAGCTCATCCTAAGATATGATACAAAAGATGAAATCCAGATACAAGAGCAAGAAAAACCATACATCAAGATACAAAGATGGTACACAAATATACATATGCTACAAGAGAAGCCTCCAAAACTCAGCTCAGAAAACCGCACACACACCAAGTTCCCCTCGCAAGCGGGTGAAGGTGACTTGGTCAAGTGGCTTAGTGAAAATGTCTGCAAGCTGGTTTTGGGTAGAAACGTGGGCAAGCTCAATATCTCCTTTCTCCACATGATCTCTCAGAAAGTGGTACCTCACTTCTATGTGTTTGGTTTTGGAATGAAGCACGGGATTTTTGGCTACACTTATGGCACTGGTGCTATCACAAAGAAGTGGAACATGGGACATGTCTAAGCCAAAGTCTCTCAAGGTGTATGTGATCCAAAGCAACTGAGAACAACAGCTAGCAGCAGCACATACTCGGCTTCAGTGGTGGATTGGGCTACGCTAGACTGCTTGCGAGAAGACCAAGACACAAGAGACGAACCAAGAAACTGACACTGACCAGAAGTAGACTTGCGATCAACACGACATCCAGCAAAATCGGCATCAGAAAATCCATGAAGTGCAAGAGTGGAATCGGCAGAATACCAAAGACCCAGCTTAGGAGTAAACTTGAGATACCTGAAAATCCTCTTGACGGCCTGACGATGTGACGTCCTCGGTGAAGCCTGAAAACGAGCGCACAGACACACGCTGAACTGTATGTCTGGCCTCGTCGCCGTCAAGTAGAGGAGGGAGCCGATCATGCTCCGGTACTCCTTCTGGTCCACTGGTTCACCGTCCTCATCCGCATCCAAAGCTGTAGTCGTACTCATCGGCGTAGTCATCGGCTTGGAGTCGCTCATGTCGAATTTCTTGAGAATGTCCTTGGTGTACTTGCTTTGGTGCACAAATGTCCCATCCTTGGTTTGCTTGATCTGCAGCCCGAGAAAGAACTGCAACTCTCCCATCATCGACATCTCAAATTCCCTGCTCATATCGTCTGCAAACTTGGCAACAAGATCATGAGAAGAGCCACCAAAAATGATATCATCCACGTAAATCTGAACGATTAAAAGATCTTTGCCATTTCTCAGCAAGAAGAGCGTCTTATCAACCTTCCCCATCACAAACCCCTTGCTAAGCAAAAACCCTCTCAATCTACCATACCACGCTCTGGGTGCTTGCTTTAGGCCATATAAAGCTCGGTGGAGTTTGTACACTCGGTGTGGGTATCTCTCACTCTCAAAACCCGGGGGCTGCCTTACATACACTTCTTCCTCGATCACCCCATTCAAGAAGGCACTCTTCACATCCATCTGGTACAATTTGAACCCTTTAGCAACTGCAAATGCTAGAAGGATCCGAATTGCCTCCAAACGGGCAACAGGAGCAAATGTCTCCTCATAATCTATCCCCTCCTGCTGCGAAAACCCCTGAGCAACCAACCTCGCTTTGTTTCTCACAATCTCACCACTCTCATCCCTCTTGTTCTTAAACACCCACTTGGTTCCTATGGGATGGCAATTTGGAGGTGGTTCTACTAACTTCCACACCTGATTTCTCTCAAAGTTTTCTAGCTCTTCATGCATGGCATTGACCCAATCGGAATCAGATAAGGCGTGTCCAACATTTTTGGGCTCAAAAGACGCGACAAAAGCAGAATGAGCATAATGAGAGATGTTCTGTGACCTCGACCGTGTAGTGCGTTCATCCAAGTTCCCGATGATCTTCGAAGGTGGATGATCCCTCTGTACCAGCCGGGGAGCTTCTCGCCTCGAGATTGCCTCCCCCTCAACATCAGCTTCCACTTGAACTCGATCTGGTGCGTGACTCGACGAAGGTGTAGCAGAGGGGCCGTCGTCGAACGTCGTGGTAGTAGTGGAAGTAGAAGGTACACGATCTCCACACGGTGCCTGGATCTCCTCATCGTCTTCATCATCAAGCTGTTCTTCCTCAAAGATGGGCTGTCCCAAGTCATCATCACCTGCACACTCAAAAGCAGAAGAGCTACACGGAATGGTCTCGTCGAAAGTGACTTCGCAAGTCTCCATGATTTGGTTAGTTTCAAGATTGAGCACCCGATATGCTCGAGAATGATTAGCATAACCAAGAAAAATTCCATCCATCGAACGAGATTCAAACTTGTCCAAATTTCCTTTCTTCAAGATGAAACACTTGCAACCAAAAACCCGAAAGTGACTCACACGGGGGGAACGACCATGGAAAAGCTCATAGCAAGTTTTCTTCTTGAAAGCACGAAGGAAAATCCGATTTGAAACATAGCAAGCTGTGTTCACCGCTTCTGCCCAATACTTCCTAGGAGTCCTATGCTCATCTAGCATCGTCCTAGCCATCTCACAAAGTGTTCTGTTCTTTCTCTCAACAACACCATTCTGACAAGCAACATATGGCGACGAGTATTGATGTTCAAGACCAAGATCACGACAGAAGGCATCAAAACGAGTGTTCTTAAATTCCGTACCATTGTCGCTACGAATAGCTCTCATGGCACCACCATTACTCTCGTTTTTCAACCTCAAAATCAGATCTCGAACAAAATCAAAAGTCTCATCCTTCGACGCCAGAAAGAACACCCACGCATACCGAGAAAAGTCATCAACAACCACAAGAACATACCACTTCCCACCAACTGAGCGAACTCGAGCGGGGCCAACCAAATCCATGTGCAAAAGCTCCCCTGGACGCTCAGTCATAACATCGGTCAAAGGTGGGTGAGAAGCAGCAACCATTTTTCCATGCCTACACGGTGCACAAACCAAATCTTTCTCGAACTTGAGCTTTGGCAATCCTCGGATAAGGTCAAGAGCACTCAAGCGTGTGAGTAAATCAAAGCTCACATGACCCAATCTCCTATGCCACTTCCAAAGCTCAGAAGAAGTACCAGCGATCAAACAACGTGAAGGACCAAAAGATCGAGAAAAATCAGCACGAAAAATCTGTCCCTCAGGAATGATCATACACACAAGGTCACCTCGAGAATCAAGAATTTTCGAATCACCACGTTTAAAGCGAACCTCATAACCCTCATCAAGAAGCTGAGAAACTGAGAGCAAATTGAAACCAAGATTCTTGACAAGAGCAACTCGCTTCAACATGAAAGTGTCGCTCACCTGAATAGCACCCTCTGACAAAACTCTACCTCTACCCTTATCCCCGAAAGTGATGTACTGCCTGGACACCACCGGGGTGAGACTGGAGAACCACTTACCATTACCTGTCATGTGTCTCGAGCAGCCAGAATCCATCAACCAAAAGTTCTCCAAGCCTCCCACCTGCACAATCAGAACCGAGAACGAGAATGAGCAAATGACTCGACACTGGGGTTAGCACAGAACGAGTCAAACCAGTGTCGGGCCATCTGCTCAAAAGAAGGGTTAGCAAAATCAGCTCTACCGCGTGACACCCTCTCGTCTCTCACCATCGGACCTCTAGCACCACGCGGGGGAAAACGTGGCCTAGACTCTCTCCTAGCCTCAAAGCTACGGTCGAACCTCCCTGAACCAAACTGACTGCGAAACGGAGGCCGCCTAGCAAACTCACGAACAACAGGAACACCACGACTAGCCACTGCAGGAACTGTACGCACAAACGCGTCGCCTCTCGGCCAGGGTGAACGAGACACAGGCACACTACGAGAGGAGTAGTACCTGTCCCTGTTCCCCACCTCCTTCTCTCTTCTCACCTCCCTCTTCTTCCTCCAACAAAACTCCTCAAGGTGACCATCCCTTCCACAATGCTCACAATGGAAGCGGACTGGCTTTGGCTTTGGGGTTTCTCTCGGCTGTGCCCTCTCTCTCGGCTGGTAAACCCCACTCCTCACAAAGGTCACTCTCCTCTGAAAGTTCTCTGACTTAGGTGGAAACTTGGGAGGATCTGGAGTGGTGTCAAGCTTGTTCAGCAGGTGGTTTGGTTTGGGTGTAAAGGTGTTCTTGAGAATGGTTTTTGGTGGGTTTGTGGGAATGTTTGCGGTGGAGCTCTCTGGATCTCTCTCTCTCTCACCACTACTCTCACCAACCTTCTCAGAACCAAGCCCACAACCATCAGCTCTCTTGAAACTCGCAATCAACATCTTGAGCTGAGGCTCACGACCAGACAACCAACCCAAACACTGTCTCAGCTCATCGTTCTCACTTTCCAATCTATTCACACACTGTTCTAGCTCAACATTCTTTAAAGCAACAACATCACAAGCAGAACAGGAATTCGCAATGGGTGATTTAAGTTGTGCTTCAAGTGAACTAATCATGGTGCGTGATTCAAGCAACTGAGCATGCAAAGCAGGACAAGAAGTACAAGCACCTAGCAAAGATGACCTAGACTTCAACTCAGCAAGCTCAACTCTAGCACTCTCTAGTTCATCCAAGCAGTTCATGTGTTTTTCCTTGAGCACAACAAGATCAGCGATATGCACATCACAGAACAAGCACTCTACCTCATCAGACACAAGAGGAGCATCTTTCAAAACAGCAATCTCAGACTCAAGCGAAGCTGCTCTCTCCCTAGACTCGCAAAGCAAAGACTCAAACTCCATGGCCTTCTTTCCAGTCTCAGAAAGCAAGGTCTCAAGCTCAGCCACTCTATCCTTGGACTCTCCTAGCAAAGACCTAAACTCCCTCTTCTCTTTGTTGGTCTTCCTAAGCACATCATCGCGGTTATCGACCAACTGCTCTAACCTAGCAATCTCCTGACGCAAAGAGGTGGGATCTGTCAATACCTCATCCTCGGAGTCGGAGTCGGAGTCGTCCTTGCCCTTCACGGAGTCGTGCGCCATGGTGCAGTAGTCGACGGCGGCGAAGGAGATGCCGTTGAAGTTGCGGTTCAAGCTCTTCTTCTCCTTGCGGCGGCCACGGTCTTCATCTTCACTGCTTGAGCTTGACGACGTGTTGGTGGAGCTTGTGTCGATGTCGCTCGCATCAGCCACCATCGCTCGAGATCTGTTCTTCTTGTGTCCACCGTGCTTGTTCTTGGATCTTCTCTCTTCCTTGTTCTTGTTCTTGGCGCGGGTACTCGTCCTTGGGACGGTGCTTGTGGTCGTCTCGCGGGCGGTGCTTGCGGTTGTAGTCGTTCTTGATCTCCTCGGGGCACTCGGCGATGAAGTGGCCCATCTTCCCGCATCTGTAGCACGTACTCCCGGC
Organism: Urochloa ruziziensis; assembly: GCA_015476505.1. Lineage (NCBI taxonomy): Eukaryota > Viridiplantae > Streptophyta > Magnoliopsida > Poales > Poaceae > Urochloa > Urochloa ruziziensis. Next base: position 41,325,827 of record CM027123.1, read on the forward strand.
GCGCCTCGAACCCTTGCGGTTCTGGTACATCCTCTCGAACCTCCTCGTGAGCAACGCGAGATCCTCCTCGCTCAGCACCTCATACTCTTCATCTGGAAGGGACACAAGAGAAGACAAAGCAAAGTGTCTAGGAGTGTTAGCATGTCCATATCCAGAGCCACCGACTAGAGCCAGACTATGGGGATCAGTCGGACTCTTAGCCTTGGCAAGCAACTGCCTGTCAACCTCAGAAGACTTCAACTTCGAGAAAAGCTCATCAACAGAAAGAGTCTCATAGTTTGCCGACTCCATGATCGCCTCAACCTTGGCACCCCACACGGATCTATCAAGTGCTTGCAGGAGCTTGATAGCTCGGTCATGATCCGAGTATGGGAGCACGGTAATGTTGGCTTTCATGTTGTTGACAATCGAAGTGAAACGCTGAAACAAAGCATCAACCGACTCTCCAGGCAAATGAGCAAAGTTCTCATACTCTCTCCTGTACATCGAGAAAAGCCTAGCCTTGACATGGCTATCACCACCGTGGGCTACCTTGAGCTTCTGCCAGATCTGGCAAGCTAGGTCCTCGCCCAAAACACGCTCAAACTCCTCGGCAGACAAAGAACGGAACAAGTAGTCAACAGCTCTAGCGTTTGCCTCAAACCTATCCTTTGCATCCTGGGCATCTAAGTTGGTGGGATTGACATAGTTCTCATCTTTGGTCACATCCCACAACAACTTTCCTTTGCCTCGCAAGAAAGCGCCCATACGCGCAACCCAGTTCGGGTAGTTCTTCCCATCGAAGTGCGGAGGCCCGGAACCCCGATCTTGGTACGCCATCTTTGGATCTTAGACTGGTTAGAATCGCAAAGACCCGTAACCGGCTCTGATACCAATTGAAGGACCGAAACGGCGACCAGAGAGGGGGGGAGTGAATGGGAGCCGATAAAAAATCTTTCCAAATGATCCGGCTATTCTCCCAAATCAACTCCGAAACCTCCGAGAACAATCTTGCCAAGATCACGTAGCCACTGTCAAGCTACTGACCCTAGGAACAAGAAACGAGCAGCGGAACTCGAACCAATCAAATCGAACACCAAAACGACCCGAAACTCGGCTCGATCTAACACACCCAGGGGGGGCGGTTAAACCGCCCGGGCCTGGGAGCCTCGGGTAAAAGTCAAAACAAAAGTGGATCTCCCAAACCGCTTGAGCTCTTGAGGCGAGATTTTGGTCAGATGATCTAGACCCCCAGTGGAGTGTTTTCCCAAAAGATCTCGGCCTCTAACTCAGTACAACTCCCGGAATCGTAGATCTCGCGAAGAACACCATGACCTCGAGTTCATCCCGAAAATCTCAAATCCAGAGCGATTCTCGGCGTTTGGGGGCAAAGGATCACCAGCAAAAGAGGCACAAGGCACTCATACGTGAATCCCCCAAAGAAATCCGAGAGAAAACGCTCGGGAACAAGAAGAACGAAAATCCCCCAAAAATAGCTCCGAAAATACCCACGAAAATAGAAAAAGAAAAGGGAGCTCGGGAAATCAAATCATGGCACAAAGATGAGCAGCACAAACTCAATCACATAACCATGAATTCACCTATACAAACTAGGAATGATTCGAAGTAGTTCTAGGTGGAGGGGATGAAGGGAAAACAAGTTCAAAGTAAAACCTAAAGAAATAACAAGAGAGATGATAGCCACCAACCCTGAAGGGGCCTATTAGTAGTCCAAGTGGTGGTGTCCTAAAGACTAAACTACCCCTAAGTGATACATACCCCTCAGGGGCAAATTTGACATTTGGTCTTCAGATATTTTCCGGCTCGGGCACCTTCCACTGCAAGCTAGCTTCCCTCCGACGCAAGCCTTGCAGTCACGCCGCGTGTCCTCCGGATCGAAGCTCCTCGACGCCGGTTTTGGGCCAGCCCAGGGGGGCGGTTAAACCGGCCCTGGGGGGCGGTTAAACCGCCCCTGACAGCCCAGCCAGGCCCAGCTGCCCAAGTCCGCCTCGTCGAGTCCTCGGTCCTTGGTTTTGAGGCCCAAACCAAGGGAAACCGTCCACCGATGATTTTGTGGCCAAATCACCAAACCCCGCGCGCAAACTTCGGTTGTTAGCCGCCACCTTGCGCCGGCTTCTCGTCCGCGTACGAGCTTCGGTTGTGAGCCGCTACCCTCGCACCGGAACCACGTCCCCTTGCTCGTTCTTGCCAGCATGTGAACCGCACTTGATCCACCGGCCACCGGGTCCCTCGAACCAAGCCTACTTGTCTCTCCGCTCCTCGGAGGCCGCCGTGGCTAAGACCTTTCGCGCCTGTTCTTCACCTGCACCAATGCAACCAAGCCGCATTCTACACCTGCAATACTTAAGCCAAGGGAAACGTCAATCCACACCACGTTGTCAATCACTCATCACACCAGGAAGCGACCATCCACCGGTCCTCGGACACACTGGGTCCTCACATGAGTTCAAAAATGGTATGATGTATTCAAATCTCAAAGTTTGACATTGGTTATATGAAACTATGGGAGAGATGTAGCTATTTGTGAACAATGTACAGTCTCATTTCGTCCAAACCCTCTAATTTTTTTATGTTAGTATTATACATTCATAAAATGATTCTATACAAATTTATAGAATGTTTGGAGAAATTTTAGGTATCATTATCATTATTTTATAATAAATTGCTAGTAGAAGGTTGAATTCTGGTTAGCAAACATTTGAACTGTGCATTAATTTTCTGTATATGAAATATAATAGAACCTATATACTTAAAATATATTTTTGTAAATTTTTTCAAGTATTATTTGATATACATACAATTCAAATTGTAATTACTTCACAATGTGCAAAAAAAAAGAAAAAGAAACACGTTAAACAGAGAAAAAATGACGAAAGGCCCATTCAGCCCACATGACCCAACATTTTATAGATGTCCATCTGATCTGACGGTGTAGAACACTTTGCCATAGTATATAATCGGCTCGCTGGAAACCCTAGGTTCCTTTTCGACTCCCTCCCCCGCCCCCCACCCGTCAGCTTGCCAGAAACCTTCGTGCCGCTCCTCCGAAATCGGTCTCCCCTTCCCCACTCACCGCTCCTTCTCCTCGACTCCAGATCCGCCGCCACCAGTCCCCCTCCCCCCGCAGATCCGACGGCGGCGGATCTCCTCCCCTCCCGGTGACCAGAGGCACGGCGTCCGGAACGGCTCCTCCCCGGGAAGGCTCCTCCTCTCTCCCTCCACAGCTCCCCATCCATGGCGGCCGGATACGTGGATCGCCCTACTTCCTCTCCACTCCGGGCGCCGCTCTCTCCTCTCAGACCCGGACGAGGAGGAGAAGCTCATGTGCGAGGCGGAGGCGGAGGCCGAGGAGCTGGCGGTCGTGGCCGCTGCAGGGTCACTGGGGTCGCCGCAGTGGTGCAGGTAGTGGTGTGCTGAAGGCTGGAGGTAAATCTCTCTCTTGCTTTTCCCCATATCTCTCCGGTTTGTTCACTGATGTCCCCCAAAGTTGATTTGGTTTCAGACCTAGGGTTTGTGCCAAGGAGTTGCTATGGGGCTGCCAGCTTGCTTCACCAGCGATCTCTGGACATGCTCCCAGATAAGTGCTCCCCTCCCAAATCTCCAAACTCTTATACGACTACATCCCTTGCCTTGCCCATGTGGTTCAGTTAATGTGTGCTAATTCATCGTTGATATGTTAGTAGCATTACATCTAGTTGAATACATGACCTGAACTGCTTACTATTGATTGTTGAATTGTTGATATGTGCTCCCTGTTGATTGTTGAATGACACACTAGCTTGTGATACATGTAACCGAAGACTTATTTTAAGAACAACACATTTGATACCATTAGGATCCTGTTTGGTCCTTCATTTAGCAGTTCCACTGAATTAGTAAATCATCAGACTGTGCTTTCAGTAATTATGGTTCATTGACAGTCCAGCATGAAAATATCTGAAAAAAATTTCACTTATTTGCTGCTAACTTTTGCCAGGTTGAAGCTGAAGAACAACCTGAAATATCAAAGGCATGTGGAGTTACAGCGTGCCATATTTTGTTTTCTGCAAGGTATGGCCAACTACTATTGTTTATTCTTGCTGCTAGTCACTTTGATAGATTTATGTTGCTTATCTTCTTCACTGAGGTTGAATAATAAGAAAGAGTCACTTTATCGTCAATGATGTCATAGAGTGCAGTATATTTAACACAATGCTATAAAGGCACTATGGCATGAGCGCATAACTGATCCATTTGCATTGTAGCATCTGCACCTCTGTTCATTTTGCTTCATGCAACTCTGTTCATCCCAGTACCTTTGTTACATCAATACTGAATAAAGTTAATTCAGAGATGTCCTCCACTGTTTACAGTACCATTTTAAGTTTAGATGTTGTAACACCAGACTCAATATCCTGCCTGTATCTAATTTCTATATCGCTTGTATGTAACAGCTATCTACCTGTCCTCCAACATTGGTGGTCATTGCAGTCCCTGGCTCCAGCGGCAAAAAGTCCATTCACGACGCAAGCAACCTGTTCGACTAAAGGGCAGAAAGGTATGATGCGCACTCGTGCATAGGCTTGTGTTGGGAATATTTTTTCCTGCTAGACTGCTGGTGCCATGCTCTGAAAGTCTTTGGTCTGAACTTGTATTGCAAACTCTGTGCTGTAACTAACAGTGACATGAACACTCTGATTCAGAATCACTAAACCTGACTTTTTCAATGCAATGCATGCTTTCCTCTCTTCTGTATGGAGTTTAAATAAGTAAAACACAACACTGTTAGCTACTAAGACAGCTAACTTTTGTCACTTCCAGAACAGCATGTAGTTCTTATGTTACTTTAGTGTATGTGCTCAAATGTACCTAGTATAGATTTGTTTAATTGGTGCTAGAAATTTAGAGGGCATCAATATATCCTTTTTAGTATATTTGCTTCTTAGTGTATACTCATTTGCATGCACCGATGCTACTTGACAACAAAGAAAATAGGTGAACTGTTTTCTCACTCGTGGTCACGTATGGGCCACATTGATCTTACTATAACCTCCTTTTGGTCTACAGTTAAGTGAATTGTTTTCTTAAATTGTGCTATTTCATTGGGTAACTGCCATGAACATCAAAAGAATCTGAGATGGACCATGTGCATTATTTTGTTATACTTCTGATTGCATTTCCTTCAACACTGTATCTAGTTGAGTAGATCATTTTGTTCTACCATTGTGCTTCTTCTGCCATCTTGATACCTATATGCATAGCATTTTAATAATTTCTATCTCAAATATTGCCCTCTGACAAGTTTTTGACAATGTGCTCTTTTAGGTCAGATGCCAAAAGGAGTAAGCCTTTAGAAGCGATTGGATGGGGATCAGTTGCATCAAGTTACAAGTTGTAATGACATGGAGGAACCTGCTAGATCTGTATCTGATTTGTTGATGTGTAACTTATGTTCACTGCCAATGTACATTGGGTTCTGTACCTGGTTCTGGATATGTTTTTTTTGCTGTCCTGATAGTATTTTGGGCTGAAACGACCGGTCGGATTATTGGCTGATTGATTTTGTGGGTTGAATTTTGATGGGCCATTTTGGTGGGCTGAAATGTTTATTCACTGAAGTTGTTTTGGGCTGGAATATTAATGGGCCAAAAAGTGGCCCATATAATCGGCCCATTAATTATCGGCCTGTGAATGAAAAGTCCACATCCACGTCAGCAGACACGTCAGCGTCCACGTAGGCAGACACGTCAGCGTCCACGTAGGCAGCCACATCACTATCCATGTCAGCAGCAATCCGTGACGGTTATTTTCGTCGCTAAATCTGGGCTTTGGGCTGGACTGAGTGGGCTTTGGGTTGATCTGCGACGGTCAAAAACCGTCACGGATTGCTCAATCCGTGACGGTTTTTTAAGAACCGTCAGCCGATTTAATCAATGACGCTCAATCAATAACAGAATCTGAAACCGTCATGGAAATTAATTTGTGACAGAAATTCGACAATCCGCGACAGAATGATTCCGTCATGGAATAAATGCTGTGTTGTAGTGATCGCTTTATGTCTAGGATTTTACCTGCATTCATGGACACAAACAAGAAACACAGGATATATATAATAATAAGATTAGGGTTAGTCCAAAAGTTAGATAGATCTCCCTAGGGTTCGTGTTGTTGATCCGCGGCAACGGAGCTAGAAAAGCTTGTTGGCGGCGCAAACGCACACCAAGATTCACCGCAAGCGCACGGATCATCGTAGCCTTTCCCTTAGAGTATTCTTCCAAGGTTATCAATCCGTGGATCGACTACGAACCACCTAGGGTTTTCCATCTAATCTAATAGATCTAATACTAACATGAAGCATAGATTGCATATGAAAGGGTAAACCAATAGATGTGAGTTAATGTATAGGTTTGATCTCATCCACAAGCGTAGGCAAAGGTAAAGCGCAACCAAAGGGGTACCTAGGCCTATCACCTTCTAGTTGTAGTTCCTCTCACCAAAGTTGGGTGGGAGAGAGACAAGCTCCCCGCACCAAGGGAGTACACCAGATTGACTCCGTCGACATGCTGGCCACTAAGATAGACCTCTTGAAGAAGATCGAATCTCCCGGAAAGGAGATGAGTCAGATTGTGGAAGACCGAATCACATGTGAAACATGTGGAGAAACAGGACACTCGGGTACCAGCTGCCCGATGACACAAGAGGAAGCCTGCTTCATTGGAAACAACAACAATTCGGGCTTCCATCCTCAGCAAGGTTGGAATTCCAAGCCCAACTTTCCCATCGGCCAACAGCAAGAGAATAACTCTAGCAACAGTTTTCAACCGTCGTTAAAAGATATCTGGTATGGCCAAAAACAAATTAACGATAGCATTAGCAAGAAATTTCTTGCTAATGATAAAGTTATGGAGTCGATGGCCTCCCAGATCGAAGCTTTTAATTCTGTTGTTAAGAACCAGCTGAGCTTCAATAAGATGATTGAAACTCAAGTAGCTCAGCTGGCCGCATCTTGTCCTAACCCGAATGTCGGGGAAGTTACCCGGGCAACCGGAGGTCCCTTTTAAGGAAATGTTAGTGCGGTAACCACCCGGGCTGGTAAGTCCACACGGGATCCACACAACCCCCAAGATGCAGGTACCAACAAAAGGAAGTTAGCAACACCGAGTCAGCCGCCGAAAAGGAAGACGACGAGGAATCCATCCCTGTCTCGAAGGAGGGGAACGAGGCACCGAAGGCCTCTAGCGAAAACCGTGATCCAACTTTCCTCCCGTTCCCCGAACGGAGGAGAAAACCAGTGGCCGACGAACAATTTGACAAGTTCGTCGAGGTAATCAAGAAGGTATACATCAATATGCAACTTCTTGATGCTTTGCAGGCCTCGACGTACGCCAAGTATATCAAAGACATACTTAGCAACAAGAGGACTCTACCCACGAGGGAGACGGTACAGCTAACTGAGGAATGCAGCTCCGCCACTCTCGGTCCCCGCCTCAAGAAGAAGAAAGATCCTGGTTGCCCCACAATCTCATGATCAATTGGAGGCCACGATTTTGACAATGCCCTATGTGACTTGGGGGCGAGCGTTAGCGTAATGCCAAAGGTAGTTTTTGACCACCTTAAGCATATTTCGCTTGTCTCTACACCCATGTGTTTGCAGCTAGCGCATCAATCGATCCGCTACCCACACGGAGTCGTGGAAAATGTCCCAGTCAAGATCAGGGATTTCTTCGTCCCTGTGGATTTCATCGTCCTTGACATGGAAGCTGAATCCAAGAACTCTCTCATTCTTGGGAGACCATTCTTGAGTACCGCGAATACAAACATCGATGTGGGAAAAGGGACTATTCAACTCAGGATCAACGGAGAAACCGAGAATTTCTCCTTCCGTCCTAAGGAGACCCCTGAACAAGTCAATATGGTCAGAGAAATCACACCCAGAAATCCCAGGATGCCAACTATAGAAACACTCATGAAGATGGTGGAAGCCCTCGCCACCAAAGAAAAGAAAAGGCATGACCGCTATCATGCGCGGCGAAGGATATCAAGAGCCAAAGCGCTGGAACAGCAAGCAAAGCGCGACAAGGAACTTGAAACCAAGCCCGGTCCAAACCGAAAGGAATGGCGGGTGAAAGCAGCCCCGAACATAGAATCGGAGAGTTCTGCTCAGGACGTAAAACTCGAGCCCTCGCCATAAGGTATATGGTACGTATCCATGCATTGCATAAAGAATAGGTTTCCTTTTCTAAATCTTTCTTTCAAATCAGCATGTTTAATTTTCAAAACTTGCATCATATATATTTTTATTCATGCATCACTTAGCATATATATAAAAAAATCGGTCAAATTCCAGGGTGGCCGGCCCCACCTAGGCCGGCCGGCCCCACTTGGAGGAGTTCTATGGCCAGATCACAGCAGCAAGAAGCAGGCACATGTGCATGGGCACGACACAAAAGGATAGAGGAAATTAGGCAGCAGCCAAGGCCGAGCGGCTCCACTAAGGCCGGCCGGCCTCCCTCCACCGTCGACGTCCCATCCTCACCTGCCAGGGCACATTGCACAGCGTTGTGACCACCGACGCACGAGATGGGCAGCAGCCGTGCCAGATGGGGGCCGATCGGCCCCATCAAGGCCGGCCGGCCTGCCCCCGACGCCCTTCTATAAAAGCCGGCGCCCAACTCAGGAGCAGCTTGCCTCAAGTGCAGGTATGCAAGTATCCTGAGCACTTTCCTTCTCCCTCGTGCTAAATTTCAAAAATCTGTAAGCAAGGTTAGAGTTTGAACCACAAGAAATTCTGCTAAAATCCATCCTTGGGCACTGGCGGCGAGGCAGGCTGGCGGCGGTGTTTGTTAGGGCAGGAGGGAGAAGGAGGTGGCCGCATGGGCCGGCCACGCGAGTTGGGCTGCGCGTGGGCCAAGCGGGCGCGCGCGGTTGGGCCGCGAGGCAGGAGGCGCCGGTGTGCTGGGCCGTGGAGAAGGGAGGGGAGGTGGGCCGCGGTCTGCTGAGGGTGGCGCGCGGGCCGCAGGGGGGAAAGAGGAGGTGGCGTGGGCTGAGGGGTGAGCTGGGCCGGCGTCGTGGGAAGGGCAAGCCGGGCCGGTGGGAGAGGAGGGGGGTAGCCGCGGGTGAGGGAGAGAATTGGAGGGGGAGAAATGAACCTCGGAGCTGGGCTGAAGGAGGTTGCGGCCCATTTAACAAATAGAGGATTTTTCCATGTATTTGTAAAGGGTTTTAGGGTTTGAATATTCAAATTCAAATGGGTTTTTAGGTGAGGCTTGAAGGGGATAGTTTTTAGAATATTTTTGGGGAGATTCGACATCAGGAATTTAATATTCAAACTGGGTTTGAATATTTAACCTAATGGTTAAACCGAGAGGTTTGGAGGAATTTCTATCTCCTGAAATTTAGAGATTAGAGAGGAATTCTAAAGCATTCAAATGCAACACTCATGTCAAGATTAAATGCATGGGTTTATAAAATAACTTTTAAATGTTTAGCGAAGGAAAATTATATTTAGTTAGGAAAAATTATTAGAAAATTGATATTTTTAAATGCTCTAGAAATACGGGGTGTTACAGGGCTACCCCACTTAAAGAAATCTCATCCCGAGGTTTAGGGCTAGGAAGAAGGTCTAGGGTTTTCTCCTAGCATTTCTCTAATTCACCGTGTCGATGAGGATTTCCAATATTTATTAAAAGGAATTTCTTCTCCCTTTTAAAAAATTCTTTTTCTTTGTAATTCTTGTTTCTCATTTTCCAGGTGTGGGAGTATGATTGTTGACCTTTATTTCCTTTACTCACGAAGGTATCCAACTAATTATTGCCGTTCTTGGGGTGACTCGATGAGATACTTTTCCTGAGTTGTTTTAATCCTCAAGTTCTTGAGGTCAAGCACCTTTTCTTCACTTGGGTTACTACCCCACTTAAAAGGATTAACTCAGGATTTCCATATTTTCTTGGGGTTTCTGCTTAGACCCCTTGATTCAAGTCTTCTTTTACTTGGGTACCTTCATGTTTGATCTTACTATTCCTTCAAATGTCCTATTCAACTATCTTTGTCGTGGCTTTCTTCTGGGTAACCTTGCTTCGCCTGGAGTGGTTAGGTTCGGGGAAGGTTATAGCTGGGGTTACAGGGAATCTGGTAATTGTTTCGGGGTTACCAGACGGGAGGGAAAGGGATCTAGGGTAGGAAACTTGGGTGACCACTTCTCACCAGGTATTGTGAGAAGTGTCTTCTCCCATGGATACCTAGATAGTTACGATATTTCAGTTGGTGGGTTTTCTAGTTATTCTAACGGAAGTAGGTTTCTACTCGGCGGTTGATCATATCCATGGATCATGGTCACTTTGGATTTCCAAATCTTCATACGGTGATTGTTCTGCTAAATCACCCACGTATTCCATCCTGTATCATGATCCACTACGGTGTTATGATCCATTCCTTATATTCTTATTTCTTGAATCAACTGTCTTGGAATTTTTTAGAAGGTCTGAGGTTGGCATCATGGAATCGGAAGGGTGCTTCTAAGAGGATGACCTTGGCCAACCATTCCGTGGAAGGAGTCAGGATAAAAGGATTTTGTGGAGGGGCCGGGATTGTGCCTCTATTTAAAAAGAGTATGGTCATGGTTAAACTCTGTGGTTTTGGAAGTTTGTTTGAGTATAACCCGGTAGCTTTTCTTGATGGCTGGAAGTAGGGGATTGATAGAGGTGCAGTGGTTGGAAGAGAGTGATAGGATAATACTTTTTGAGATTTTGTGGAGGGCTTGTTTTGGATGGTTACAGTGAATAGAGAGGCATACTCCGAGAAACTTGTATGCCTCAATGATCTGTTAGGAAATAAGATAATTTCCTGTCAAGGAGGGGTTTCAAATTCCTATGGTAGCCGGGGGTATTTCTGCATAGCACTAGTTTGATTGTGAGTGTGCCGTGGAAAAGAAAGTGAATGACGGTAGGTTTCTTGAAATATTTTGGATGAGAGTATACGTAATGAAGGGTGGGGTCGAGGTGATGGATATGCGGGATTTCTTTTAGAGTCCCGACGGTATTTTAGGGGAGGGTGGGTTGGAAGGGAAAGGTTTACTAGAGAGAGGAATGGATGGACTCCTCTAGTGTTGTTGGTGTGGGGGAGAATTGATGGGGATTTCTCGGGGACATTGAATGGCGTGGTCTAATTGGAAAGAATTGTCGACGTACTTGGTGCGTCGACATTTTTAATTTGCGAGGGAGTGGATTTAGCTAGTTCTCAGGAGCGAGGAGCTTGGATTTCTAGGGAAGCTAATGAGGAATTTGTTGGGGTGCGCGGTGGTTAAAGGGGGCCTGGTTTCATCAAGAATTCGATTTTCTTGAGGGATAGGCGGAGGTTTGGTTGTTCCCGTGAGAATCTCCGTGAGAGTTGACTGGATAAAAACGATATTGAGATTCTCAAGGTACAGGGTTGATGAATAGGATTTCCTAAAAGCGGCGGCGGGGGGGGGGGGGGGGGGGGAGAAATCAAAGGAGAGGTGGTGTCAGGAATGACAGGGATTTCGGAAATGTATGGATATTGTCAGTCCTGATCCAAGAAATGATGTCGGTCAATCCAGAAATACTTATGGTCGATGGAGTTGACCTTGGTGCGGATAGAGGTTCAGTTATTGGCGGAGGATTCAAGGATTGTAGGACCTAGGGTCGGATTTCTAACAGAGATCCTTATACCTTCTTTATTGGTTTCTTCAGCTTTCACAGATTTCTATTCCAAAATTTTACTCAGTGATTTAATTCTTGTCACATTCGTAGTATAACCTTGGTTTATACTATTCCTGTGCTTATTCTGTATTTCCCTGAGATCTGTATGTCGTGGCTCACATTAACTGATTCTTCTGCGGTTTTCCATGTATAATGTCTTAGCGACTTCGGAATCTACCCCACTTAAGAGGATTAGATTCCGTATTCCGTATTCGACATGTAGAATTATTTTTTAGAAATTTTCTTCATTTCTGAACCTTGGCTTGATCTGATGACGTTGGAAGGACAAGAGCTATAGATAATCCTTAGGTTTTAAAGGAAAGAGTGGATCTATTCACACACTTCTACAATCAACTGTCAATCAAATCCATATCTATTATATGGAAAAGGGGGAAACTATTATCGGGGCTTAGTCAAACATTATTCAATCAAAAGTACGTTACTATAAGGTCGTAGGCTTATTTCCAGTAGAAAACTCATTATTATTTTAACTCGATTTCTAGTTACTCCGGCAGCATTTGCTTTTCGGCAAATCTTCATCTCATAATTTCCATATTACGGATCATCTTCCGAACTTCATTCTCATGATCCATACCTGTCAGAGTAACATTTGGTGTTAACCATGAGATAAGGGGAATTCAGGGCACGAAATGAGGATTTTTTGAGAAATCTCGAAAAGCAGAACAGAGGGGTTAGGGCTTCCTAATATGTACGGGCTGTCTTATATGGTGCTAAGAATTTATTTACGGCTCTGATACCACCCTATGGGGACCCCTTGGCCAGGACGTCCCTCGATCACCCGTATCAGTCCCTGGATCAGTACGCTGATACGGATTTTGACACAGGTTAGTGTCAGAAGCAGTAAATAACGTAGAAGTTAAATAGTTACATCGATTTAACTAGCGGAGAGCGGCGGGCACTCGTTTGCCACCGGGGTGGGTGGCAGCACCATATCGCCCTGGAACTTAAACCTGTATGACAATGAAAGCAAGAGTGAGTATTCAGGGTTGAATACCCAGCAAATCTCACAAATTCAATAATATAATATATTAAATTAAAAGAATATAAATGTTGGGCCTGAGGGGCATTTTCCTCCCTGCCAGTCCCGACATTAACCCCAGAACCCAGTCATCGGCACTCCTGTCGTCCGGGTTCCCCATGCAATAAAGGAAATCTAATCAGTGGGGGCTTTGACTAAGTGGACTCATTCCGGAGTCGCGGCTATCCAGATAGATTCTACACTCTGCAGAGATCGTACTTATCTACCCCGCATTCGGTCAGTCCCTACCTTCGTCAAAGCAGGTACTGTCCTACGAGACTCATACCCACCGGTGACCATCGCTGGTCAGCATTCCCTAGGTCCAGCCACAGGTAATACTGGGGGCTAAGCAGGAGCCACTAATCATCCGCCTCGCAGATATCGACCCGGGTCTGTGAGCTCATTAATTAGGGCCCTCGGCCCTCAGGGTCTCCGACCCTGTATCCTAGTCGACCCGTGCCGCCCAGTCCCAGTCCTCTGCCTAGGGCTGTCTCCAGCATACCCGTTCCCGGACTTGGCGCGTGCCCGACTCGGCACCAGGCGCTACCTAGTTCGCCGGTCGGCACTCTACACCAATCATACGGCTCCTTGGGATGGATTACTAGGTTCAGCTGGTGGGGTGTGAATCAAGGCCTCACATAAATAGGCAGTCCCGTAGGCTGTGCCTTTTTGGCATGCGAGGTTGTACTGGGCACTAGAAAGACTCTCCCATGAACCGGTCCTTAGCTGGGATCAGAGTGGCTCTTAGGATCCTCCTAACGAGGCCATCCTTCCACTCCCAATCTTAAAACATCCTATACTACAGCGGAGCCAGGCATCTACCCACGTGATGCCTCCTTATAGCTTATGCTGCAAGAATGGTAAACTTTAGTGAAGGGGGTGATATTATTGGTGAGACTTGCCTTCATTGTCGGTCCTTAGACGTTCCGTACGCGGGCGTAAACTGTATGTTGACCGGGCGGGGCTTCGGGCCTTCTGGAGCTTCGGCGTCTCGTCGGCCCGGTCATGCTGTCGAACAATAAAACACATAAAATAACATTAATTCATCAAGAAATGCCTATAGATTAGAAAGAGAAAGGGGAGATGGATATTCCGGGGCTTACCTAGGGATCAGGATGGATGTCTGACGGATTATCTATTAATTATTTAATAATAATTAATGATTAGGATGATGTGGCTTAGGAGGGTTTAGCTGGTGGTATGGCTTCTAAGTGTGGAAGAAAGGGCTAGGGATAATTATTCTGGGAATTACTGGATATCTAAATAATTCCTGAATAATTATATTAATTATTTAGAAATAGATTTCTAAATAATTAAGGGGTTTCGGATTGAATGCTAATAATATTCTGGAAAATTATTAATATAATTTTCTGGGAATATTATGGGCGGCATGACGGCTAGGGTTTGATAATCTCTAGGATTTTGGGTCGGGCAGCATAAGGACTAGGTTTACCTAGGGTTTTATTCGGGCAGCATAACGGCTATATAGGGCTAGGGTTTAATAGCCGACGCTTTTGGTTGGGCGGCATAACTGCTATATGGAGCTATGGTTTAGCGGTCGGGGTTTTTGGTTAGGCGGCATAACGGCTGTACCGGGAGATATTTGGGGTTTGGATTTGGGCAGCGCAACTGCTAGGTGGCTAGGATCAGAGCTTCGGTCGGGCATTATAACGGCTAGGGTGGACTGAGCTGGAAACTTGGAAATCGGGCAGCATCCCGGCTAGGGTTGCGAAGTGGCGAGCAGCGATGGGGTTTAGCGGCGGGGGGTCGGACATTGCGCGGCCAGCCGAACTGGCATCGTCCACAATGCTGGGCGAAATGGCTAAAGCTACGCCGCTGGTTAGACTGTTCCGGGCGTAACCGAAAGCAGAGCAGAGCAGCAGTTGGCGCACCATTTTCCTACGTGTACGTGGGCAGTGTGGTATGACTAAAGCTACGCCGCTGGTTAGACTGTTCCGGGCGTACCCGGGAGCAGAGCAGAGCAGCAGTTGGCGCACCTTTTTCCTACGTGTATGTGGGCAGCGCAGCGCTTCCGCAGTGTATAGAGAGCTGCGCTCTCATGCGTGCATTATCGCATGTGAGAGCCGAGCTCCTCCTGCACTCTCGGTGAGAGCTCAAGCTCTCACTCTTACAGAGCGAGGGAGAGCTCTAGGCTCGCTTGCGAGGAGCGAGCAGAGACGAAGGCCTCTCGGCCCTTTTTATAGGCACGAGCGAGGGAGAGGGCTGCTGGCGCTGGCCTGCGTTGCCTTCGGGGCGAAGCAACGGGGGTAGCGTGGCGCGTGGCCACAGGCCGAGCGAGCAGGCGGCGGTTTCGGCTCCGGCCAGTGCTGCCGAGCAACAGCACGAGGAGGTGCTGGGGTTTGGGTGGCGTGGCATGCATGCAAGGGGGCGACGTGGCCTACGGCCGGCGCGTAGGGCGAGCTAGGCGAGCGGCCGGTCCATGTGACATGAAGCAGCGCTGCTGCAGGCAACGGCAGCGGCCGGCGGCGAGGCACAGCCGGCCTGTGGCCATGGCGGCCGGGGCTGGAGCACGCGGGGGTCAAGGGGAAGGAGGAAAATGGAGCGAGGAGGGGAAGGGCGGCCCCGGCGACGAGGTCCGGAGGCTAGCCGGACGCCGGAGCGGCGTCGCTAGGCGGCGGCGGCGGCACTGGCGGCGGGGCAGGCTGGCAGCGGTGTTTGTTAGGGCAGGAGGGAGAAGGAGGTGGCCGCATGGGCCGGCCATGCGAGTTGGGCCGCGCGTGGGCCTAGCGGGCGCGCGCGGTTGGGCCGCGAGGCGAGAGGCGCCGGTGTGCTGGGCCGTGGAGAAGGGAGGGGAGGTGGGCCGCGGTCTGCTGAGGGTGGCGCGCGGGCCGCAGGGGGGAAAGAGGAGGTGGCATGGGCTGAGGGGTGAGCTGGGCCGGCGTCGTGGGAAGGGCAAGCCGGGCCGGTGGGAGAGGAGGGGGGGGGTAGCCGCGGGTGAGGGAGAGAATTGGAGGGGGAGAAATGAACCTCAGAGCTGGGCTGAAGGAGGTTACGGCCCATTTAACAAATAGAGGATTTTTCCATTTATTTGTAAAGGGTTTTAGGGTTTGAATATTCAAATTCAAATGGGTTTTTAGGTGAGGCTTGAAGGGGATAGTTTTTAGAATATTTTTGGGGAGATTCGACATCAGGAATTTAGTATTCAAACTGGGTTTGAATATTTAACCTAATGGTTAAACCGAGAGGTTTGGAGGAATTTCTATCTCCTGAAATTTAGAGATTAGAGAGGAATTCTAAAGCATTCAAATGCAACACTCATGTCAAGATTAAATGCATGGGTTTATAAAATAACTTTTAAATGTTTAACGAAGGAAAATTATATTTAGTTAGGAAAAATTATTAGAAAATTGATATTTTTAAATGCTCTAGAAATACGGGGTGTTACAACAATGGTACTTGAAGTTTGATGAGACAATTAAGAAATTTAGGTTTAAGGCAAATATAGAGGACAATTGCATATATGCAAAGTTTAAGAATGGAAAATACATTTTCGTAATCCTATATGTGGATGATATCCTGCTTGCTAGCAGTGATACAAGAATGTTGCAAGAAACAAAAATGTTTTTGTCCTCTAATTTTGATATGAAAGATCTAGGTGAGGCTTCATATGTTCTAGGCATTGAAATTCACCGAGATAGAAGAAACGGGGTTTTAGGACTATCGCAAAAGACATATTTAGAGAAGATCCTAAAGAAATATAATATGCATGCGAGTAAAGCCACACCTGCACCGATAGTGAAGGGCGATAAGTTTGGGGATTTCCAACGCCCCAGGAACCAATATGAGATCGATCAAATGAAAATGGTTCCATATGCTTCAACAGTCGGTAGCTTACAGTATGCACAAGTGTGCACTCGCCCTGATTTAGCATATATCACCGGAGTACTCGGTAGGTATCAAGATAATCCAGGCATAGAGCACTAGAAAATGGCAAAGAAAGCTTTGCGGTATGTGCAAGGCACAAAAGACCTCATGCTAATATATAGAAGATCTGATTCTCTAGAGATAAGAGGGTATTCAGATGCAGATTTTGCAGGAGAGAAGGATGATAGAAAATCCACGTCAGGTTATGTATTCACTCTCGCAGGGGGAGCTATTTCGTGGAGAAGCTCTAAACAAACTCTGGTTGCATCATCTACGATGTATGCAGAGTTTATAGCATGCTATGACGCAACGTTGCAGACCAAGTGGCTAAAGAAATTCATACCCGACTTGAAAGTGGTAGATTGTATTAATAGACCACTTAAGATGTACTGCGATAATGAGCCCGCGGTATTTTACTCTCACAACAACAACTCGAGTAACGCTACCAAACCAATAGAAATAAAGTTCTATGTTGTGAAAGATAAAATCCAGGATCACACTATAAGTCTGGAGCATATAAGTACGAAAAATATGCTAGCGGATCCGCTCACAAATGGCTTACCACCCAGTGTGTTTAGAGAACACATTACCGGTATGGGTTTAAAGGAAAGCCTTATGATCACTGGATAATGGCCCGAGTTATGATCCTTCATAATGGAGAAGTTTATTGTGGCTGATTAATCTAATTGAAATGACAATTTTGATGACTCATGCTCAATGTGCTTTTTTGTTATGAAGTGGATGTCAGCAAAGAGCTTAAGGTTAGAAAAGACTTAAGGTGAGATCGAGGGGGAGATTGTTGGGTCGATCTCTCCATCATCACGGCCCAAAGGCTGTGACGGGCTCTCTCCTTGCGCCCTGATCGGGGGCGTCCAACCAATCAATGGTTGGTGGGCCCCCGTCGCACAGTGCTATAAAGATGGGGTGGGGGGCTAGGGCGCACCTCACGAGGTTGGCCGCGCCGCCAGCACCACCACCCACAAACCCTACCGATTGAGGGAGCACTGGAGCGTCGGGAAGCTCCACCACGACCGCCGCCGATGTCCGGGTGGGTGCGGCGCACACGGTGCCACCGCCCCGACCTCAACCGACGGTTGACCGCACCCCCAACGCCTCCTCAACGCGCGGCCGCCCCAGCGACCGCCACCGCCGCCATGGCCGCTGTCGACCCCGTCGCCACCACCAATGGTCTGTGCATCCCCGTTCCTCCCTCTAGTTTTATATGCTCTAGATCTAGGCGCCCTTCATGCATGAACATGTTTTATCTTATTAATCTAGTTGCACCTGTGTTAATCTACTGCTAGTTGATCCTATAATTCTATCAGCCTCGTCTCAGGTGAGAAATAAGGCTAGTCTCAGCGGAGAGTTTCATTGCACATTTATCTAGATTCAGAACTAAATAACCGTGCCTATCTGATAAAACTCCCATATTAATTATCTTGTCATGTCAGCATAATTACTGATGTGCCATTGAAATTAATAATGCTCATGAAACTCCCACTGAGACTGTCCTAATAGTCTAATAACTATCTTAAATTAATCATGCATGTGACTGCTTTGGGATTAGTGTTATTTTTAGAAAAGATGTTCATAGAGAGCGACAGCACGCTATCGAGCAAACCTGTCACTAAGAAGAAAAGAAGCCGTGGCCCAGCCATTTGCAAATGCTAGACTTTTCTTGTTGAATCAATGCGACATATAGTGCAAGAAGCTTTATTGTGCCGGCCAGTTAGATACGCATGGCGATATAACGCTGTGCAAGCACCACTGCACCGACGGCTTTGCTGTAGAACAAATGTGAGATTTCGTGGTGTATTGAATTATTGTGTTTGGTGTGTCGTGCCTTCGTGATGCTTTTATTTGGTGCCGGGTCGGATATGGACCGATGTCAACTTTAAGGTTTGAAGTGCGCCTTCATATTTTCTGTCCGTGTGAGGTAGTGACAAGTCTATTTGGCAATAACATTCCTCTTAGCTTACGGAAATTGTAGTGGGCTTCAAACAGAATCTGCTATTCTAAGATGCGCAACTACATTGACCACCTGGAGCTGGAGTTGAGAGGGTGGTACAGCGTCAAATGCTAATGCATGCGAAATATATTTGCCACATGCTAGGGTTTTCAATTGGTACCATCATATGTGGTGAGCTGGTTTTATGGTCCATGGAAGGTAACAAGAGGTTATAAAAAAAATCAGTGAACGTCTATCAGTCGTTCGATCTCGATTGAGTACTAGATATACATGAATCATTATGAACAAATTACAGACATGACAGATACATATTCAATGAAATGTGAACGTGTAAGTGCTATAGACGTTCATAACAACACACATCTACTTCGGCAATAACATTCAACATCACTTGGAAAAACACACATGCACTTGGCCATTTAAAATATGAGTTGCAGAGATTTAAACATATATCGATAGATTTTTGGTAGACAAACACAATAGCTAACTAGCATGCAGTTCATGCAGATACATATATAAACAGAAGATATACAAGATAGACAACTAAATTAACTTAGCAGTTCATCAACCGGACCAACCTAAACATCAACTAGAGCTAATCATGAAGTGAGCAGGTCATCACTGGACCAAGCTAAGCATCAGCTAGAGCTATTCATCAACTGAGCAGCTCATCACTATATATAAATAGTGGCACAACGAATGAAAAGCCTACCTAGTGTGATCGAAATAGGGAAATTTGTTCATAATAAAATAGGTTTGCTAGATTACACCGCAATGACAGCACCAGCAGCGCCTTCGCCGTTGCCATCCCCACGATGGAGGTCATGGTCAAAGGTAAGGCACCGGTGCCTCGTGGTGAGGTCACGCTCCAAGGCAGCCCTGGCTGCAGATCTAGCCCGTGCCTCGAGCGCAGACTACCTCCCCACAATGGTGGCTGTCTCATCTGCGGTGGCACGGGCGGTAGAGGCAAGGGATTTCTGCACATCTTCCACGGATCTGGTCGCGGCAGTGACTAAGGAGCAGAGGAAATCCGGCCTCGCCGCTGAGGCAACAGCCGCGCGTGTTGTGGCCTCAACAAGGCTAGTCACCATGGCCGCCAAATCTACTGCAGCCCTGGCCTCCTGCTCCGCGGTCGGCTTTGTAGATGAGGATGCGGGGGAAGGAGTGGCGGTGGTGGGGTTGCGGCGGGGAAGGAACGGTGGTTGGCAATTGTGGGGAAGAGCGGCGGTCGACGGTCGGGGGAGGGGGGGCGAGGAGCGGCAATGGGCCGGTGGTGCAGCGGGGGAGGAGGGATAGTTGGCAATTGGGGGACGATTGGTGGTTGGCGGTAATAGGGGAGGCGAAGAGCAGCGGTCGGCTGGGCTGTGGCAAGGGAGAGGAGCAGCGATGGGCCCGGGAGATGCAATGAGGGAGGACCAGCGGCTGTGGCGGAGGTTTAGTTGATAAGGTTTGGGCACAACAACAGGAAAAAAGGCTGGTAATGATCTCATATATATAGCCTTGTGAGGCATTTTATGCGAGTAATATTTGGGCCACTTAGAATGGGATATCATTCTAGGCGGCCTAGTTTGACGCCGCTTAGAATGTTTTCTATTTTTTTCAAAAAAAGTATAAACTTGTTCGTATCATTGGATTGTTTCTATTCATCCAAAATATTAGGATAATTAACATAACTTGTTCGTGGCACTACCACTATCCAATCTAGATCTCAACACGAAAATAAACACATAACGAACTGATACATCTGACAAGGCTTGTGGTCTTTTAACATATTTTGGACCTCGGTTTCTTGGACCTAACTGACACAGAAGAAGGTCGCATACTCCCCCACCAGTACTAGGTGTGGCTATGGAATCTGTCAACGTCCACTGGAGAAGGAAGCCACATGAACAACATGGTGCCAATATCGTCGTCATGCACGATCAGGCAACTGAAGTATTCGATCATGATGTCATATTGAAGAGGTAAATTTCAATTAGCCAAAATAACTATAAGAGTTATATAGCATTTCTTCTAGAAACTACATGTGGTGTTCGGCTTAAAAACATGTATTACATTTCTTCAAGCAATAATGAACTTTATGTCACATCCTACATTATTCATGCAACTGCTGCAAGCAAACTTCATGTGTTTATATGCATCAAACAAGTGCAAATTAATATGGTTGGTTAATTTATTAAATAGATAATTTGTATATCCCATTCACAGAATTGCCAAAAAAATTAAAATCAGACACTCTCTAGGTGTAACGTGTCTAAGGTTCTTCAAGATTGAGTGAAGGACCTGAAATGGCGACCAGAGAGGGGGAGAGTGAATGGGAGCCGATAAAAATTCTTTCCAACCAATCCGGCTATTCTCCAAATCAACTCCGACTCCTCCGAAAGCGATCTTGCCAAGATTACGTAGCCACTGTCAAGCTACTGACCCTAGGAACAAGAAAGACGCAGCGGATCTCGAATCGATCGAAATGAACACAAACCGAACCGAAACAAGACTCGATTCAACACACCCAGGGGGCAGTTAAACCGGGTCAGGGGGGCGGTTAAACCGCCTGGGCCTGGGAACTTCGGGAAAAAGTCAAATCGAAAGTGGATCTCCCAAACCGCTTGAGATCTTGAGGCGAGATTTTGGTCAGATGATTTAGACCTTCAGTGGAGTGTTTTCCCAAAAGATCTCGGCCTCTAACTCACTAGAACACCCGGAATGTTAAATCTAAGGAAGAACATCTTGACCTCGAGTTCATCACGAAAACTTCAAATCCAAAGCGATTCCCGGCGTTTGGGGGCAAGGGATAACCAGCAAAAGAGGCACAAGGCACTCATACGTGAATCCCCCAAAGAAATCTGAGAGAAATCGCCCAAGGAAGTGAAGAACGAAAATCCTCCAAAAATAGCTCCGAAAATACCTCCGAAAATAAGAAAAGCAAAGGGAGCTCGTGGATTCAAATCATGGCACAAAGATGAACAGAACAAGCTCAATCAACAAACCATGAATTCACCTATACAAACTACGAATGATTCCAAATAGTTCTAGGTGGAGGGGATGAAGGGGAAAACTAGTTCAAAGAGAAAAAACAAAGAGAACTATAAGGAGATGACTAAAAGAGATAGCAGCCACCAAGCCCTAGCGGGCCTATTAGTAGTCCAAGTGGTGCTGCTCTAAAGATTAAAGTACCCCTAAGTGATACATACCCCTCAGGGGCAAATTTGACATTTGGTTTCAGATATTTTCCAGCTGGGACACCTTCCACCGCAAGCTAGCTTCCCTCCGACGCAAGCCTTGCAGTCACGCCGCGTGTCCTCTGGATCGAAGCTCCTCGACGCCGATTTTGGGCCGGCCCAGGGGGAGGCGGTTAAACCGCCCCTGGCTGGTCACCTCAGCCCAGCTGCCCAAACTTCGCCTCGTCGAGTCCTCGGCCTTGGTTTTGAGGCCCAAACCAAGGGAAACCGTCCACCGATGATTTTGTGGCCAAATCACCAAACCCCGCATACAAGCTTCGATCGTTAGCCGCCACCTTGCACCGGCTTCACGTCCCCATACGAGCTTCGGTTGTGAGCCGCTACCTCGCACCGGAACTACGTCCCCTTGCTCGTTCTTGCCAGCATGTGAACCGCACTTGATCCATCTGGCCACCGGGTCCCTCGAACCAAGCCTACTTGTCTCTCCACTCCTCGGAGGCCGCCATGGCTAAGAACTTTCGCGCCTGTTCTTCACCTGCACCAATGCAATCAAGCCGCATTCTACACCTGCAATACTTGAGCCAAGGGAAACGTCAATCCACACCACATTGTCAATCACTCATCACACCAGGAAGCGACCATCCACTTGTCCTCGGACACACCGGGTCTTCAATCTCCCCCTTGATGAGTGCATTGACAACACACACATAGTAACCAATGATATTAGAAGAAAAAGAAAAGAAATCGAAAACAAGATCAAGCAAGTGACTAAAAGCAAGAACAAGCCGAGAACAAAGTCACTTCGCAAGAGAAAGCTCCAGAAACGCCGATCCTTCAAGAAGAAGCGAAAGGGCTCAACACCATCGGCAAAAGAGCAAAAGCACAAAACACAAATCACAAATCTCCAATTCACTTTTCAGAACACTCAAAGCACTCCCCCTGCAAAGATGCAACTCCCCCTGAACAAGTGAACTTGTGCGTGCGAAAAACACTCGAAAATGCTCAAAATCCCACAAATCATGTGCTCACTGCACGGGGGCGTAGAAACTTCACAAATTTTCAAAAACTTCCTTTTTGGCAAAGCTCTCATCAAGTCTCACACAAATCCAACAAATTAAGCTCAAAAACTTTCTCACAAGTTCAGCAACTTCTCCCCCTTGCAAAATGCTCCATAAATTCTCCCCCTTGTTGACAATGCACAAATCAAGGAAAAAATGTACAAAATGCAACTACAAGCTTCTCAAATATACCATGAGCAATACAAAATGCTACAAGTTAGAGAAGAGGCAAATAAGATAGTTCATCATGTGACACGGGCATTGCCATCAAGAAGGTAAAGACATATATTCAATTGACAAAGCCATGAGCAAGTTGTGTAGTTTTATCAAAAATGTCACCACATGAGCAAAGTCCTAACCATGGATTGTTCAAGCAAAAATGAACTTCATCTCACCAAAAACATGAAAGGACAAGCATTGTTGACAAAAGATCATTACAAACGCCCAAGTTCTATCTCATGTCATGTCAAAGCACGGAGCCATGTGTTCACTTCTCATGGGAGACTTCTCCGGCAAACAACATGCAACCGTTTAGCACCCATGTGTGCAAGTGTGTGCAATGGTGAAAGCATAAAGACATGAGCATAATTTTCAGCAAATATATCTTTTGCTCATCTTTCTTCTTTCATGCATAGACATCTCATTTTTCAAGTTTTTCAAATTAAGCATGGTACATGAAATGTCTTTGCAACAAAAAGAAGCTTATGCTCCTCCACAAGATAAAGCATGGGCTAAACATTTACAGTGACAAAGATCTTTGACCCAATTGAAAAGAATATCAACCTAGCATGATCTTAAGCAAAATATAGCCATTTTGGCTCAAACAAGACATGCAAAGGCATTTACTCATGGGATGATGAGAGTTTAAGTTCAGTTTGTCATTTTAATTCAAAAAGTGACTATCTCAAAGGAATATATATCAGGACCATCAGGAGCATAGCCAACAAAGCATCCAATCCCTAGCAAGCTTGCCTAAAATCTAAAATGTAGCAAATTGTAGCAGTCACTGTATATAGGAGAAGCTCATCCCAAGATATGATACAAAAGATGAAATAAAGATACAAAAGCAAGAAAAATGTACATCAAGATACAAGAGCGAAAAATGTACATGAAGATACAAAGATGGTACAATAGAATACATATGCTACAAGAGAAGCCTCCAAAACTCAGCTCTGAAAAACGCACACACACCAAGTTCTCCTCGCAAGCGGGTGAAGGTAACTTGGTCAAGTGGCTCAGTGAAAATGTCTGCAAGCTGGTTTTAGGTAGAAACATGGGCAAGCTCAAACTTAAAACACAAGCGCGATCAAAGCACAAATACAAAGCTCCCCTGGAATGTGTAACAAAATGCAAATCCAAGGTTCAGGTTCAAACATCAAACTCCCCATAATATGCACAACCAAATTGCCAACACAGCAAACTCACAAACTCATGCAATCCAAAAGCTAAAGATACACAAGTGAGTACAAGAGTGTACAAAAGATATACTCACACTACAAAGTGTTCAAAGGCCACATCGAGGCGATCCAAAAAGTGTGGAGAACCATCAACCAAAAGTTCTCCACGCCTCCCACCTGCACAATCAAAAGCGAGAACGAGAATGGGAGAATGACTCGACATTGGGGTTAGCACAAAAAGAGTCAAACCAGTGTCGGGCCATCTGCTCAAAGGAGGGGTTAGCAAAATCAACGTTACTCCTTGGAACCCTCTCACGTCTCACCGTAGGACCCGTAGCACCACGCGGGAAAAAACGTGGCCTAGACTCTCTCCTCGCCTCAAAGCTACGGTCAAACCTCCCTGAACTAAACTGACCATGAGCAGGAGGCCACCTAGCAAACTCACCACAAGCTGGAACACCGCGACTACTCAAAGAAGGAACTGTACGCACAAAGGCCTCTCTCCTAAGCAAGGGTGAACGAGACATAGGCACACTACGGGAAGAGTAGTACCTGTCCCTGTTACCCAACTCCTTCTTTCGCCTCACTTCTCTCTTCTTCCTCCAACAAAACTCTTCTAGGTGACCATCCCTTCCACAATGATCACAATGGAAGCGGACTGGTTTTGGCTTTGGGGTTTCTCTCGGCTGTGGCTTCTCTCTCTTCTGGTAAACCCCACTCTTCACAAAGGTCACTCTCTTTTGGAAGTTGTTTATCTTTGGGGGAAACTTGGGAGGATCGGAAGTGGTGTCAAGCTTGTTCAACAGGTGGTTGGGTTTAGGTGAGAAGCTGTTCTTTGGTGGAGTTTTCTCGGTGGTGTTGGGGTGTTTGTGGTCGACTGGTTTGCTCTCTCTCTTTCTCACCACTACACTCACCAGCTTTCTCAGAACCCAGACCACGACCATCAGCTCTCTTGAACCCAGCAATCAACATCTTAAGCTGTGGCTCGCGACCCGACAACCAACCCAAACACTGTCGCAACTCATCATTCTCATCTTGCAAACGATCAACACATTGTTCTAGCTCAACATTTTTCAAAGCGACAACATCACAAGCAGAACAAGAATTTGCAATAGGAGATTTCAATTGAGCTTCA
The DNA here is from genome assembly GCA_015476505.1 of Urochloa ruziziensis. Lineage (NCBI taxonomy): Eukaryota > Viridiplantae > Streptophyta > Magnoliopsida > Poales > Poaceae > Urochloa > Urochloa ruziziensis. The sequence continues at coordinate 41,351,185 of CM027123.1, forward strand.
AGCAAACTGATCATGGTACGAGATTCAAGCAACTGAGCATGTAAAGCAGGACATGAAGTACAAGCACCTAGTAAAGAAGATCTAGACTTCAACTCGGCAAGCTCAACCCTAGCACTTTCTAGTTCATCAAGGCATGTCATGTGTTTGTCCTTAAGAGCTACCAGATCAGCTAGATGCACATCACAAAACGAGCATTCAATTTCATCAGACACAACAGGAGCATCTCTCAGCACACCAATCTCAGACTCAAGGTCAACTATTCTCTTTGTAGACTCACCAAGCAAGGACTCAAAATCCATTGCCTTCTTTCCAGTCTCAGAAAGTAAGGCCTCAAGTTCAGCTACTCTTTCCTTGGACTCTCCTAGTAAAGACCTAAACTCTCTCTTCTCCTTGTTGGTCTTTCTAAGCACATCATCCCGATTATCGACCAACTGCTCTAGCCTAGCAATCTCCTTACACAAAGAGCTGGGATCGGTCAATACCTCATCCTCAGAGTCAGAGTCGGAGTCATAGTCGGAGACGTTCTTGGAATCATGTGCCATGGTGCAGAAGTTCATAGCAGCGCAGGAGAGCCCGTTGAAGTTGCGTTCTTGTGCTTCTTCTCCTTGCGGTGGCCGTGGTCTTCATCCTCGCTGCTCGAGCTCGAGCTTGACGACGTGTTGGTGTTCTCCTCCTTGTTCTTGTGCTTGGAGTGGTGCTTGTCCTTGGAGCGGTGCTTGTGCTTGTCTCGCGGTCGATGCTTGCGGTTGTAGTCGTTCTTGATCTCCTCCGGGCACTCAGCGATGAGGTGGCCCATCTTCCCGCATCTGTAGCAAGTACTCCCGGCACACCTCGAACCCTTCCGGTTCTAGTACATGCGCTCGAACCTCCTCGTGAGCAACGCGAGATCCTCCTCGCTCAGCTCCTCATATTCCTCATCTGGAAGAGACACAAGAGAAGACAAAGCAAAGTGTCTGGAAGTATTAGCATGTCCATAACCAGAGCCACCGACTGGAGCCAGACTATGAGGATCAGTCAGACTCTTAGCCTTGGCAAGCAACTGTCTATCAACCTCAGAAGACTTCAGTTTAGAGAAAAGCTCATCAACAGACAAGGTTTCATAGTTAGCCGACTCCATGATCGCCTCAACCTTGGCACCCCACACGGATCTATCAAGTGCTTGCAAGAGCTTGATAGCTCTGTCATGATCCGAGTATGGGAGTACGGTAATGTTGGCTTTCATGTTGTTGACTATGGAAGTGAAGCGCTGTAACAAAGCATCAACAGACTCTCCAGGCAAGTGAGCAAAATTCTCATACTCTCTGCGATACATCGAGAAAAGCCTAGCCTTCACATGGCTATCACCACCGTGGGCTACCTTGAGCTTCTGCCAGATCTGGCTAGCTAGGTCCTCGCCCAAAACTCGCTCAAACTCCTCAGCCGACAAAGCACGGAACAAGTAATCGATAGCTCTAGCGTTTGCCTCGAACTTATCTTTTGCATCCTAGGCATCTAAGTTGGTGGGATTGACATAGTTTTCATCTTTGGTCACATCCCACAACAACTTTCCTTTGCCTCACAAGAAAGCGCCCATACGCGCAACCAGTTCGGATAATTTTTCCCATCGAAGTGCGGAGGCCCGGAACCCCGATCTTGGTATGCCATCTTTGGATCTTAGACTGGTTAGAGTCGCAAAGACCCGTAACCGGCTCTGATACCAATTGAAGGACTGAAACAGCGACCAGAGAGGGGGGAGTGAATGGGAGCCGATAAAAATTCTTTCAACAAATCCGGCTATTCTCCCAAATCAACTCCGACGCCTCCGAAAGCGATCTTGCCAAGATCACGTAGCCACTGTCAAGCTACTGACCCTAGGAACAAGAAAGACGCAGCAGAACTCGAATCAATCGAAACAAACACAAACCGAACCGAAACAAGACTAGATTCAACGCACGCAGGGGGGCGGTTAAACCGCCCGGGCCTGGGAACTTCGGGAAAAAGTAAAATCTAAAGTGGATCTCCCAAACCGCTTGAGATCTTGAGGCGAGATTTTGGTCAGAAGTTTTAGACCTTCAGTGGAGTGTTTTCCCAAAAGATCTCGGCCTCTAACTCACTAGAACACCCAGAATCTTAAATCTAAGGAAGAACACCATGACCTCGAGTTCATCCCGAAAACTTCAAATCCAAAGCGATTCCCGGCGTTTGGGGGCAAGGGATCACCAGCAAAAGAGGCACAAGGCACTCATACGTGAATCCCCCAAAGTAATCCGAGAGAAATCGCCCAACGAAGTGAAGAACGAAAATCCCCCAAAAATAGATCCGAAAATACCTCTGAAAATAAGAAAAGCAAAGGGAGCTCGTGGATTCAAATCATGGCACAAAGATGAACAGAACAAGCTCAATCAACAAACCATGAATTCACCTATACAAACTACGAATGATTCCAAATAGTTCTAGGTGGAGGGGATGAAGGGGAAAACTAGTTCAAAGAGAAAAACAAAAGAGAACTAAGGAGATGACTAAAAGAGATAGCAGCCACCAAGCCCTAGGGGGCTATTAGTAGTCCAAGTGGTGGTGCTCTAAAGACTAAACTACCCCTAAGTGATACATACCAATCAGGGGCAAATTTGACATTTGTTTTCAGATATTTTCCGGCTGGGACACCTTCCACCGCAAGCTAGCTTCCCTCCGACGCAAGCCTTGCAGTCACGCCGTGTGTCCTCTGGATCAAAGCTCCTCGACGCCGATTTTGGGCCGGGCCAGGGGGAGGCGGTTAAACCGCCCCTGGCTGGTCACCTCAGCCCAGCTGCCCAAACTTCGCCTCGTCGAGTCCTCGGCCTTGGTTTTGAGGCCCAAACCAAGGGAAACCGTCCACCGATGGTTTTGTGGCCAAATCACCAAACCCCGGGTACAAGATTCGGTCGTGAGCCCCTACCTCGCACCGGAACCACGTCCCCTTGCTCGTTCTTTCCAGCATGTGAACCGCACTTGATCCATCTGGCCACCGGGTCCCTCGAACCAAGCCTACTTGTCTCTCCGCTCCTCGGAGGCCGCCATGGCTAAGACCTTTCGCGCCTGTTCTTCACCTACACCAATGCAATCGAGCCGCATTCTACACCTGCAATACTTGAGCCAAGGGAAACGTCAATTCACACCACGTTGTCAATCACTCATCACACCAGAAAGCGACCATCCACCGGTCCTCGGACACACCGGGTCCTCATTGAGAGAGGTGCTAAACCTAAAAACCATGTTCTATGATTAAAGGTAAATTTCTAGCCACTTTAGAGATTAACGGTTCAAATTTTTAGAATTATATATTATATATCCAGTAAATATGCTAAAAACATTTCATCAAAGGGGTTTCAAAATTAAGAGACCACATATACCTTGAACCATGTTTGTATGATTAAAGGCAAGATTTATTGCATTTATATGCAAAATATGGCAATTATATATATACCATAAAAACAGTAAATACATTTAAGAAATATCCATTTATAGAAGTCGTCGAACAGAGGGAGACACACCGAAGGAAACCACCGGCCGTTGCAAGTCCTTGAAGTTGCCTAGGAGATGGCATTGGCTAGACCCTAGCCACCATGGTTGGCCCTGCGTGGTGAAGCCATCGTGGGGTTCCAAAGACATGCGTTAGATTCATTAAGGCACATGTATATTAGATGGTGATATAAATCATTTGGTACTTTGATCTACTATGATTCGTGCTTATTTCTATGTGTAGCTACAATCGACTGGGACATCAGGTTGGGAAACTGATGTGGATAATTCCCTGTGTGCTGCCCATGCATGGTTGACTGAGGATACTGAATTGTCAGCTACACAGGCTGCATGTTGTAGCGATTTCCCAACAACTACGCTTGTTACATCTATTTGAACATGATGGGTCATATACCAAGGTACCTGAAGAACCTTCTGAACAGTAGGATCATGTTGGATTTGAGTGTTTCCTTGAGGTGGTGCTTGCAACTGACCCATCGGTTGATGAGCCTATGGGATGTACTGTTGGTCCATCAGTTGTTCAGCCTAAGGGGGCTTACTGTTGACCCATTGGCTTTTGAGCCTAAGGGGTTTGTTGTTGACCCATTGGCTATTGAGCCCAAGGGGTATGCTGTGAAGATTGTTGGGTCTGTCCTTGAGGAGGTTGTTGAGTCATCTGAGCTGTACCTCCTACTGCACTAGTAGTCCCCACATTGATCATTAAGTCTATTAGGCATACTCAAACTCGGGTTGGGGATGAATCCTAGCGAAAGCTTGAACATCTCCTTTCGCAACGATGCAGTTAGCGGTGGCAATATTTGTGGTGGTGTAGTCTGAACAAGTGTTCAGTGTTGTTGGGCGAGGTTGGACTGATACAAATATGGCAGCGATGGGTATCTGTCAACCGTTGATGCCACGACTATGTCTTTTGTTGTTCCATCAGCCGATGTCCTAGATAGCATGTACTCTGGTCCTTTGTATCCTTGAATGAAGAATACACTACCAATAACTTCCACCATAGAACTATGCACCATATCCCTAAACACCGGTGATTGATTGATCAGTTCATGGCCAACAGATTGATCAACCATCTCCTGGAACTTTGGAGTGTTCTGACAGTAATGGTGATTTCTCGAGGTTCCGTAACTGTGCCCTTCAAGGTAGCTTCGCCTCTTTTTGTGATGCTGAAGGCACTAAGGAGAGCCTTGTGATACTCCTCCATCTTGGGCACCACCAACTTCTTTTGCTCTTCATTAAGATCATCTTCAGTTATAGGGAGTATGTTGTCTTTATCCCCTCTATTGGCCCATTGACATTGCTTAACATCGCCACTAGTGTTCCCAGTAACAGCGCTAGGAAATGCCATTGTGTCGTATATATGTCCACACATTTACAGAAAGGATCCACAAGCACACAGATATACTATTGTAGCATTTCATCTGGAAGTATTCAAGGTATCGTTATTTATATTTTCCCATAGGATGGCATGGCTAAAGAGGTAACCATATACATGCTCAAGACAGATATAACTAAGGGATAGACCTCAGCCTAATATAGGAGCAAGATAGATAAATAGATATGATATGTATATGATGTACGGATAGATTGACACACACGATCCAGTCTCATATAAAGAATAAAAAAATAAACCTAAGGTTAGCAGGAGCATAGGCATGTACTCATGTCAGGGGAAATTATACAACACATAAGATTAGGGCTCAGAGATAGACTGTCAGACATTGTGCTGTCAGGGAATGATATCTTTCCAAACTCCTATGTTGTACCCAAACATAGGAGACTCAGAAGTCTAAGTGAGTGCTGTCACCAGTCATCGCCTATACCCCAGTGAATCAGTAGGATACACAGGCACTTGATGGATCCAGTACACCCAGGCACCATGCCCGCATACGTGGGATCTATCCTAGCCTCCTCGGGTCTCCCACCCTTCGGATGCACAAGTAAAAGACTAGGATTTAGCTAAAAACACACCAAGCTAATGATATTGCCTATATCATCTAGCCTAAGCTTACATGATGTATAACTCGATAAAGCACTAAGCATGATATAGAATAGAACCACCATAACATAGCAACCATATGACATGATATGATAGCAAGGAAATATAACAACCATGATCTCTATTATGAATATAACTCTGACAAGTCCGATATAAAACCATACGAAAAGCCGAAGATTGCTCAGCAACCCGACGAAAGCTTGCACTCTGTATGAAGGGTTCTAGCCTAGTTCCTCTAGCCTAAGGATTACAAGTGTAGCACTAGAGTAGAGAGGGGGGGAGAGGCTCAAAATGTGTTGTCTGTACAGTGGTGCTCCTCTCCTCCTTTTATAGCTTGGCGTTGGTTGGTTATGGAGAGGATAAGGGCACGAGGATGAAGAAACCGCCTTCACCAATGCACCATAGGGCGACATGTGGTGACTAGGCTTGGAGGGCAGCCTAGGTTTGACCAACCTCCATTTTGCACGTCCCTAGGTGATGCCATCCCGGCATCGCGTTCGCGTGGTTGACTGGTAAGTGGGCCTTGGTGGTGATCTTTGGTGATTCCCACCAAGTTGAGGCAGTTTGCTCTACCGGGGGGCTGGATCCTTTGTGCATTCACAGGGTGTGATCTGCTGCCCAGTTCTTGTATGTTTCTTTCTATTTCCAAACTTGTGTCCCTGAAAAGGCTTATTATGCAATACATGGATAGATATTTTGTCTGGGGTAAGGAGTAGCTAACTAAAATCAAGCTCGCTACCCGCTTACCTTGTGCTCCCTGGTGGGTCCGGTTAGAAAAGTTCTAGGCTAGTCGCGTCTACCGTTCCTTGGATTCGATATCCAGGTTCTTACTCCCCTGGTAAAAGGCTACATCGTACTCCGTGCGCTTGCGGATTTAGTTAGGCTAAGGAGTGCCAACAGCGGTGAGCCATTTTCTAAAAAAAGAGGGGGGCTAAATAAAACAAAAACTTAATGAGACATATAAAAATGATAAATAAGCAGCACTGAAGTCAAGAATGCGAAGTTACCTTCCGTAAGTAGCGAAGACGTCAACCAATTGTCAGAAGGAAGCAAGCGGGAGTAAGAGCAAGGGTCCGGCTCCAACCTATATATAGGGGGGGGGGAGGAACCCTAAGAGAAATAATGCTCTCCTGAAATCTCGGGAATAGCAACCGTCCAGTTTTTGCGCAACTGAGATCTCGGGAATAGCAACCATCCCATAAAAAAAATTGAACGGGACGTTGGGGGGAGGCGCTTCCGGAGATCATGTTTGTATGGTTTCGAGAGGTCATGATGGCGAGCCAGGTCATTCGCTCTCGAGGGGCTACTGTCGGGGAACACGGCTTCGGAAGCAACCCCCTTGGCAGAGTCTCCGCTGTCGTTGTCTCTTAACAGTGTTTTTCTTTCAGTACGTCAAGATTTAGCAGCTGCCATACATGGAGTCCGACGGCAGGAGAGAATCGCGAAGGTGATTGTAAGACTTTGGGGTTAATCCAGACAGAGGGCGGTTGATCAGTAAGCAGTTTTGGCGCTCAGAGACTGCAAAAGGTATCGAAGAGGAGCATGCGAGGCTCGAGGACTACAAGGGGTGGCAAAATGGGCGTAGCGCTTCGTGAAGAAGGATGATTTGAAAGGCGTGCGAGTGAAGAAGACAGCGAGGTTATGGGCATTTTCGTCAATAGAAAAGTCTGGTTTGATAAAAGTGTACCGGAGTGTAAAGTAGTGACGTATAAAGTTATAGCTGTAAAGCAAAAGGAAATGACTTTTAAGCCCTAGGAATATTCCGGGAATGTAGCAGTTGGAGGGGTAATCCCCAGAAACTTGTAAAGTGACTGCGCTATAAAAGGAGGGCTACTGTACTGAAAAGGGGATCGGCTTTTCAGGAGAAAAGATACTTTCGACTCAGCGAAGTGTTCCTGGTTCTCACTTGGGTAGTTTTCTTGGGTCATTCGTTGAGTAGTTCTTTGGCTGTTGGCTAGTCTTTTGGCTAGAAGGTCTTTTATCCCAACACAAGGCGCCTGCTCTTAAGCACACCTTTTGGTTGATCCCTGACCGTCTTGCCTGCCTCCGGGCCCCACGACGACCTGGTGAGACGAGAGGCAAAGATTCCCCCTCGACGTCGGACTATGTAGTCTTGGTCTTGAACCGGTCGTCCGTCTCCCGACCTTGGGGGTCGGGCGAGGCGAACGTTCCCCGAGCCGAGTGTTCGTCTCCCATCTCTTATCGGGGGTCGGGCGAGGCAAACGTTTCCCGAGTCGTGTTCTTATCCGTCCCGACCACGCTGAGTCGGGCGCGGCGTCGTTTGTTGGGCCACTTCCTCCTTGCGGGCCGGGCCAGTTCTGCCTATGCCTCCGTTTATTTTATACGCATATTCCTTGCCTTGGGGGGCCCTGGTACTGCCCCCTGACAGTAGCCCCCGAGCCCTTGGGGGAGTTTGTGAACTCGTCCGGGGGCTTTGTTTTTGAGATCGTGCTTGATTTGGTGGCTTTTCGGGCCCTTTTCATGTGTGGTGTCGTCCTTCTCGAGGTCTCACCCTTCATCCTTTTCCGTTGATTTCCTCCCATGCACCTTTGTCAGAAGAATGTGGGGAGTTAGGACCGCCTCGCGCTTTTTCCTAGTTTGGTCGTAGCACAACGTCCATTAAGCTTCTAGCGGGTAACTCGAGTAAAGTCCGGCTGCCCATTTGCTAGGCGCCGATGGACCCGCTGGGGGTCAACTTCAAGAAATTCATGCTGTCCTGTCCCATTCTGGTTCTTGGGGTTGTTCGCCCGACCCCAAGGGCTAGTTGCCCCCTCTCGAAGAGGTTTCCTCATGAGTCACATCAGCCCGGACTCGAGCACGTTACGTTGGCCCATGCACTGTCGTACGCATGGGAGTTTGACCGCCAGTTGGCTGCCCTTCGCTTCGTCCCTCACTTTTTATATTTGCCCGGGTAGCCATCGCGACCCGTTTGTGGGCTGGCCTTCGAACCCGAGGCAGTTTGGGCCGCTTGGGACACCTACGGCCCAGGCCGGTATTCCTTACCTTGGTGTGGCCCGAGGAGGTAAACCGTCTGGCTCCAGGCGTGCCGTTTTAGGTGCGTGTGGTGGTCGTGGTGGGTCCCTTTAGGTGACGTGGGCGGAGTCTCTGGTGGCGTCCCGTTGAGGGAGAGTTATTGCTCCTGCCCGTTTGTCCTAGGGGAATAAAAAGGGAGGTGAGGCTTGTGTTGTTCTTCTTCCATTCTCTGTCACCTGTCTTTTCTCGCGCTCGTCGTCTCGTGCTTAACCGTTCTCGCTTTCGCTTCACTGTCCTTTGTTTTTCGCCACGCTTTACCGCCATTGCAACTGTTGATGGATCTGTCAAGGGTCGCTATGTGTGGCGCTCGTCCCCTTCTTTGAGCGTGGCTTCTGGATCCCTCCGCACTGGTTTTTGCGGGGGCTCTTGTCTGAGTTTGGCATCAAGCTCAACCACCGCAACCCAAATGTCTCGGGTTCGTTGCGCTGTGTGAGGGGTTATTGGGGATCGAGCCGCACTGGGATGTTTTCCGCTACTATTTCCGCGTGCAGCTCTTTCCTCGTGACAAGAAGGCATCGTCGGTAGGGTGTGTTGGCATCTGCCTTCGTACCGATCGGAAGAAGGATTTCATCGACTTTGCCTTCCCCACGTCGAACAAGGGGTGGCATGATCAATGGATCTACATCCGCAACTTCTTCGAGACGCGTTTTCCTCTGTACACCGGGCGTGTCTTCTTCAAGAAGAAGAACCGATGGGGCACGAACCTCTCGCTCCTGGACCGGAATCGCCTCCACGGGCTGATCTCTGCGACCCGTCGGCTGAAGTTGGATGGCTTGACGGGCGCCGGTGTTATCGCCTTGTACCAGGCGAGAAGGATCGCGTCACTGATGCTCCAGCGCCTGCAGATGTGGGAGATGGAGCCCAACGCGGATACCTCAGGCACCCGCCATTCTGAGGAACCCATCAATGACTCCGAGGTCCTAGTGCGTGTCGGGGACGTCGTAGAGAAGAAGAAAATCCCTGATGTGTTCCCATTCCTGGGGGGGCCAAAGGCGATGCCCGACCCTGGGTTCATCCCAGCGGTAAGCTCTATTTTACTCGATTGCTCGATCGTTTTGCGGTATTCTTTTTTCGTGGCCTTGCTAACCGTGTTCCTTTTTTCCGGCCTTAGACGAGCTTCCATTGGTTTTGGAGTCGGCTATTGGTGGTCATTATGTTACGATTTTACCACCAACATTCTGTTACATTTCAGGCTCATCTTGCTCATAACAAAGTGAATTTGATTATTTCTAATGAGTTTCACAAGTTTTGGATAATTTGTTAGTCAAGGAGCAAACAGGTGAAAGAAGGGCCAATTTGGACACAAAGCCAGGCCGGCCGGCCTAGCATAGGCCGACCGGCCCCCTTCTGTGGCCCCTGACCACGTCACGGATCCAGGAGACCACAGACACAACGCTAAGTATCCTAAGATGTGAGATCAATGTCGGATTGATCCAAGGACCCGAAAGGCCTAAGCTATGGTTTGCATGGATTGAAGGGCCCACCAACCTTGGATTCCCGGACAGTTTTGATCCAAAGCAACCGTTACCGACCTCAGGATCTAATCTAGAGCGTCCCTAAAGAAGGTGGTGCCACGGGGCAGCTAGACCAGGCCGATTGGCCTAGTCTAGGCCGGCCGGTCTCCCCCTGAGGCCACCATGTGCCCCCCTTTGCGCGACAGTTAAGCACGAGCTTAGCTTAAGCTTGATGTCGGGAACCGACCCTAAAGACTATAAAAGGGACCCCTCTTCACCTTGAGAAGACACACCACATTGGAGAGAAGACCTACCACAACGCCAAGCTCTACAAGGAAAGAACAAAGAGATGGCACGACAAGCGCATCAAGATCAAGCATTTCAGAGCGGGAGATCAGGTATTGCTTTTCAACTCCCGAATTCGTTTGTTTGGTCATGGTAAGCTTAGAAGTGGGAAGGTCCTTTCAAAGTTTTAGATGCCGCCGATCATGGCGCAATAACCCTCCAGGATAATTACGGAAAAATATTTCTCGAATCCGAAATGCCGGGGCTCAAAGAGATGGACGTCTACGAGCTAACCGAGTTACCTAGTCCTGGTCCAGGCGGGACCTAAAAATGACCCCAACCTAGGATAGATTTCCCTTTTCCATTTTCTTTTCCTTTTCGTTAAACTTTTACTAGCCAAATTCTAAGAAACTTCTGGAAGAAGGAAGAGTGGAGCAAACACGAAAAATCTCAGGAGCAACCGGGACAAGGCCAAGCCGGCCGGCCTCAACCAGGCCGATCGGCCCAGCCTGAGCTCATCCCGAGACGCTCCTCCTTTGAAACGCTCCTCCCGTTATCCCTTCTGAGAATCCGCAGGGTTTGGGTGAGGGGCGTCGTTTTAAAACGAAAGGCTCCCCACTCTTCTTCATTGTGACAATCTAGGTGTTCATTAGCTTAATCACCTGCTAAACCTTTTGTCTTAGCCTAATTAAGTTTAATTTGGCCTCACCTAGATTTTCACTTAAGGAATCCTACCAAAAATTCCCTTGCACCTCGGTGAACTTTTGACCTTGCACGGTTGGCATGGTTCGAATTTGAAATTTCACTTAAGAACTTGAAAATTGACCAATACAAAAGTTGTTCAGTTTTTAATGGGACACATTTTTGTCATTTGGCTCGTTTCGAGATTTTGAGTGGAAGGCACCTTTAATCCCAGTCAAAGTCAGTCAAACACAGAAGTTCACTGCAGGCTGGCACCCGAGTCCATGCTGTTTTCTACTCAGTTTTCTCTCGAATCCACTCACTTTTTTATAGGTCAACCTTTACAAAAGTTGTAGCTGGTAACCTGGAACACAACTTTGATTTTTGGAGATTTTGAACTTCAGTTCAAAATTTCGGAGAAAAGTTGGTTTGAATGGACGCCCGGCATGTGTTCGACGGATTGCCGGCGCTCTCCGGCGCCGTACGAGTCACGCGCCCGACAGCGCCGCCACGAGGTGGCCAGCCTCTGACGCGGACGCCGAGGCCGCGCCCGCGCCTTAGATGCGCCGCGCGCTGTCCCTGCGGTCATCCCCGACAGAACCGCTCTGTCCCCCGCGCCACTCCGACCAGACGCGACGGGCGCCCGGCGTGCGCCACGTGGTCGCCGGCGACCCGCCGGCGGGCTGCAGCGCCGCTGCCCCGACCAAGGCCATGGGCCCCAGCCTCTCGCCAACCCACGCGCGAACTCACCCTGACCGGCCACCGACCGCCTAGCCCAGCGCCGCCCCGCTGCGACATGCCGCCGACCGGCGAGCCATGTCCGCCGCGGCAGCCAGCAATGCGCTGCCCAGAGCTCTGCGTGGCTGCTTCGTTGCTCCGAGCCGCAGTCCGAGCCTCGCCTCGACTACGTATAAAAGGCCCCGCACCCCCTGCACGCGAGCTTCCCCTCCGCCGCTTGCTTTTGCCACCGCCAGGCTGCCTCTCCGCCACTCGCCATTGTTGCCGCCAGGCTGCCTCTCCGCCGCTCCCTGCCGTGCGCACTGCTCCACCGCCGTCCCTCGTCACCCGCACTCGCCACGCCCTTGCCCCAGCTTCCCAGAGCCCTAGCTGCCACTCTCAGCTCCGCCGTCGAGTCCTTTCCTCAGATCCGCCCCGCAGCCATCCAGTGAACCACTCAGGCGCAGCAAACCACTCGAGTGCAGCAAACCACTCGGGCCCTTCAGAAAACCACTCGGGTCTTGCCAAAAACCACTCGAGCTCGGCCACAAACCACTCTAGCTCTGCCACAAACCACTTGAGCGCCTCCCAAACCACTCGAGCGCACCTACAGCACACCCCTTGAGTTCCTCCAGCCCTCAGCCGAGTGCCTATAGCCACTCTAGCCGCCGGAGCAAACTCGAGCCGAGCCGCCGCCGCCCAGCTCCGCCATCCGCCGCCGTCGCACCACCTCCGGTCACCCAATCCACTCGTGAACCACTCGAGGTAAGGCGGTGAGCATCTCTGAGCACCCACGACTGGTTATTGTTGTGCCCCGTGGCCCCACTTCGCCGGAATCCGGCCAACTAGCCGCCGGCCATGGCCAGGGACCACATTGCCAAGCCACAGATCTTCTAGAGGCCTTAGCACAAGTTTCCAGGGGTTAATCTGTAGATAGATTGTTCAGATCTAGGGTTAAATCCTAAAACTTTGGAAATCGAGTAAAAATCATAGAAAAATCAGTTTGATGCAAAACCAGTCTTGTGGTATTCCTGATGCTATGTTCTACCTTTTCTAGAAAGCATGTATAGGTGTTATCTGTGTAGATTTTAAGTTAGATTCAAATCTGTTCATACTCTAAATTGTGCACAGTTTGAAATCCTTTGCTTTGTTTGTGCTGAGTTTTGGTTATGTTATGCTCTGAGTAGTTTCTAGACTGCTGTAGAAGTTGGCGCAAAGCTACACACTAGATTCCGAGTATTAATTGTTTAGGCTGGCACTCCACGACTGGTTCATCTTTTTAATAACTAGTCTGCGAAGCTTCTGAGTTCAATCTTTTCACAGAAGTCTTGTGGTACCTTGATGCATGTCTGTTAAATAGTAGAGCTTAGTTTGAGCTGGCTAACTTGCACTTTTTATTCATACCAGTTTAAACTGCAGAAATTCAAACAGCAGGATCTTCAAATCTTTTGGAGCTATCCTTTGGTGTGTAACCATTGGATGATAGTGTGATTTTTTAGGATTTATTCTTGTTGATAGGGTGCTGTTCTTGTTTATTTTGTTGTGGTAATTGTATGCATGATCTTGGCTTAAATTTTGGTCAGCAAATCAAGTAAACCACAAAGAGCACACAGTAATTTTCTCACATTTTAATGGTGAACCAAACTGCCAGAATAATTTATGAAAGTTTCCTTGCTAAAAAGGAGTTAAATAAGAATAAGTTATTTTAATAAATGGTTAAATAAACTAAAAACATCTCACACACACACCAGTGTGAGATCAAAGATAAATAATATATGTGTACACAATCACCATCGACAAAACTAAATACACCCGGGTTCATCATTGTGCAACTGTGATGACTCGACCGAAGATCATATTCTTATTGCATATGCATTCGTGTAGAACCTGCCCTCGCCGACGGAGACTACGAGCTGGTCCCCGCTGAAGGACAAGGCCAACCGGAAGGCGAGGTGAACGCTGTCCAGGTCGAGCAAGACCCGAACGCGGTTGCAGAGGACTCCCAAGCTAACTTTGTGCCCGAAGGCAAGCCCCGGAGCATGTCCTATGTTTCAAATACATGCAACTATGTTTTGCTAAGTTTATGTTTGTGCATTTACGTTCAGGAGTTGAATTGAAACCCTAGTTGCATGATCCTAGGTACATATGCCTTGCAATACTGGTATGATAGGTCGATAGCTGCCCCGCTATAAGGACCCGGTAAAAGTCGAGTGAATTCCTGTCACTCGCGAGATATAGGAATCGACTGCTTACTTATGTTGGAATCACAAGGATGACGGGCGGGGATTTTTGTCATGTAGATGGCCCGCCGTGTATGCTAATGTTGATTAAGGCTGAATGGTGTGGTATCGACGGTTAAGCTTTTGAAAGTACCAAGCGCTTGTCGATTCTATGGGGTCGGTAAGTTTAGTACCTACGTGACTCCAGGGTGCGGACTTTTTCCTGCTCCTATCGGGAACTTCTTCCCCATGCCTCGAACATGGGGTTACGAGGGGCGTAAGTGTTGGTTCGGCCAGCCTTAGACCTCGTATGCCAGGGGGAGTTTGGTCCTGGACGCGACTGGGGGATTGATGGGAACTACCTGGTAGCGCTAGCCTTTGGCTGAGTGCGATGATCCGAGTGTTTGGGTCCCCCTTGCAAGGTTAAAATCGGTTCGAACTGTCTGTCTCTCGCAGCTAATGAGACTGCTTAACCCCGCTGCTACATTGAGTAAGAAGTGCAACATGATGATGGAAAGAAACTTGATGTTTGCTTAATTGCTTGCTCCACTTGCTTGAGTAGTACAGGTTGCTTACCTAGAATGGTTAACTTAACTAGAACTTGACGCTAAAATACTGAAAGTAAGGATCCACTCTTAGTCGCTCTTTGGCAAAACAAACCCACCAGCCAAAAGCCTTGCATGTCTAGAAGTTGGTGATGTAGCTGTCACCCGACGGTTAAGTCTTGCTGAGTATTAGTATACTCAGCCTTGCTTGTGGAATTGTTTTCAGGTAGCGCTCTTGAGGAGATGGTTGCCGGTCTTACCTGGCCAACCACCCTTCCTCCTGGCTGGTCTGTTGTTTGGGACGAGGATGCTTCAGAGTGACGTCACGACGGCTTCACGTGATGTTACTACCGCTTCGAATAATTAGTATATTTCCGCTGCTTTCAAAAACTCTGATTCAACAGTACTTTATGCACTGAACTTGGTTTTGTAATAAAATTACCTCAAGGGGGGCCTGTTTAATATTTGTGGAGTGTTGTAATCTCTGGGATCCACCTTCGAGTGGGTATTTGTATGACTGGTTTCGATCGAGGTAACTGTCCGTGGTTGCATCGGGCTTGACCCGACAGACTGTCAGATTACTCAGATTTAATTGCGTGATGACCAATGGAAGGTTAGCGCACTTAAACCGGATTAATTTGAGCGGTTCTGCCACATTCATCCTCAGAACTCTCGAGCCTCCCTGCTTCAGAAACTCCCCACCTTCGAGCTCTCTCCAGCCATGGCCTCGCAATCCAGCCACCAAGACTCAAACTCGGTCTCTTAGAGCAGCCTATCTCCATCCAAGTTCTTGAGAGGGATGCCGAGCTCTTCCAATGCAAGCAGCGTCCAGATCATTGAGAAGGCGGCATTCATTGACGCCGTGATCGCGATGCCGGAGGCCCGGTGGCCCCTTCCCAGGCTGATCGGCCTAAGGAGGGCCGGCTGGCCTCCCCCCCCGGTCGTCGTTACAACTCTTCTTCAGGGAGAGCCTCCCTCCTGAATCCCAAGGAGGAGGCCGATGGGATTCCACGACCGAAGATGCCCCGAAGGCCGATTACGGGACTATTGTCCCCAAAGAAGGCCATCGGGAAGCGGCTTGTCTCTTATTCTTTCGAGAAGAAGATCGTGCCACTCTTCATCTCCACCTCGACGAAGTACTCGACGCAGTACACACTGAGGAGTCCTAGCCCTCCACACCGGAGCGGTCCGGGCATCAGGAAAGGGCTCTTCTCAGCCCCCATGAAGCTCGATGAAGGCAGGAAGCGCTTCATGGTGCTGCCCCCGATCCAAGGACTCCCTGGGCAAATGGAGTGGTCTGAGGAGGAGGAGGAGGAGGAGGAGGAGGAGGAGGAGGAGGAGGACGTGGAAGAATTAAGGAGGAAGCTCGCCACGCTCCAGCTCAAAGTAAACAATATGGATGAGCGAGTGGCCGAGACGGTGATCAAGCAGATGGAGGTGACGACAAGATCGAGGTCCTGCGCAAGGCAATGGCCTCTAAGGTCAAGCGTCTTGCGAAGGCGACCGCAATGAGCACCTGTACCACCCGAAGGAGGAGGAGTAGATAGGCTAGTATAGGTTTAGATTTTGGGTGCTTAGTTTGAATTCCCTTTGAGTTGTTTTCTTTCAAAATTTTTCCCTTTGTAATCAGCACCCCCATGGATTTATTTGAATAAAATAAAATTTATTTGAAGATTGGCTCATATAAAAAGAAAATGAAAATGAGTGGTTGGAGCACACTTGTGTACCGACCACACCCTCGGATTGACATTTTGATCAAGCACGCAGAGAATAGCATACTTAGACGGTCTACTGGCCACTGCGCGAAACGCAACGCGATCGGGCACAGAGCCAGGCCGATCGGCCCCCTGCTGCTGAAACTTGAGGAGAACCCGTGCTGACGCGTAATCGAGGAAATCACAAACGCGCAGAACCTGAACCGGGAGGCCTGGC
This sequence comes from Urochloa ruziziensis, assembly GCA_015476505.1. Classification (NCBI taxonomy): domain Eukaryota; kingdom Viridiplantae; phylum Streptophyta; class Magnoliopsida; order Poales; family Poaceae; genus Urochloa; species Urochloa ruziziensis. The sequence continues at coordinate 41,367,545 of CM027123.1, forward strand.
AACAAAGCCGGCTGGCCCGCCTATACTGGGCCGATTGGCCTGGGCCTGTGGCCAACCCCGCCGGCTCGACTCCAGGACACAGTTTGCAACCCCTAACTTTGATCCTTGCATGATTTTGATCCAAAAAAAAAATCCTGGCTAAATGAAGGACCGATTACTCGACCACAGAGGGGGGGGGGAGTGAATGGGAGCCGATAAAAATTCCTCTCAAGATCCGGCTTCTCCCAACTCAATCCAAATCCAATGGACCGACCTTGCCAAGATCACGTAGCTACTGTGAGGCTACTGACCCTAGGAACAAGATCAACGCAGCGGAACTCGAATCGAACAAATCCAACAAGAATCGAACGAAAACAATCCAAACCAGCAACTCTCGGCCAAGGGCGGTCACACCTCTCTCCAGGGGCGGTTGCACCGCCCTTGCCTAGCACATCAGCCATGGGCGGTCACACCGGTATCCGAGGGCGGTCGCACCGGTCTTGCCAGACAGCACGGGAAAAACTCGAACTTAAAGTCAACTCGCGAATGGATCTCCCAAACGGCTTGGAGTCTTGAGACGAAACTTTGGGTAGATGATATACACCTCAAGGAGAGGCTATGCCCCAAAAATCTTGGCCTCTAACTCCCTAGAACTCCAGGAATTTCAAATCTAGCGAAAAACACACCCACCATGAGTTCATCCCGAAATCTTCAAATCTAGGCCGATTCCCGGCGTTTGGGGGCAAGGGATCACCAAGAAAAGAGGCGCAAGGCACTCATGTGTGATTCCTCCAAAGAAATCCGAGAGAAAACAGGCTAGAAAGTGAAGAACGAAAATCCCCCAAAAATAGCTCTGAAAATACCTCCGAAAATGGGAAAAAGAAAAGGAGCTCGGGAATTCAAATCATGGCACAAAGATAAAGAGATTAAGCTCAATCAACCAACCATAAATTCAACTATAAAAACTATGAATGATTCAAAATAGTTCTAGGTGGAGAGGATGAAAGGGAAGGGAAACTAAACAAGCCAAAATGAAAAATAACTAGAGAGATGACAACCACCACCCCTAGGGGGTCTATTATATAGTCCAAATGGTGGTGCTCGAAAGACTAAACTACCCCTAAGTGATACATACCCCTCAGGGGCGAATATGACATTTTCCGCGAAGATTTTTCCGGCTGGGACACCTTCCACTGCAAGCTAGCTTCCCTCCGACGCAAGCCTTGTGATCACGCCGCGTGTCCTCCGGATCGAAGCTCCTCGACGCTCACGGGCGACCTGCCCAGGTGGGACCGGTCACACCGCCCCTGGCTGGCAGGCCGGGCCGTCGCTACGTCGAGTCCTCGGCCTTAGTTTTGAGGCCCAAACCAAGGGAAACCGTCCATCCGGTGGTCTTCTGGCCAAACCACCAAACCGCGCGTGCAAGCTTCGGTTGTGAGCCGCCACCTTGCACCGGCTTCATGTCCGCGTACGAGCTTCGGTCGTGAGCCGCTGCCTCGCACCGGAACCACGTTCCCTTGCTCGTTATTGCCACCATGTGAACCGCACTTGATCCATCTGGCCACCGGGTCCCTCGAACCAAGCCTACTTGTCTCTCCGCTCCTCGGAGGCCACCATGGCTAAGACCTTTCGCGCCTGTTCTTCACCTGCACCAATGCAATTAAGCCGCATTCTACACCTGCAATACTTGAGCCAAGGGAAACGTCAATCCACACCACGTTGTCAATCACTCATCACACCAGGAAGCGACCATCCACCGGTCCTCGGACACACCGGGTCCTCAATCTCCCCCTTGATGAGTGCATTGACAACACACACATAATCACCATAGATTTATAAAAAAAAGAAATAAAAAACAACTCTCAAGCAAGTGACTAAAAGCAAGAACAAGCCGAAACAAAGTCACTTCACAAGAGAAAGCTCCAGAAATGCCGACCCTTCAAGAAGAAGCGAAAGGGCTCAAAACCATCGGCAAAAGAGCAAAGCACAAAACACAAGTCACGAATCTCCAAATCACTTTTCAGAACACTCAAAGCACTCCCCCTGCATTGATGCAAACTCCCCCTGAACAAGTAAACTTGTGCGTGCGAAAATGCAATCGAAAATGGATCAAATACCACAAAACCTCGTGCCACTGCACAGGGCCGGTTGAACCGCCCTGGAGGGCCGGTTGCACCGCCCTGCCCAGTCAAGGCAAAAAATGCAAGTCACAAAAAAAATGCTCGCAATGATGTCGTTTCAACTTGAAAACCTTCCATTAGTACCCAGCAATGTATTCCAATGCTCAAACTCTCCCCCTTGTTGACAATGCACAAATCAAGTCAAAAATGCAAAAATTTCAACTCTAGGCTTCTCAAATAGGCAATGAGCGATTGTTGGCACTCCTTAGCCTAACTAAAATCCGCAAGTGCACGGAGCCCGATGTAGCCTTTCACCAGGGGAGTAAGAACCTGGATATCGAATCCAAGGAACGGTAGACGCGACTAGCCTAGAACTTTTCTAACCGGATCCACCAAGGAGAAAAAGGATAAATGGGTAGAGAGCTTGACTTTAGTTACCTACTCGTTACCCCAGACAAACTATCGATACCTAACCTGATCTGCTTCGACGGCTAGAACGGGAAGAACTCAGAACGGGGTGAGAGAGGGGTTCTTCCGGGATCAGCACTACTGTTATGAGTACACCCGAACGTGGTGGAGTACAAAGGACGGACAGGGCTATCACCACCTGCCGCCTACCACTGCAGTTCCGTGGGGTGCAACACAACCTGAGGTGACTAGCCAGCACAGGCACCACGCCTAAGCTTTCAGTCACTGACCTCCACCCAACGCGAAGGGCTATAGAGGAAACCCCGAACAAGAGTCGCTGTCACTCGCGCAGACTCAGGTACCCGCAGATCAAGATAAATACGATAACTTGCTGAAAGTAAGTTGTAAACTAGCGAGGTACTAAAGACAAGAGACCGAGGACTTACTGAAGATAACTCTTGAATATATTCCTCGGGGGCGGAAATGTTGAGACGAGACCGAGAGAGAAATCCCGGACTCTCTCTACAAAGCTCGGCTGTCACCCGAGCAACTCACCCACTCTCTCCCTACTCTAACTCTAAAGATGAGAGCAAAAACCCACTAAGCTACTCTTCTCTCCTTTGGATGATTTGATGGATGCTTTCTCAAGGTGAAGGAGGGTCCCTTTTATAGTCTTCAAGGGCGGTTGCAGGCGTCAGGTTTAAGCTAACCCTCTGCTTAACTGCCACGCGAAGGGGGACAGGTGGCGGCCTCTGGGGGATGCCGGCCGGCCTAGGCCAGGCCGATCGGCCTGGCCTGGCTGCCCCGTGGCACCGCCTTCTTCAGGGACGCTTTGGATTGCACCCTGAGGTCGGTAACGGTTGCTTTGGATCAAAGCTGTCCGAGAATCCAATGTTGGTGGGCCCTTCAATCCAAGCAAATGTAGCTTAGGCCTTTCGGTTTCTTGGATCAAACCGACGTTGATCGCATGTCTCATGATCATTTGTGTTGTGTTTGTGATCTCCTGGATCAGTGACGTGGCAAGTGGCCACAGAAGGGGGCTGGTCGGCCTGGCATAGGCCGGCCGGCCTGGCTTTGTGCCTAATGTGGCTCAGCTTTTGCTTGCTTGCTCCTGCACTCACAAATTATACAAAACTTGTGGAACTCATTAGAATTAATCAATTTTACTTTGTTATGAGCAAGATGAGCCTGGAATGTGACGGAATGTTGGTGGTGAAACCGTATCGTAATGACCACCAACACACCCCCCTACCTGAACTTTGCTAGTCCCTTAGCAAAGAATGAATTAAATCATATCTCTGAGTTTTCTTTCATACCTTGGATTCTGGTGGCTAACACCCTCATCTTCATCAATTGAGTCTTAGAACAACTCATTGATTGGTCGAGCACTTCTTCCTCTTGGCATTTGGAGTTTTTGATAATTTTATAAAGAAAACGAGGCATTCCCTTGTTATTTCTCAACATCTCTCGATCACTCATAGTGTTTGGATCCTCCCCTGGGCTTAGAATCAAGCCTCTCTATGTTATAAGGTGGAGCTTTTGAGGTGTTGCTCACTCTTCTTTATTTATTTTGCAAGATCGAAGAACTTGTCTAATCATTCCTACTACTCATACATCTTGGCCAAGTGCATGTGTACTTTGATGTTTGAGTCCTTGTTCCAGCATCTTTCATCTTTCCCCTTTCTCTTTCTCTTTTTTTTCTTTCTCTCTGAAGATAAGGAGTGTATCATTCCTTTCTTCATCATTTTTTTTCAGGGGGATGAAGAGCTTTCAACAATTTGGACTTTATTGATGCTCGTGTACGTGGATGGCCATGATGAACAAGATAGCACAAACGTGAAGGCAAGTAATTCGAGCAAGCTCAAAATTTTAGAAGGTAGCTATGTCGAAGTTTCAACTTGAACTTGGTATATGGCTTTGGATAGGACATTTCAAGTTGATGATAACAAGGGTTGCCTTAAACTTTACTTTCAAAAACAATCTCTAAAACCTTGAATCGGAAGGCTCAACTTCTCAAATCATCATATCATAAGAATCAATTAACGAGAATCAGGCAATCCTATCAAAAAGTTCCAAGGAGATGAAATATTTTCTCATGAAATATCACAAGTATATCCAAGGTGCCATGCGCAGGGGTTCACTTTCATGAGTTTTGGTCAAGTTTTAAAATTATTTAGCCAGGAATTTTATTTGGATCAAAATCACGAAAGGATCAAATGTAGGGGTTGCAAACCGTGTCCTGGAGTCGAGTCGACGACGTTGGCCACAGGCCCAGGCCGATCGGCCCAGTAGAGGCCGGCCGCCCTGGCCTTGTAGCCAGGTGTCCCGATTCAGGTTCCTCGTTCATGTGATTCGCGAGATTACGCAGTGGGCATAGGATCTCCTTGAGCGGCTTCAGTAGGGGGCCGGCCGGCCTGGCCTAGGCCGGCCGGCCTGGCATTGTGCCAGGTCCAGTCGTGTCTTGGCCAGCGACCAGTACACCTCCTGTACATCAGTATTTCTGCGTGCTTCACTGAAATATCAGTCCGAGGGGTTGGTTGGCACACAAGTGTGTGCCAACCATTCATGCATTTTTTTTATATGAGTCTCTTCTTGCAAATAAATAAATTTATTTTATTCATAAGTGAAGGGAAACAAACATGGGGGTGTTTCATACAAGGGAAATTTGAAATAAAATGAATCAAAAAGGGAAATTTAAACTAGCACCCAAAAAATCTAAACTAATCCTAATCCTAACTACTCCTCCTTCGGGCGGTAGAGGTGTTCATTGCCGGTGGCCTTCGATCTTGTCGTCGGCCTCCATCTGCCCGATCACCGCCTCCGCCACGCGCTCGTCCATATTGTTGACCTTGAGTTGCAGCGCGGCGAGCTTCCTCCTCAGCTCCTCTACGTCCTCCTCCTCCTCCTCCTCATCGGACCACTCCATCTGCCCGGGAGGTCCTTGGATCGGAGGGGGCGTCATGAAGCGCTTCCTCCCCTCGTCGGGCTTCTTGGGGGCTAAGAAGAGCCCCTTCCCGATGCCTGGCCCTTCCCGGCGTGGAGGGCTAGGACTTCCCGGAGTGTACTGCGGTGAGTACCCTGGCGAGGTGGAGATGAAGAGCGGCACGATCTCCTTCTTGAGCGGAGAGGAGACGAGGCGCTTCCCGATGGCCTTCTTTGGGGACAAAAGTCCCGTAGTTGGCCTTCGGGGCGTCTTGGGCAGTGAACTCCCCTGACCCTCCTCCTGAGGATCACGGAGGGAGGCTCTGCCCAAAGGCGAGCCAGAGAGGCAGCGAGGGGAGGCCGGCCGGCCTGCCCCAGGCCGATCGGCCTGGGAAAGGGGCCGCCGGGCCTCCGGCTGCGCGGCGACGGTTCCGACGAACGCCTCCCTCTCGATGATTCTGACGCTACTGGTGTCGGAGGAGCTGGGTGTCCCTTTCAAGGACTTGGATGGAGAATGGCTGCTTTGGGAGACCGAGTTGGAATCTTGGTGGCTTGATTGGGAGGCCATGGCTTGGATTTCTCAAAGGAGGGGACGTTTCTGGAGAAGGGAGGCTCGAGAGTTCTGAGGGAGAAGAAGAGAGGGGGCCTTTCGTTTTAAAACGACGCTCCTCTTTTCAAAACCCCACGAATTCTCGGAAAGGATAGCAGGGAGACTCATTCAAACAAGGAGCATCCCGAGACGAGCCAGTGCTGGGCCGATCGGCCTGGGTGAGGCCGGCCGGCCTGGCTGGGCTGGTCGGCCAGGGTGAGGCCCGCCGGACTGGCTTTGTCTCGAGGGCCCCTAAAATTTTTCATGTATGCTTCCTTTGCTCTTCCACCAAAAATTCTTTAGGGTTTGGCTAGAAAAAGTTTAAGGAAAGGAAAGGAAAATAGAAAGGGAAATCTATCCTAGATAAGGGCCATTTTTAGGTCCCGCCCGGACCTGGACTAGGTATCTCGGTTAGCTCGTAGACGTCCATCTCTTTGAGCTCCGGCATTTCGGATTCGAGAAATATTTTCAATCTTTGGCCATTGGCCTTGAAAGTATTTCCGTCATTATCCTGGAGGGTTATCGCGCCATGATCGGCGGCATCTATGACCTTAAAAGGACCTTCCCACTTACTTCTAAGCTTACCATGACCAAACAAGCGAATACGGGAGTTAAAGAGTAATACCTGATCTCCCGCTTTGAAATGCTTGATCTTGATGCGCTTGTCATGCCATCTCTTTGTTCTTTCTTTATATAGCTTGGCGTTGTGGTAGGCCTTTTCCCTCCATTCATCCAGTTCAGCCAATTGCATTCTTCTTTTGAGCCCGGCTGTCTGGAGATCCATATTCCACCTCTTGATCGCCCAATGGGACTTGAATTCTAGCTCAACCGGTAAGTGGCATGTCTTGCCATATACCAGTTGGTAGGGAGTCATCCCTATCGGTGTTTTGAATGCTGTTCTATATGCCCAAAGTGCTTCCGGTAGCTTTCGCTTCCATCCTGTCCCCATTGCATTGACCGTCTTTTGCAGAATGTTCTTGATTTGTTTGTTTGATGTTTCTGCTTGCCCGCTGGTCTGGGGGTGATAAGGTGTAGCCACTCGGTGGTCCACTCCTAAGTCGCTTAGGCACTTCCGGAATGTCTTGTCGATGAAGTGTGATCCTCCATCACTGATCACGGCTCGGGGTACTCCAAAACGGGGAAAGATGATCTCTTCGAACATCTTCCTTGAATTCTTCGAGTCGGCTGCCGTGCACGGAAGTGCCTCCACCCATTTGGAAACATAGTCGACTGCCACAAGGATATATTCACACTGCTCGGATGCAAGGAAAGGACCCATAAAGTCTATTCCCCACACGTCAAAAATCTCCAACTGGAGGTTATTTTGCAGTGGCATAGCATCACGGGCGTTGATATTCCCGTGTTTCTGACACCTGGCACATCTTCGTACGAATTCCTTAGCGTCTCCATACATGGTCGGCCAGAAGAATCCACTCTGCCAGACCTTTGCATGGGTTCGGAAAATTCTGTAGTGTCCTCCGTACAGTGATGAATGGCAACGATCAAGGATCTTATGTGTTTCCTCATGAGGGATGCATCGTCGGAGTAATCCATCAGCACAAACCTTGAACAGATAGGGGTCATCCCAAAGGTGAAATCTATTGAGGTAGATTAACTTCTTTTTGTCTTCTCCTGGCGGCACATACCCAGTTACCATGAAGTTTATCAAATTTGCATACCATGGACTGGATGTGGTGACCTTGAGGAGAGTATCATCTCTGAGATAGTCATTGATCGGAAGATCCGACCCTTGAACCTGCATTCTTGAGAGATGATCCACCACACAATTATCTGTCCCCTTCTTGTCACATATTTCTAAATCAAACTCTTGAAGGAGCAGAATCCAACGGATGAGTCGTGGCTTGGCATCTTTCTTGGTCAAGAGGTACTTTAGTGCAGCATGGTCTGTGTATACTATCACTTTGGCACCAACCAAGTAAGATCTGAACTTGTCCATGGCAAACACCACGGCCAGGAGTTCCTTCTCCGTTGTTGCATAGTTTAACTGAGCTCCGGTCAATGTCCTGCTTGCGTAAGATATAGCGTAATGCTGTTTCTCCTTGCATTGACCGAGCACTGCCTCGACTGCATAGTCACTAGCATCGCACATGATCTCGAATGGAAGATTCCAATCGGGCGGTTGTATGATGGGAGCTGAGATAAGTGCCTTCTTGAGGGTGTAGAAGGCGAGAAGGCAATCATCGTCGAAGTTGAAGGGTGCTTCTTTAGCCAGAAGGCTTGTAAGAGGTCTGGCTACCCGAGAGAAATCTTTGATGAATCTTCGGTAAAAGCTAGCATGACCCAGAAAACTTCGCACACCCTTGACATTCGTCGGGGGTGGTAGTTGCTCAATAACTTCTATTTTTGCCTTATCAACTTCTATTTCTCTTTCTGACACCTTGTGTCCCAGCACAATTCCTTCTCTGACCATGAAGTGGCACTTTTCCCAATTTAGGATAAGGTGATGCTCTTTGCACCTCTTGAGGACTCTTTCCAAGTGCTCAAGACAGTTGTCGAAGGTTTTACCATAGACGGTAAAGTCATCCATGAATACTTCCATGATCTGTTCGATCAAGTCAGAGAATATCGCCATCATACACCGCTAAAATGGAGCAGGTGCGTTGCATAGGCCGAAAGACATCCGCCGGTAAGCGAACGTTCCGTAGGGGCAGGTGAAGGTAGTCTTGCTCTGGTCATCAGGATGAATAGGAATTTGATGATAATCAGAGTATCCATCAAGGAAGCAGAAAAAAGAGTGGTTTGCCAACCGCTCAAGCATCTCGTCGATGAAGGGGAGAGGAAAGTGATCTTTACAGGTAGCTTTGTTAAGCTTCCTGTAATCGATGCACATCCTCCATCCAGTAACGGTCCTCTGAGGGATAAGTTCGTTCTTCTCGTTCTGGATAATTGTCATTCCACCCTTTTTCGGCACAACTTGAACTGGGCTGACCCATTCACTGTCTTGCACGGGGTAGATTATACCCGCGTGCAGAAGCTTCAACACTTCTTTCTTTGACTACCTCCCTCATCGCATCATTCAGACGACGTATGGTCCGGCTCCATAGGTATGCGATGGGTGCATAAGCTGGGGTTGATCCCCTTCAAGTCCTGTAGAGAATACCCGAAGACAGACCGGTGCTTCTATAGGACTGTGATAAGCTGCCGAGTCTCATTCTCTGTCAGTTTGTCACTGATGACGACTGGCGAGCGTCGGTCATTGTGGAGG